>LT990234.2:465033-497533 GCA_900257145.2 Plasmodium billcollinsi
AAAAATGAACATATAGATAATAATAATTTATTAAATGGTTCTTTAGATGAATATAATAATTTTAAAGAAAAGAATTTATTATCAAAAGAAAGTCTAAAAATAAATGATACTACTAGTGTAGAAATACCTAATGATGAACATATAAAAAATATATTATTAAAAAAACCAATAAATAAAATTTTACGTAAATTAAATTATGATGACTTCTTTACAAATAAAAAGAAAAAAGATATGAATAAAGAAAAAGAAAATATGAAAAAAATAGATGAACAAAAAATAAAACAAGAAATAAAACCAACACAAGATGAAGAAGATAATTATCTGGATTTAATAGATATTGAAATTAAAAAAAGATTAAGAACCAATTTTAATTTATTAGTAAAAGAAGCAAAAATAGTAATTAATAATATTATAAGGAACAGTTTTGTTTTTAAAATTTTATTTTATTTTTTTAAATTAAAAAGAACATTATTATATTTATTAAAGTGTTTTGGTATAGAACAAATTAAAAAAGAAAAAAAAGTATATGTAGAAATGAATATATTAGATGAATTTGTTAACAATATGAATGAAAATAAAGAAAATATGCCTATAGATTTCTTATATGAATTAATACACAGTATAACATATTTTTATAAAAATATGCATGTAAAAAAAACAAGAAAAAAGAAAGAAATTATTATATATACATTGAAAAAACATTTAAAAAATATTAAAAGTAATTCAAATATTTCTAGAACAAAAAGAACCTTGATTTTTCAACGATTTTATAATATTTTATTTAATTTGAATTATGCTTTAAATAAATATGGTTTAAGAACAAATGAAAATTTAAAAAATCAAATAATGAAGAAAAGTAAAAATGTATATTTAAAAATTACAAATGTTTTTACCATCATAATGAATATATTAAATTCGAAAGTATATATGAAAGATATACATATTAAAAATCTAATGGAAAATAAAGTTGTTTTTTCTTTAAATACCATAGAACAGTTTTTATTACTACACAAAATAAATAATGAAAAAGGAGGAGAAGTCACAAACAATGATATGGAAAAGAAAAAACAAATGAAAGTAAGTAACTCTGAAGGATATGATAAAGATAATATAAATAATAAAGAAAAAGAAACAAATAAAAATAAGGAACAACAAGAAGAAGCAGAAGAAGAAGCAGAAGCAGAAGAAGAAGCAGAAGAAGAAGCAGAAGCAGAAGAAGAAGCAGAAGCAGAAGAAGAAGAAGAATGTAATTATTTAATTGAACAAATTAATAAAATATTTTTTAAGGTAGATAAAAATAATGAACATATGTTAAATGCAATACTCTTTGAAAATGATGATGATGATTTGGATGAAGGAAAAGTTTCTAAGAAAAAAATGAAAAGCAAAAAATCATTAAATGATGATGATGCAGATGACGACGATGAAGATGAAGATGAAGATGACGACGATGAAGATGAAGATGAAGATGATGATGATGATGACGACGATGATGATGATGATGACGATGATGATGAAAAACGTGTAGAGAATAAAAAGAATGGACGCTCAAATATTATAATGTCTAAAGAAAATATGAACAAAATAAATATTCAACAAAAAAATATGAATAATCGTAGTAGTAGTAGTAATACCATAGATATGAAGAAAAAAATATATGAAAAGAATTGTATGAAAGAAAAGGAATATCGTACTCATGATCTGATAACAAACGATTCTATTATTTATAAGAATAACGAAATATATAATAAAGAAAAATATCGTAGAAATCAAGAAAATATAAATCTTATGTCATCTAATTATATGGATAAAAATATAAATCATCATCATGAATATGATAATATGAAGAAAAAGAATTATAGTAATAACATATGTAATAATAATAGTTGTAATAAAGTATCTATGGATGAAGACAAGAAAAAAAATTTAGATAACAATACAAATCCTTATCCTATATATGAAAATGTAAAAGAAATAGAAAAAATTAAAGTACAACCAAATTTGTTTCAAATAAGTAAAGAAAATAATAATAATAATAATAATAATGATACTATGAATAACAATTCGGTGTATGGTTATAATATGAATAATTCAAATTATGGTTGTAAAATGGGAAGTAGTAATATAAATGATTCTAAAAATTATTACAATATAAGAGAAAAGAATTTATTTAATATATTATATAATAATGATAGTAATAATTATGTTTTATTTAATAGTAATGAAAAATATTCTATGAATAATAAAATTAGTAATTCGATATTGAGTAATATGATAATGAATAAACAAGATAATAATAATAATAATAATAATATTAATAATATTAATAATAATATTAATAATATTAATAATATTAATAATAATATTAATAATATTAATAATATTAATAATAATATTAATAATATTAATAATAATAATATTAATATTAATATAAATATTAATCAAAATAATAATAATAATAATAGTAATCAAAGTAATCATCATAATAATGTAAATGAAGGAGGAAGCGAAACATTATATAGCAGCTTTACGAAAGAAATTGAAAAATTAAAAAAGGAAGTTCGTAAATGTGAGGAAAGTTATGATAAAGAAATGTTAGAAATTGAGAATACAAAGAAAGAAATAAATTATTTAAGAGAAAATAATAAAAATGATGAATTAAATAATATTTTTTCAGAATTAAATTTAGAGAATATTTGTAAATATTTATTAAGTGCATATGAAAAATATGGTTTGAATGTATTTATAAAAGTTTTAGTTTATAAAAATGATTTAGGACATATAAATGATCATAATAAAAAACAAGATGATATTAATATGGAATTTTTTATTAATATATCTGTTGATAAAATATTTGATTATTTATTATTAAAAAAAAATATTATAACTATTGTTAATATTAAAAAATTAAAAGAAAAATTTATACAAGGTCAAAAAATTTATGAATTAGTAAAAAATGAAACGAATAAAATGATTATAGAAAATATCAAAGAATATAATTTTATTTTTATATTATGGAAACATAATAATATGAATGATTTATATGAAAGGAAACAAGTCATATTTAATTTCTTAATAAAAATTATTGATAAAATTATACCCAAGTATATTATTAATGAATATATTATAATACGTAAAAATGAAATATATGAACTTATGATAAATTCTTTAAATAAAAAAAATGAAAATGAAAAAAAAAATAAAGACATTTCTTCATCACAATATTTAGAAAAAGAAAATACATATAATAATTTATATAAAAAAATCAAAGATGAAAAAAGGTTTGTAGATAATTATTCCATTGAAATGCATGGAGAAAAAAATATCACAAACCAAACATATATATCACAACGAGAAGATAGCATCACTCCAAATAGTAAAAAGAATTCTAGTAACAGTAATCATATCATGAGCGTCAACTATAACATCATAAACAATACAAAAAACACAAACAACCACAGCAACATCAACATCGATAGCAACATCAACATCAGTAGCAACATCAACATCAGTAGCAACAATAATAATAATAATAATAATAATAATAGTAATTATGATGTGAATCATAGTGCTCAGCCTACTAGTTTCTATTATTCACTTAATGAAAAAACAAGTAATATAAATACGGATAATCAAAAAGAAATAAAGGATGATAATGTGCACATGAAATTTCAGTCACTTCCAGAAAATATAAGGATTGGTGTTTTTAAAAATGATGTAAATAAATTTTATGAGATATATAAAATGATGAATGCAGGAAATGATTTAAATAGTTTGATGTGTAAAAATTCTGGGCATATAAAAAATAAAGTAAATAACGAACCTTATTCTAATAATTATAAGAGAAATACTTTTGGTACGAATGATGTAAATTTTCCCTCATCCGCACAACAATCATTTTTGAACAAAAATGTTATAAACAATATGAATAATAATTTGATGAACATGAATATGATAAGCAACAGTAATACGATAAGCAACAGTAATGTGATAAGCAACAGTAATGTGATAAGCAACAGTAATATGATAAGCAACAGTAATGTGATAAGCAACAATAATATGAACCACATTATGATGAACAACAAAATGAATAGTAGCAATGTTCATATAGATACAACAAAAACAAGAACCATGCATAATTTACAAGAAAAAGATCAATTTTTAAATATTCAAAAAAATGGCTCCCATATTTATTTAAGAAATACAAAAGATTCCAAAAACAGTGATGCATTTGCATTTAAAAATAATGTAAGATCTCCATCACAACATATAACATTGAATGAAGGAAAAGAAAATGGTATTGATACAAAAAAGAAAATTGAACAAGAGGAAGATAAAAAAAAAATAATAAATAACAATAATATTAACGATGAGAACCTAATAAAAACGGAAATAAATATTAATACAAATGATTATGAAGAAAATGAAAAAAGGTCTTCACAAAATAGAATAAATTATTTTGATAATATTATTAACAATTCTTATATTAATAATAAAATGAATAATTTAATGATAGAAAAAAAAGAAGAATTTAATAATGATATGATAAACGCATTTACTGATAAAAGAGAAATAAACATACAAAGAGAAAAAGTTAATGAACAATCTATACAAGAACCTTATGAAATAAAAGAAAAAAAAAATAACAAAGGTATTAATATGTATTACGATAATGATAAGGATATAAATAATATTAGAAGTGCAAGTGGAAATAGACATAATAATATAGAGAGGGATAAAAACAATACGAATAATATAAATAATAGTATTCAAACAAGTAAAACATCAAACAATTTTGTTAAAAGTTTTAAAAATACCATATCTGAAATGTTTTATAAAAAAAAATTAAATAAAAATACAGAAATAAAAGATGAACCTAATCAAAATAATGATACTATGATATATAATAATATACAAGATATATCAAAGAAAGTTAACGAATATAATGAAAATAAGAATTATAATTATAACATGATTAGTAATAATTCTTTGAAATCAAATCAGATGGATAATGAAGAAAAAAAAAAGCTTGAAATACCTCATAATAATAATAATAATGAGCGTAAAGATTTATTAAACAATCCTATGAGTGTAAATATACAAAATATGCAAAATACGAATCGATCTCATGAATATCTAATCAATAGTAATATTTCCTTACCTAATTTTATGGATGAAAATACATGTTCGAATTTAAAAGAAAAACAATTTGAAAGTTTTGAGAAGAATCAAATGGATATGACGAATCCAAATATGATGTTTAATATAATGTTAGGTAATAATATAGATGGTATAATTCCTAATTATGTGGAAGAAAAACATAATAAAAATATGAAAAATAAAAATAGTGTTAGTTTAAGTAGTAGTATGATAAATAACGGAAGTGTAAATAATAGTCGAATGCATACGAACAGTATAAATAATAATAGTAGTAGTACATGTATGCCTAATATAAAATATCCTAACTTTTTTATTAATAAAAATAATAATCCATATACAAATGAAAATAACAAAAGTTTGAGTGAATCAAATTTAATGAATTTAGTATGTGAATTAAATAATGTAGAAAAAGTAGAAAGTCTATCTATGGAAAATAATTTGAATAATAATAATAATAATAATAATAACAATAGTAATAATAGTAATAATAAACGCAGTGTCTTATTACAAATGAATTTGTTAAATATGGAAAATACAAAAGGAAATGAGCAACATATGAGAACAGATCTTCATCCAAATATAAATAATAATATATATCTTTCAAATAATTTATGTGACAATAAAGTAATAAATCAAATGTTTTTAAAAAAATATTATAATTCAAACTCTGTACATTATGAGAAGGAGCAAAATGAAGAAAAAAATAAATTAGCAACAATTCCACGACATGACACCACAACTATGAAGAACAACAACAATAATAATAATAATAATAATAATAATAGTAGTTGTTGTAATAATATGCACCTGTTTTATAATTTTAATGGTAATACATCATCGGATATAAATAATTCATGTTATCAACAAAAAAAAATTATGAGCAGCAGTATTATTATGAATAACAAAGAAAAGAATAATTTACATTTTTTAAATAACACATATGATTTAAACGGGTCATACACTACTAGTAGTATAATAAATAACAATATGAATAGAAATAATAGTAATAGTGTGAATTCAAATTATTTAAATAAAACATTTAGTATCATGGACCCTATAAAAAACATAAACGAATATGAAGAGAACCAAAAAATTATTATTAATCGAATAAAACAACAAAATGATATAGACAAAAATTTATACAACCCTAGTAATAGAATGAATGACCTTAAAAAACAGAATATAAGTAATACAAATGCTAATACCAAGAATAGTAGTAATATAAGAAGTAGTAGCAATATAAATAATAATATATTATATAAATTAGTAGATGAGAACATTTTAAAAAATAACTCATCAAATAATACTCCTTTTAATGAAATAAAGAATAACACTCAAAAAACAAATATCGATTTCGGTTTAAATCAATTATCTATGTACATGCAAAATAATCTTACATCTAATTTAAAAAATAATAGTATAACAAATGAAACCCACAATAATAATGATCATATGAAGAGTAACAATAATAATAATAATAACAATAGTGGTTATCCAATAAATTATCTTATTTTCCAACAAAATCAAAACCATTTAGATACAATTAATAACGACACCAATAATAATAATAATAATAATAATAATATATATAATAAATAAAAAAAATGATTATCCATATGATAATTTATATATTTCTATATTTAATCATAATCGATTAAATACTAAAGATAATCAAATATTTAATTATTTACTATCCCCTTAATCAAATAATTATTCATATAGTATATAATTCATAATATGAATGAAAATATATATTTGATAAATGCGAACAGAACAAGTACTAGAAGTAATAAGAAGAATAAAAGCACTCCAAATAATAATTAAGGGTGCTATGTGAATATGACTCTATATATATATATGTATATACATATACATATATTTTATTTTGTGTGAAATCGTTTTTTCCGTTTATAAAACATATATGTTTTTATAACGAATATATATTTTACATTTTTGTCATGATTGTTAAGTTATTTTGTTTTATTATTAATAAAATAATATATATATATATATATATATTTTTTTAATAAACTTTATAAAATATTTAAAGATTAAAAAAAAATTTAAAAATAAAAAGAGCTATAAGTACAACAACAACAAAAGACATAACAATAAAAAACATATAGGTATATGCATTTTTCCTCTCTTCTGCTACTAACATATGTCTTATCATCGGACTCTTTTCAAATTCATATAATTCAATTTCATTATTACGTGGTATTTGATTAATTCCTGTATGAAGTAAAGAAGTTAAAATGAATGGAAAAAACTTCAATGATAAAAATGAATAATTAGTTTCGTTATCATTCTTATTTATTTTTTTATTTTTTTCTTCTTCTTTAATGTTTGTTGTTTTATTTGATTCTTCTCGTATATATATATTCTTTTTTTTTGACACATTTGTAGAACTTTTGTTTTTATTTTTTTCATTTAAAAAAGAGTTAGCACTAAAACTATTATTATTATTATTATTATTATTATTATTATTGTTACTATTATTATTATATTTTTTTTTTTCTTCATTATTTATTGAATGACTTATTAAAATATTATTCTTATTTTTATCATATTTTCTGAAACATTCCATAAAATTTAAATGAAATAGGATTAACAAAATGAAATATATTTTCTTCATTTCTTATGAACTTTTTTTTTTTTTTTTTTTTTCTTAAAAACATCTGCGAAATATGTACATTTTACACAATGCCTTGATTAAAAAAATCTATATTTCTAATAAAAAAAAAAAATAAAATAAAATAAAACATATAAATAATTATATATATATATATATATATATATATATATATATATCTTATACATATGTATTTTTTCCTTTTTATTATTTACTTATATACAACCTATTCATTGTTAAGGGTTGTATTAATATATTCTTATATAATACATTTTACATATCTTTCTAATATTTGTACATATTCCTTAATTGTTTGCCTTGATATAATTACACATCTTCAAATATTTATATATCATTATATTATATCATTATGCGTTATATATATTATTTTTCTTTATCTTTCAAATATATATTATATATAAAACACCTGTGCATACAAGTGCTAAAAAATTATCATTTTATATTCCAATTATATTTATTATATATATATATATATATATATATATATATATATATATATATACCTTTCATGTATGTATAATAAAGATATTCTACAAAAAATATATTATTAAGCACTTTATATATGTTGTCAATATATATATATATATATGTAATAATAGGAGTAATATATTATTTTACTGTATAAATAATTTCAAGAACAACTATTACTCATATTGAAAAAGAAAAAAAAGATAAAAAAGAAAAATAATAAAAATAATAAAAATAATAAAAATAGATAATTAGATAATATATATAATATTCAAGATGTTTTTATTTGAAAGTTGAATACTCGGTTCTTTTTTTAATATATACAATTATAATAATTGCAATTATTCTATTATCTACAATATATATATATATATATATATATATATATATATATATTTATACATTTTGTTATTAAATCTTTTAAAACTTATTAATTTTAATTAACCCTCCCCCCTCTTTTTTTTTTTTTTTTTTTAATAATAATAATATTATTATTTATGTAAGGTTTATTATATTAAAATTGACAAAGAGGATTACTGGTTTCTAATTAATTTCAAAAAAAAAATAAATAAATAAAATGTACATATTTTATCATTTATAAATACATGAATTATTTATTTTGAAGAAAAAAAAAATGAGTACAACAAAATTACATATACTTGATCAAGAACTAGATATCACTTTAATTTTATTTAAAAATGTTGTTAATTCAAAAGACCTATTAGAAACTTATACAAAAAGCATGAATGACAACATATGTTATGTAAATGATTTCTTTCTTTTATTAGATAGCAATTTGGTAAAATTGTGAAAATAAAATGTGTAAACAAATGAATGAAAAGAAATAGAAAGAATTATAAATGAATATACAACCTTTTTTATAAAATTTAAGAAAATGTAACTATTTGATATATATATATATATATATATATATATATATATATATATACATATATATACTTTATTTTTGTATTGTAGGTTTACAATGAAAATCATATATTGCATAGTATTTATAGGGCTCATCATAATTTCCAATCGAAGAAAAGAATAACGAAAAATATTTTTCTAGAAATTCTTTTCCTTCTTTCACCTCATGAAAATGTACGTATTTTTTTTTATATATTTTTATTACACAATTGTAAATAAATAATACATATATATATATATATATATAATATATATGGTACATTTTTATTTTGCAAGTATTATTTAATTGTTATTTATTTATTTATTTATTTGTTTATTTCATTTATTTTTTTTTTTATATCAGATTAATGAGTGTGTAAAACAATATCAAATAAAAAATGATTCATCTTCTGTAATTTATGTGGGTATTAATATTTCCAAAGATCAAGTAATAATAATAAAAAAAAAAAAAAAAAAAAAAAAAAAAACTCATGTATTTTTAACAGTTCAAAGATATATACATATATATATATATATATATATATATATATATATATATATATATATTTTAATTTTAGGTTGATATGTTTATAAAATCTGTTCAAGGAATTCAAGCTGATTTTAACGAATTGTGCTTCTTACATGATAGGAAAAAAATTTTAGAAATTTTTAAATGTGATAATATGGACAATTTAGAGAGATTTATTTATCATAATATAGCTTCTAAGAAAATTAACTTGACTTAAGAATTTAGAAACAATGGAATGGTGTATACGTAATACCTTTAAAGAATAATTCTTTTTTTATAATATATATATATATTTATTTATTTATATTTATTTTTTTAAGTTTCCTATCTTTTAATAACGTAAAAGTTCTTTTATTTCTCAATGTTAAATTCTCTTAAAATTAAAAACGTCAAATAAAATGAGAACGCATATATTTGTGTTAGACGTTAAAAAAAAAAAAAAAAAGGAAATACATATATATATATATAAATATATATTTATATTTATATTTATCTATTTATTTATTTATACATATTTGTATGTATGTATCCTCTTGGCAAATTGGGACAATAGGTGCATATAAATATATACACTGTTCTTACACAATAATAATTAAGGACAATTTGTTCACAATAATAATATACATATATATATATATATATATATATATTAATATAACCTTCCTGTGCTTGCTCACAAAAATAAAAGAAAATAGATTCTTCATATGAATACATATATAATTAAATCATATATGGTAAATCAATATGAGCATCTAGTGGTAATCCAGATATAATTCTAATAAAATTCCATAAACTTTCTAATTGTGAAAAGAAAGAATGCCTTGTTTTATATACACTTGAATTAAAAGGAGATTTACAGAAAAGACTAGATAAAAAGAGAACACTATCTAAATTTTTAAATGAATTGTATTTTGGTTTTAATATAGTATGAGATAATTTAAAATCTTCAATTTGTATATTTTCATTTAATAATTGTTCCTTTTCATTTGTTTTCTTTTCTTGACTAGGTTTGAAAAATACACGTTGTGATAATTCTACTAGTAATATTAAATCAATTAATATAGGAGAGGCTAACATAGAATCTTGACATATATTATATAAAACTATTGTATTTTTTCCATTCATAAATATTTCACTAATATATTCATCTATAGCTTTTTTATCATCTCCAACATATGGTACATATTTTATAACAATTTCACTGTTAACTTTTTGTTTTTCTAAACTTTCTATATATGTACAATCATCTTCAATATCTGCACTCACTTTTCCCTTTTCATTTAAACTATCTCCTTCACAATATTCTAAACCTTTTTTCACTGCTACATTTGCATCCTTCTCATCATCAACATATAAATTCTCATTTGCACGTACATAGTCACATATTAAATTGCTTTTAGATACTTTCTTGCTGTAAAATTGTAAATCTGACGACAAATTTTTACCGTCATTATTTCCAAGGTGATTGTATGACACGATGCTCTTTGGTTTCAATCCTACAAAAAGGAAAAAAAAAAAAAAAAAGGAACGATAATATTAAGGGAAAATTAATATATGATAATAAAATGGGACATAACACAGGAATGATTAATAAATAATATATATATATATATATATATATATATATATATATATATATACATATACATTTACATTTACATATACATATACATTTATTTGTTCATTCATTTTTGTAGTACCCGTTCCAAAGTAAAAGTCTAGGAGGAAATTTTTAATTTTGGTTTGTCCAGTTTTTAAATCATTACCAATTATGAATATTCCCTTTTGTTGTGCTAATTGTACTACTGCACTTACCAAAGTATTTTGTGGGCTACTATTTATAAAAGGAGAATTTTCTAGAATAGCTGCAAGAGCATAGATAACACTAGGTGAAACAGATTCGTGATTTTTTTTACATGCATGTAAAATATTTAGAAAAGTGTCATTTACTCCTGGTATATGTGGTATATTTTTTTCTGTATTGCCTGACCATAATACAATAAGTTCATTTAAATTATTTTGTTTTTTAAAGTTTCTAATTTGTTCTCTTACAAGTTCTAATATTTCTAATTTATTTTTACCATATAAGATATTATTAACTCTTCGTTGTTGATTACCTGCAATAAAATTTCCTTTAAAATATACACTTTTTAAAGGTACATAATCTAAATCATCTTTTATCTGCTCAATAATTTCATTATCAAAAACTTTATTTCGAACTAAACAATCTTTTAAATTCATATTATTAAGATCCCAACCACCATAAACGATATTTTCTGGATTATATATATCTATAAGTTTATAAATTGGAGCATATGTGTGTTCTTTATCTTTTTCATTATATCCTAGTCTAATATTAGATGATAAAAAAACACTACCTAAATAATTAGATCTCTTTAAATCACACTTATTCATATAACTTAAATCTTTAGCATTAGCACATATACCTCCTAACATAGTCGTAGCATTATTACCTCCTATACCTACAAGTAATACTCCTAATCTTTTTTCTTTTACTTTTTCAACTAATATCTCATACGTATTCTTATATTTTTTACATACTACCATACCTTTAGAATCTCTTTCTACTTGTGTTTCTACATGTTCATAATTAGAATAAACAAAATTCTCATCTTCTTTTCTATCTAACATTACTTCATATCCTAAATTACTTTTCTTAAATGCATTCTTTACGGTTCCCTTATTTGAGAAAAACTGCATCCCCTTGTAGGTCTCCATTCTTACTTTTAGGAATATTCAAAGATAAATGTAGAAAAAACAAAAAAAAAAAAAAAAAAAAAAAAAAAAAATATAAATATATATATATATATATATATATATATATATTTATATTTATTAGAAATATTAAGAGTCCCTTAATATTTGAACAATTTTAAATATGTAAAATAAATAAAGGCTTAAAATTACACAAATAAATATTAATATATTTATATATGACACTTTTAATAGCTTTATATAAAAGTATATATTTCTTAAAAATTTAATGATAATAGGGTATATTAAATAAATAATAACCAAGTTACATTTATATGAAAAAAAAAAAAAAATAATAATAATAATAATAATAATATATATATATATATATATATATATATATATGTTTTATATAATATTTTTTTAATATCTCTTTTGTATTATAAAAGTACATAATATTTTTTAAGTGTGTATTTTTTTTTTTTTTTTAAGAGTTACAATTTTGTAATATATATATATATAAGAAGAATGTATTATGTTTATATATAAATGTATAATTTTTATTTTTTTATTCTTAATGTGAGCAGTATAAAATAATAATAAAAGAGAAAAAGGAAATAATCAAATGAAATATATTTATGTGATAATTTTAATAAATCATTCAATTTTTTTTTATTTTTTATTTATTATTATTTTTATATGCACTTTCAAAAACAAAAAATATTACGTACACATATAATATAATAAACATATACAATATATTTATATATATATATATATAATATATATAAGAAGAAACAGAAATAAAATATTTAGCAAAAAGCATTAACATAATACTTATTATAACAAAATGTATGGCTGAAAATTAATAATATTGAAAAAAAATAATATATTATATATAAATATATATATATATATATATATATATAATCAAATGAATAAAAAATTATACTAAATTTGTGATTAAATTAAAACTATATATTATATATATATATACATAATATAATGGGAAAAAAAAAAAAAATTGAATTTTTAATAAAATCAACGATAATATTAATTATTAATATTTTATATATGGTTTATTAAAAATAAAGGAAAATGAAAACAGTAGTTTATATAAATAACTTTGTATATAATAATAAACATATATTATATATTATGCCTATAATTTTACATATTTTACATATGTTACATTTATATCATTTTCTTATATTCTTTATATTATTATTAAATATCTTCATTTCTTCAAAACGATAAAAGGATTATTTTATACTTTACCAAAAAAATAAAGTATGCTAAGAAGTACTAATATTAATATAGACATATATGTTAATAATGTAATATATAAAATAAGTGTTAAAAAAGAAATGACTTATTTCGGACTAAAGGGTAATATATTATATTCCAAGTTTATATATACATATAATAATTTGTAAATATATTTACAAACGTAAGCAATTTTTGCTTTCATTTATTACATATTACATATATCATTTTGTAAAGTTATATATATGTATATATATATATATAAGAATGTTATTGAAATATACACATTAATAAAAACACCATATAAAAAAATCTTATTATCATTCTATTCTCCATGTAATATGAAACATATATAAAATAAATAAAACAATACAACTTAAAATATTACCATAATTATATATATATATATATATATATATATATATATATATATATATATAATATGTATAAATAATCCTCTTGATATAAATTTCAATATATCCTTTATTTTGAAAATTGTTTGACCCAATTTTCTTCTTTTTATCTTTTCTTTTTTAATCAGAGGATTTTATTATTCTACATGGTCAGGATAAATTTTTTTTAAATTTATTCCATAAAAATTATTTTTCTGTTCTCACTATATATCTATTTCTATTACTTTATTTTTTTTTTTTTTTTAATCTATATTTTAAAGAGGTATAAACTTGGTAACATATAATATAATAAAAAATAAATATACAAAAATTTATAAATTATAAATATGTATATATCATATTAGAAAGTATCTAATAACTTGTAAAAAATATATATGTGAACTCCCAAAAAAAAAAAAAAGAAAAGAAAAAATATTATATATATATATATATATATATATATATATATATACATAATATTATAAATACATGTTGACTATTTATTTATATATTTCTTGTTTTCTTTGAAATTACAAAAAAAAAAAAAAAAAAATTATTTGAAAAAGGGAGTACACCATGTGAAATGTTCCTATTTTATAACATACTGGTTTTAAAAAATCTATAGATAAAAATATATCTATATCTATATATATATATATATATATAATATTTATTATGTGCTGTGTTTATAATTTGAAGGGTAAGGATGCTCGTTAAAATATGTTTGGATATCGGAAAAGGTGTAGTGTTTATTTGGTAAGAGGGCGATTTTATTCCTTAGTCCAAGGAAATGAAAAGTTGGAAAATTTGAAAAGGCTTTCTTATAATTTTTATAAGAAAAGTAAATTTATGAATGAGAATAATTATGAAGATGTTATAAATATAAATAAAAAGATTAATATATTATATAACAATGAAAAGATATATAATAATCAGAGTTATATTTTAATATTGAAAGGGTTTATGAATATATTATATCAAACAAAAGAAGAAAATAAAAGAGCTGTGATAAAAAATGTTATGAATTCTTTTGTATTATTTTTTAAAGATTATATATATTATATGAACGAACAAGATATAACTTTATTATTAGATATCAAAGGTAAATGTGGTATTAAAAATATATCATTACATAAATTAATAATTGATAAGTTAGGTAAAAAAATGAAAAAAGAAAATATAGAATGTTTATTTTATAAATTAAATACTACAAGTGTTTGTATTATTTTAAATAATTTATATAAAGTTAATATATCTACAAAAGAAAAAGAACTTATAGATGATATATATGATTATTATATTCATAATAAATATTCAAATTATACAATAAAACAGTTAATTATTTTATTACATTCTTTAAATAAATATGCATATCCTAAGGAAAAAATTATTCATATGTTAAATTATATATCTACATATATATGTAATGTTTATCAAATAAAGGATGAAAATAAAAATATTAGTAGATATATATGTAGTCATATAGAAGGTTCCTATTTATTAAATAAAAATGATAATACAAAAGACCAAAGAAATAATAATTTAAAAAAAACCATAAATAAAGAAATACATAATATTAAGACATTATCATATATTATATATCCAACCTCTGTAAATAATAAACTACATAATAATACAACTATATTATCAAATAAAAAAATAGTTTGCACAGATAATAAAAGAAAAAATAATATATCACAAGATAAATGTAATAATAATAATAATAATAATAATAATAAAAAGAACAACTATCATATATTATTTGATAAAAAAGATAAATATGAAGTTATCCTGTTTTATACTATGAGCTGTTATAATTATTGTAATAATTATATTATAAAAATAGTGTTAGAAGAAATGAAAAATAAAATAATTTCTACATATAATGAAAGAGAAATATGTATGTTTCTTAATGGTGTTTGTAATTATATAGCTGTAAAGAAAATAAAAAGGTTTGAAAAACATTGTATTAATGAAGATGATTCTATAAATACAATTAATAAAGAAATATCTTTATATTATATTCATAATATAATTTTAAAAAATAATAATAATCTTATTAAAAATTATTCAACATTTAGTATTATTTCAGTTTATATTCTTTTATCAAGATTAGATTATTTTTATTATTATGGTAGAAATAAAGAATCTTGGTTTTTAAATAAATTATTTTTTAATTATAATCAATATGATGATATAATAAGAAAAAATAATAATAAAAGCAGAAATTATTTTTTTTTGTATCATTTTTCAAAAAAAAAAGATAATATAACTATTAAAAATATAATAAACCTTTTATTTTCTTTAATATTAAATGGACGAATGAATCATACCTTTTATAATATATTATTACAACAAATGAATTTTTTAATATATGATCATTTATTATATAATAATATAAATGAAGAAAAAGAAAATTTTTATTATATTTCTAAAGAACATAAATATAATAAACAATTATATTATAATATAATTAATAAAGAATATTATTACAACAAAGATCATCATATATTTAAAAAAATTATAAATATCTTATCTATCGAAAATATTCAAATTCTTTGTATTGTTTTTACATATTTATATCTTTATAATATTTTACATAAACTAAATATAAATAATCTATCCCTTTTTTTATTATTTATACAAAATTTTAATTATTTAAATTCATTCTATTTATCTCAACACACTTCTTCAAAAATACATAAAGAAATTAACGATACCATTTTTTTAGTGAATAAAAAAATAAGCAATCAAAAAAATCATTCTTTACAAACAAGTGAGTGTTTTGTTTTCCCGTATTATGTTGATATATGTTTAATGCAAATTAAAATATAAAGTCAGCATTTTTAAAGCATCATTATTATAAATATATATAATATATAAATATAAATATATATATATATATTATATATATATTATATATATATAATATATATATTATAATATAAACGACATAATATGTATGTATATATAATAATATATTATTTATGTAATATTTTTTATTTTAAATTACTAATTTTATGTGTTATATATATATATATATATATATATATATATATATTTATTTATTTTTATTTATATGTATGTATTTTTTTTTTTTTTTTTTTCTTTTTTAAAAAAAAAACATTAACGAAAAATTTCAACATATAAATAACACTTATAATAATTATTTTATGAATTATATATTCATTCCATTTTTTTTATATAAAAAAGTTTATAATTATATAACAAGAAAAGAAAAATGTCTCAAGAAAAAATTAGTCAAATAATAAAAGATATTAGTGCTCTCAAAACAAGTAATTTTCAAAAGGCTTAAATAAAGGGAAATGGAGGGGGAAAAAGAAAAAAATATATATATTTTTACATATAAGAAATGAAACCCTCCAAAAGAAAAAAAATAATGACATATATATATATATATATATATGTATATATTTTTACTTTGAAGGTTGTGAAAAACTTAATTCTCAACTAGATGAACTAATTACTCAAAAAGTGGAAAATGAAATGCTACTTGAAGTAATATATATATATATATATATATATGTATGTATTTATTTTATATATATATATATGTTATTTTTATATAGGAAGTTAAAGTTTTACAAGATGATTCAGTTTTACATAAACTTGTTGGCTTAATTTTAGTAAAAGAAGAAAAAAGTAAATGTTATGATACGATATCAAGAAGGTTACAATATATCACTGGAGAAATGTAAGCATAGTATATTGTAAATATGATCTTATCGGTTTATCTATGTCTTAATTTTAAATAACTTTTTATTATTTTATTATTATTATTATTATTTTTTTATAGTGAAAATAGAAAGAAGGTTATTACTACTTCAGAGGAAAAACTGAGAAAGCTATTTAGCGATGTATATATAAAATAATATAATATTAAAAATAGTTATGAGAATATAATTTATATATATATGTGACAAAAAATGTATTTATGTGTATATATTATACCATGTGTATATGCACAAATGTATATATATATATATATATATATATATATATATATATATATTTATTTATTTATTTATTTATATTTATTTATATTTATTTATATTTATTTATGTTTTCTTTTTATAGTTGGAAGCACACGCAGGACAGAGAAAAATCCCCATTCCACAAGCTTAAAATGAATAATGATATACAAACAAATCATGTGTTAAAAAAAAAAAAAAAAAAAAAAAAAAAAAAAAAAGTTTGAAATAAAACAATAAGAAAATAATACTGAAAACAATTTGTTCGACTTTATAAAATTTAATTTATATATATATATATATATATATTTTTATATTATTTTTGAATTTTCCTTAATTTGAATATACTTCTCCCCTTTTTAGTTTTTTAATTTTTTCATAATCTATATTTTGAACTTTAAAAGCATAACTGAAAAAATAAATTAATTAAAAAAATGATAATCGTGTTGATTCAAAATAAGAACTTGTTACAAGTACATAACAAGATATATATATTTATATATATATATATATATATAAAGGTCTTAATATATGTATATAATATGTGTGCACATATATATACATATATTTTTCTTTTAATATATATTTTCTTTTTTTATCTTACGACATCATATTATTCTTCCTTATAAAGTAATGCATCTTTTTCCAGTATCCTCTTTTTTGAAAAGCTCTTTTTCTATGCTTTTTATCATTTCTTACCTTGTTGAAAAGTAGCACTTTTTTATGCTCATCTTTTTTTTTGTCATCTCTCAAAGATAAAAATATATCATTAAAGAATACATAAGATGATAAATTATCATCCACGTTGGTAGGTTTTAGTTTATTTTTTAAAAAACTATCCTTTAAAAAGAATTTTGATTTCACATTATCGAGGTTTTTGATATTTTTAAGTACATTCCTAAGAATATAAAACATTTTAAAAAAATAAAATAAAATAAAATAATATATATAAATATATATATATATAAAGGGATGAAAAATTAACAGGTTAAAAATTCACAATTTAAAAAAAAAAAAAAAAAAAAAAAAAAAAAATATATATATATATATATATATATATATATATGTATGTATTATTAAAATGGTTTAAATTTAAAACATATATAAAATACATCTGAAGTGTAACAATACTATATATCTATATACATATATATATATATATATATATATATATATATATATATATATATTTTAGTAATATGTATCCTTACACACATATATTTTATTTTCAATAAAAGATCTTAAAAATATATACTAATTTCGTAAGTTTTTTAAAAAAAATTAAAAAGCCAAAAAGTAAAACAAATGAAAATCACCTCATGAACATAAGATCATATATTTGTTTTTGATTTAAAGAAGAATAAAGCAAAAAAAAAAAAGAAATTCAGAAATATGATATAAATATAAATACATAAATAAATATATATATATATATATATATATATATATATTTTTTTTTTTTTTTTTTTTTTTTTTTTTTTTTTTCTTCTCAGTGTTCAGTTAAAAAAAAGGAATCCAAGCTTGATATACCACAAATGGCCCCTCCTTCATTCTCGCTGTAATTTTTAGTCCTAACTAAATATCCTTTCTGCTCATTTAAAATATTTTTATTTTTATAAAAAATAAAATTATGAAAGAAACTATATTCTGATATGGATTTTTCAAGTGAAAATTGTATAAGATGCGATGGTTTCTTTTTCTGTTGTTCATTTGATATATTTGATATATTTGTTGTATAAGTTTCATTTTTCATTTCTTGAGTTCTACAATGTATAGCTGTAAAAGATGATGGAAATAACCGTTGCATTAAGACATAATGTGATAGTGTTTGTTTTTTATTATTATCATAGAAAAGCATCAATTTTTGTTTAACTTGATTTCCATGTAAATTATTTTTCCCCCCTTCTCTTTGAGGTTTTAATAAATAATTATTTTCATTATTTATAGCATCTTGAATAATATGTGCATTTATATTTTGAGATGGATCTACTTGTAAAGCAAATGTTTTTTTTAAAAGGTTCATATCTTTTATTATTTGTTCATCTGATTTTTTTTCTTTATTTAAATTCAATGAAATATATTTTTTTAATATATCATTATCTAATAATAACATTTGTATTTTTTTCGAACCAACAAGTTGGTAAGGTAAAGAAGGTATTTTAATAGCATCAGAAAATTCAAACATTTCTCTTATTTTCCATATATTCTCATTAAAATGGTCAGGTGTATATAATGATCTAAAATATAATACACTTATTTCAAATATATTACGTTCATATTTATTTATATTCTTATGTATATAATCTATATTTATACAATCTATATTTAAACTATCTTCTGCGTCATTTAAATCAATAATAAGTTTACCAGGTTTAAATATCTCATTATAAGGATTATATTCCTTATTTTTAATTCTTATTAAAGAATCTATTAATGTTTCATTTTTATAATTTAAAAAAAGTTTTTTATTTTCAAATAATAATACAATTTCATTTATTGTTAACGCTTTTTGATTAATATTTATTTTACTTAATTCATTTGTAGTGGTATATTTATCAAAGCTATTAAAATCATCCTCATGTAATATACTTATCATTATAATTTTATGTGAACCTAATAAAGGTTTATATTCAGATATATAAATATCATGACATTTTTTAAAACATGTAATAATTCCTTGTAAAAAGTTATTATCAAATTTTTTATCTAATATTTCATTTACTTCTTTTTGTTCCTCTTCATTTTCTATATATGGAAAATATTCTTTATAAATCTGTTTTAATATATATTTATGCCCATTAAATAAAACAGAGGAAAGATTACCAAAGGCAACAGATATTGTATTATATTCTATTTGTTTTATATCTTTATCACTTATATTTTGATAATCATTCTTTTCTTTATCATCTATTATATCATTATTACGATTAGTCATATAATCAGATCTCCCTATAACACATCTAATGTCATCTTTAATGTTTCGACTATTATTACTATTATCACCGTAAACATTCTTACATATTTCTAAAATCTTTTTTAAAAAAAAATCATGTTCTTTAATATCCTCAAAAATACTTAATAGATATGATAAATCACATACCATATTATCAAATAATTCAGAATATAATAATGTACAATAATTACACAATTCTAATAACTTCTTATCTAATCTATGTGGTAATAAGGTAAATGAAAACAATTTGGGGTTATATAAAAAATCTATATTATATTCATTTTTATATGTATTCGTAAATATATAATAACTCTCAGCATTCAAAAAACCAATCATATCTTTTATTAATGATTTTATCCTTTCATAACTAAGATATTCATTCTTTCCATTGGGGCACGTGAAATAATTTAACACCTCTTTTTCAATCACTTTATAAAAATCATCTACCTTTCTTTCCATTCTAAATAATGTAATGTATATATAAATATATATGTATATATATATATGTATATATATAAGTATATATATATATATATATATGTACTATGAGAGATGTTTTTAAAACAACAATTATGTTGTACTATAATATGTAGATGGTCATCTCTTATTAGGTTTATCAATTTTTATAATATGTATTTTGTAATATATATTTTAAAATTTATACTTTATAATATATGATTTATAATATATGATTTGTAATATATGATTTGTAATATATGATTTGTAATATATGATTTGTAATATATGATTTGTAATATATGATTTGTAATATATGATTTATCATATATACTCTTCATTTAATTTTATTTATTTTTATATATAACCTTTTTATGTAAAGGTTATTTCTACATACATATATTAATACATATATATATATATATTTAAAAATATATGTATATATTTTTTTTATTTCTTAATTTAAAACTCATCCTTTTTATTTTAATAATTAACAACAAATATATTAGAAAAAAGAAAAAAAAAAAAAAAAACACAATCAGGATTTTATTTTTATAAAAAAAAAAAATAATAATAATAAATAAACTTAATATTTAAATATATTTACAATTCATGTGATATATGCTATTATATATATATATATATATATATATTGTATATATTATTTTATTACCATATATGAAAAACCCATGTTTTCAAAGGTTCCAATGCCCTATGATAATATAATGTAGAAAGGTGGGAAGGGGAAAAAAAAAGCAAAATAAAACAAAACAAAAAAAAAACAAAACACATAATTTAATGGCAAAATAAATATGAGTATAAAACACATTATATTTTTTAGAAAAAAAATAAATATTTATGTATAAATATGAATTATATATATATAATATATTTCATAATATATTCAGTGCATGTATTTTCCAACAAATATATATATATATATATATATATATATATATATATATAACAATAGTATATAATATTCTTAATAAACTTTTTATTCTTTTATATAATTTAATATATAGATTAATTTAAAGAAGAAAGAGACCTCTTTTCTGTTGGGACATGTTTTTTTTTAAAAAACACACACCTAAACAAAATATTTTTATGTGTATATAAATTTACAGAATATTATTTCTGGATGATAAACATATCCACATTTAATAATTTTCTTCAGCAATTTTTATATATATTAAAAATGAAAATAAATATACCATATATTTATAAAAAAATAAATATATTATATATTGTATTTATATTTTAATTATGTGTCCCGTTTTTTTTTTTTTTTTTTTTTCAAAACATGAAACAAGATAATAAAATATATATATATATATATATATTTTTTTTTTTTATAAGAATGATAGAAAAATGAAAAGGTTGTAAAAAATAAACATACAAATGTGAAATAAAAAGTTAAATATATTTAAATATTAATAAATATACTACAAAAATAGAAAAAATTTTATAAAGACAAATTTACTAAAAATATAAATACTTTTTGATATATTCAAAAAAATAATATACATATATATATATATATATATATATATATATATATATATATTCATTTATTAAGGTAAAAATAAAAAAAAAAAAAAATGACAGTGATAGTGACAAATTTCATATCGATTTATAAAATTCCACATTTTTTCATTATATATTATAATATATAGTTTTATTAAATTCTATATCACATCGTTTTAATACTACATTTGTATCATATCCTCCTGCATAATCTGCTTTATATAATTCGTCTTGTGAAAAATATTTACGTAAAGGTATATCTGTGTCATTTTTATAAGCTGCATTTAATGGCTGTGGTTGAACTTCCACAATATTAGCTACTTTCACTTCATCAAACAATTTAGGATTTTCTTTAATTAAAGAATGTACATATGTTTCATTATGTACTTTATTTATTATAGGTCTATGTTTAATAATTTCATATAAGTTTCCTTCTTCTTTTACTATTTCATGTATTTTTTTTCTTTCACTTTCATAAATAAGTGCGTTATTTTCTTCTATTAACTTATAATTATCTTTTTCATACTTTTTTATATACGCTTCAATTATTTTTCTTTTCTTTTCATCACACTCATTAGTTAACACATATATCATGTCTTCTACCTTTTCTAAATAATTATTATATAAAGGAGTATTTTCAAAATTATGTCTTCTTTTATTAAATATTTCTTTTAATTTAGATCTTACATTTTTTTGATTAACATATATACGTTCTTCAATATCAAACAGAGCTACATTTTTTTTCGTTACTGATACTTTACAAAGAGGACAATGTTGTTTATTCAATTTATTTAAATGGTTTTCTAAACATTCTCCACAAATTTTATGTTTACATATATCAAAAAAATATAATTTCTTTTCATTATTTACATATATGTGCTCAAAACAGCTAATACATTTATATTCATCCATAATAATAATAGATATTCATATGTACACATATATATAATATATATATTTATACATATTATAAAATATATATTATATATTTAATTCTTCCCTTATTTTTGTAATTATTTAAGTATGTTCCATTTATATATGTCATATATTCTTTTATATATACATAAAAATGAAAACATAACTTCTTTTTTCTTATTATAATTATATATTTATATTGATTATAAATATATATTCACATGAGTTTTACCTTATAAAAGATATGACACAAATACAAAAAAAAAAAAATATAAATCGAAATATATATATATATATATATATATATAACTATTATCTTTTCACAAATTATATTATTGTTATTATATATTTTGTTTTATAACATTTTTCAATAAAGAGGAAAATAAAAATAATTAGAAAAAATATTATATTATAATAATATAATAAATAAATAAATAAATATATATATATATATATATATATATATATATAATATTGTATATATTTTTTTATCTATTGTATTAAATATAGGCACCCTCCATGGATACGACAAAATATTTAAAAAAAAAAAAAAAAATACATATAATATATATATATATATATATATATATATATATATATATATAATTTTAATTAACAATTTTTATTAAATATTTACAACTACTATTAATATTAAAGTTTTGAAATTTATTTTTTAAAGATCATATATTATAATCCGTTGAATTTTAAATAAGAATATATATTTCTTTAAATTGTATATTGTATTATACATAAATGTATATATTGCCAATGGGTCTATAAATTGTTTATGAATCCTTTGATTAAATTGTAAATATATTGAAAATTACTTTTTTAAGAAATGTAATAAATATTTTAAACAAAATTTACGTATTCATTTTATCCAAAAAGAAAAAAAAATATATATAATATATTTATAATATGATATAATATAATATTTATATATATTGCTTATCTATCCTCTTTTTAACGACCTTTTTTTTTATACTTGTAAAAAGTATTAAAGATGAGAAATATATAGGCACAATAATCCCTATTTAAGTATTCTTCATATTGTAAATAAAAAATAAAATATAGGTTTTTATTTAGGGAGTTATATATTAATGATTTTTTTAAAATACAAAAATATAAAAACAAAAAAAAATTATTGGTAAAAATTATAGTTCTATTTTTAAACTTTATATACTTTTATAACTTCATAAACATGGGTATAAGTAGACATTATTATCATAACTTAATGTGACAATTTACTCTAATAGCTACTCAAAAAAAAAAAAAAAAAAAAAAAAAAAAATATATATATATACACATTTTAACATGAACAAGTCATAATATTTTTGTGAAATAATAAAATGGTTATTTTTATTTTTTTTTTTTTATTCACATTATGGTTAAATGAAAGAAAGATGTACTTTACACAATTGATAAATTGATAAAATTTAAAGGTTAAAAAATTCACATTTATCAATTTCGATTTTAAATTAATATATATATATATATATATATATATATATATATATACAATATATCTTTAATAGTAGACATAATAATACATTTTTTATTTTTATTTTTATTTCAAATGAACAGCTGTAATTTCATCCTATATTTTTCCTTAGTTCATAATGTACCATATTTTTCAATTTAGCTACCTACAACATTTTTTTTTTTTTTTTTTTTTTCAAATATATATAGCACACAACGTATAATATAAATAAATGAATATATAAATAAATACATATATATATATATATATATATATAATTGATGTTGTAATTATTTTATTCCTATTTTTGATTTCATTTTTTTGTTATAAAATATTTGCACGTTAATGGAATTATCTCCCACTTTGTACACAACCAATTTTTTAATTTTGATTTTTACTTTTTAATTTTTACTTTTTAATTTTTAATTTTTATTTTTTAATTTTTATTTTTTAATTTTTATTTTTTTGATTTTTATTTTTTTGATTGTATTATGGAAAGGGTTACCTATTTAAATGAGTATGCAAAAAATTTTGAATTGATGAAGCATAAGGAATTACTTGATGAAAGAGATGTGGAAAGAATGAACATATTTTTTAATAAGAAAGATATATATACTCCAAATATAGGAGAAGAAAATACATATGTATCAACATCACGACTTAAAGAAAAGAAGAGTTTTAAAAAATTCCATTTATATAATTATGATAGTAAAGATGAATATCAAGTAAGAAAAATACGTAATACAAATGAATATGTAATATTAAGTAATTCACCAAAAAAGCCTAAAAAATCTACAATAGATGAAAAGAAAGATATAAACCATAATTTTAATAATGATATAAAACCAAATAAAAAAAGTAATTATCAAACTATTTGTATATGTAAAAAATGTTATATAAAAGATATGCAAGAAAAATTAAGAGAGAGAAAAAAAAGAACAACTGTATATACCCTCGAATTTAATAATTTTGTGAATAATGAAAATATTTATGAAGAAATTATATCAAGAAGCATAAAAAGAACAAGATATAATAATTACTTAAATAAAAATCAAGATAAGAACAAAAATGATAACCTAAACATGAATGAAAGTGATAGCTTCAAAAATGATATTATGTTAAATCATATATATGAACCTTCTGAAAATAAAAAAAATATATTCCATTTTTTAAATAATATATTTAAAATAAATTAGACTATCGCTTGAATGAAATGAAATCATGCAAAGGTATTTGTGCAGTTTTTTTTTTTTTTTTTTTTTTTTTTTTTTTTCTCCATATTATAAGATAAATAAAAAAATATATATATGTATATATATTTATATATATGTATGTATTATTCCATAGTGATAATTGCTTGGTGTACCCACATATATATATATATATATAATATATTTTTATTAAAAAAAAATGTACACATATAATTTAATAACTACATATTATTACAATTATATTTTTTCATATTTTTTCCTTTTTAATTTTTTATATATAGTTCCTGAATATATTCTTAATTTTGATGATGATTTGTTTAATATTTGTATTACATATTTATTTATTTATTTATTTGTCTGTTTATGTATTTATTTTATTTTATCTCTACTTTTTGTTATATTTTTTTTCTTGAACTTAAAGTATTATGTATTAGCAAAAGACATATATAATAAAATTAAAAAAAACAACAACATTATTTAAGATGGACATGATACAAGCTCTGTTTTTGCTCAAGTCGACAGAAGTCGATTATGATATGATATATAAAATATAATTTTTTAATATTGAAAAATATGTTCTAAAAGTATACAGGTGTAAATAAATAAAATAAATATGAGTTCAAAATATTTGTTATGAATTAAGTATTATTTTATTCTTTATAATTTTTATAAAATATTTTAAGATGTAGATATATTCATTCACATATTTTTTCTACATTGGTAGACTTTCCCAAGGAATGAATTATATAAGTATATGAAGACTAAAAAATATGGAAGAATTGATGATTAAGGTTCAACTAATTTATAATATAAATTCACATTTAAATACTGATAAAAAGATATGTTGACATAAATAACATAAGTTGTTATCAAAGAAAAGTTAAAAATAAAATATGGAGTCCCTATTTATTATCATCACGGAATAATTTTCTTTTTAAAATTTTGTTATATACTGAAAATATCTGTAAGTATGAACAATGTTAATGCGATAAACTATAGTGTTAATAAATTACTTTATTATAATTTTATGGAGAACTTTTTAAATTTTATTAAAATGAGTTTTGTTAGATATGATACAAATTTTTTACAAATATTATATGATGAATTATTTAATAAATTATTATTACAAATATTTACGAAATTATTTGATTCTTATATAACATTTATTATACCATATGGTAGATACGTAAAAAAAAAAAAAAAAAAAAAATTCCTCTTTTTTCTTGAACTGCTTTAAAAGAGATATGCATAAACGTGAGGATATTTTAGAAAGTAATTATTTTATATTTTTAAGAAATTATGATAATACCCTTTTAAATTAAAAGAAATCTGACAATGGCAAAAATGTTTTTATTGAAGAATATATAGAATATAATGATATAGAGGAAATTAATAGTCAAACAATTCAATGTAATGAAGAAAATAAAATAGCTTGTCCCTTGAGACAAATATATTAAATAAACAAACTAAAAATAACAATAGTAATAATAATAATAATAATAATATTAATAGTAATACATATAATTATCATTATATATCTAATGAACATATAAATGTATTAAATTGTATATAAATTTAGAAATACCAAAAGTAAATGATATCTTATTTAGTAATATTTTAAACCACCATTTGTTTTTTATAAATATAGATTTACAAAAAAATAAAAAAATGAAATCAAAATTTTAAAAATTACTAGTAAATTTCTTTACATTAGTTAATCCACACAATATTACTAATGTAAATATTTCAATAAATTATTACCATATGTTACTTTTTTTTTGCATCTACAATTATTTTATAAAATTTTACATAAATAGGAAGATACTCAATAATCACTAAATTTTATAAAAATGAAAATATAATAATTGGTAAGGATAATATTCAAACCTACATATTTTTTTATATTACCCAGTAGGTATACAAAATAACAGAAGAGTATACACATATATAAATATAAATATATATATATATATATATATATATATATATATATATATCAGCTTTTACAAAATATGCAGGCATAATACATTAAAAATTAAAAGTACAAATGAATATCCAAGATAGAAAAATATTAACGTATTACTATTAAAAATGTTCCATGCCCGTCGAGTGATAAAATTTGTATAAACAGTTTATATAAAATAAATATAACATGTGATAAATAAAACATATAATATATTAATAATATTTTCAGGTTCTTATAAAGTTAACAAAGTTGATGAAAGACGAATTATAATAAATTTATCACTACAAAGGAATAATAAATTAACAAAACAGTGAAATGAATATTTTTATTTAATATTTCCGTTTCCGAATGATATCGTTAATAATAATTTAAAATGTGATGTAATAACAAGAGAAATAAATAAATAAATAAATAAATATATATATATATATATATATATATATATATATATATATATATATATATATATGTGTATATATAATATAATTATTTCCAAGTATGATAACATAAAAAAATTCATTTATTTTTCAAATAATTTTATTATATTTTTTTAATTAGGGAAAAATAAAACTTGAAAATAAAAAAGAAATAAAATGTATGGTTCTCTACCTTTCAAATAGTAATGATAAGATCAACAAGTATATCAAACTCTACATATAAAAAATAAAAATAAAAATGAAAATGCATATATATATATATATATATATATATATATATATATATATATATATATGTATTATTTTTTTTTATTTTTTTTTTTTCTTGAGACATTTCTACGAACAGCTAGCTGTGAACACAAACATATTGTCCAAATGCATGTACACACAAACAAAAATTATAAATTTAAATTTCAAGTATTCTCGTGAATAGTTCTTCAAATAAAATGAATTTATTCTATTAAGGTCTTAGCAATTGATAAATTTTCTCATTTTGCTAAACTTTATATATCTATTAAAATTTTTTAAGTAGTAATTCAAGTAAACATCCTAAAAAAATAAATAAAGACACACATATATATATATATATATATATATATATATATATATTACATTTTTTGGTGCCATAACATTATGAACAGTTCATCTATTTCCTTACCGAGTAAGCAGAATTTGCACAACTCAAAATTACTTTATAAATATTTTCTTCTTTTATGTTAATACTTTTTTTAATTATAATGTTTGACAATATTTTATATATTTTTTCATTTTCTTCATTTTTCTGAATTTTGGAATATCCAAATTTATTTTTAATAATGGTACCTTTTGGATACCCCTTAAAAAAAAAAAAAAAAAAAAAAATAATAACATATCGATATTTTATACATATAAATATTTATGTGTGTGCATTAATATATGTTATTTTAGGATACCATTTTATATTTATTTTTATTTATTTTTTCCCCTCTTACTTGCAATATTTGGAAAATTGTTAAAGAATAGAATAAGTCAGCAACATCATTCACGTCTAGTTCTTGTAAACAGTCCTTAAATTTTAATAATTCTTTAAAACTGTTATTTAGTATATTTTCCTCTTCCTTGGTTAACTACAAGAAAAAATATGATACATATAAATATATATATATATATATATATATATATATATATGCGTTATTTTTTGTTGTTAAATAAAAAAACTCATGTAATTGTATTCCTTCTATCAAACCTGCATGGAAGACAAATTGAAATATATATGAGAAAAATATGTTGAATCGCTTAAATTAAATTTAACATTTGATTTGTTCTTAAGGTAATTATTTATATCTTCTGATGTTATATTTGTTGCTTTATTTTCATAATGTACATGTGTTCCTTGATTTATTGTATTTTCATTTTTTCTTTGTTGATAATCCTGAATATGTTTCTCAACAATTTTATCAGTAGATTCAATTGTAGACTCACATTCATTTTGATAATTTTTAAAATCTCTTTTGTTTAAATAATTCATGTAAAATAAAAAATTCATGTTTGAATAATCAAACTGAGAATTTTCTTTTTTATTTTGTGTTAATAATGATTGCATAACTTGATTTTGTTCTTCACTTATATTTTGTGAAATATATTTGTATACATTTTTTTCCTTATCTCTTTCAAAATTCCTCCTTTTAAGAAATTCAATTTCAGCTATACTCATATATTTTTTTAAAGGGAATTGTTCAATTGTTTTTAATTCTATAAATAATATGATATATTTGATGGTATCAAATAGGTTGTTAAAACATTGTTTCTTTGTATGATTTATACTGTATATAATTAAACTAGGGTTGTTTATATTTAATTTTTTTAAATTACTATTTTCTATGTGATTATTAAAAGGCCGTATGGGGATCACGTTTTGTGTTTCCATAATATGTACATTGTTATTATTTATATTATTCATATTATTCATATTATTCATATTATTCGTATTATTCATATTATTCATATTATTTATATTATTCATATTATTCATATTATTCATATTATTCATATTATTATTGCTATTTATATAATTCACATTATTTTCATTTTTATTTTTTTTTTTATTTTTCATTTTTATTTTTTTTTCTCTCTTAGAATTATACAATATCAAGGAGGAGCCATATTCATCAATTACATTATTATGTTCTTTTATATTATCATCAAATTCATTTGATAAATGATAATTTTTAAGAAGCATGTTGTATAACTTAGTAATAATAATGTTATTACTATTAAACGTTTTACATATATTATAAAAACCTTTTAATAATAATACAAAATCGTTATGTTTTGTTCTTTTTTCATTGATAACATTTTTAAATAAGTTAAAGAATACATTAGAGTAATAATTTTTATTTATAAAATAATAATGACTTGAAAGTTTTGACAACATAAATAATATGTGTGTGTTATCTTGAAGTTGAGGATAATTATTATTATTACATATATACATCAATAACTTTAATAAGGATATATTAAAATATTTATATTTTAAAAAAGAATTTAATAATATAGATATATCACTAGGATATATAGGAAGAAGTTCATGTTTATTTTGCTTATCTTGATCATATTGTAAATTATTTTGTTTTATATTTGAAATGTGGTGTTGTGAGTTTTGTATATCCATATCTATATTATAATCTACATTATTGTTAATTTGTGTATCCATGAGTTCATCCCATTTATTCGTAGTAGTAATCAAATAGATAACATATTTATAAATTTTATTTAAATAATAAAAATTGAAGATATTAAAATGCAATAAAAAATTAATAAAAGATGTTATTTGTTTAAGATTTTTAATTTTATAAATGTCTAAGTATACTTCTCTACATATTACTTTACAAAAATATGGATGATAAAAATTTAATTTACGTATATTTTCTGTTAACAATAATATATGATTGATATTATATAAATCTCTTTTGTTTATTATAATTTGTATAAAATGATGATATATATATGATAAGTTTTTTAATTTATTTTTACTACAGAAATTAAAAATTTCGAGTTCATCATAACTTTTTAAAATCTCAAAAATTTTATATCCATTTAAATTATTTTTAAAAGCATCATTTGTATTTTTATATATATCGAAATATGGGAAGCAGGTATTTAAATATCTTTTCTTTTTTTTACTAGATATTATTTTATATTTAAAATATTTATATACATTATCTTTTTTCTCATCTTCATAACTTTTTATAAAATAATTATTATATGATATTTTATTATCATTACTTTCTTTATATTTTATTCTATTGTTTACATAAATTATTTTTTTAACGATCTTTTCATTTTCTTCCCTTATTTCATTAACAAATAATTTATATCTTTCCATAGAAAACAAAAAGGATAATATATATATGATGATAAAAATAATTATAACTTTATATGTAATATTAGTTCATCTGTATATTAACGAAGAATAATGAAATGTAACCTATATAC
>LT990234.2:505033-512533 GCA_900257145.2 Plasmodium billcollinsi
TTTAAGGAATTATAATAATCTTCTTCTTCCTCTTCTTCTTCTTCTTCTATTTTAAAATTAATAATATATGTATCTTTATTTTTTTTTTTTATATTTTCGTTCATACCATTCTGAATCATATATAATAATTTTAAACAACCATAGATACATGTATAACTTAAATGATTAAAATCATAATCTATGAAGGTAATTAAATTATTTATCAACATATAATTCAATGTATAATCATGTGTTTTACTTTTTAATAATTGTGTGTATAAATTAATTAAAGAATACAACCACATATATCTCGAACTTACTAATTTATCTAATACGTCATCACCAAGAACATGATTTATCTCATATGCTTTATCATAATTATTATAATTATGATCAGAGGAAAAATGAATATCCTCAATAGAACCATCCCCTTTTATGAAAGAATCTTTTATTTTTTTTTTTTTTTTTTCCAGGATATTCATATTTTCTACCCTCTTCAACAAACTAAGGAAAGAAAACAATCCATTTTTACAATTATAAAAAATAGATGAATAAATTAATTTTGTTAAAAAATTATTATACAAATGTATATGTCTATTAATTTCTATAATCTTATACATATATAAAAAATGAATATTCTTCATATTAGTACCTCTTATCAAATTCATATACATTTCTATTAACCTATTAAACTCAGGAATGTTTTTTAAAACTACATAATCATATGAAATCAAATAATTAAGAAATATACTCATACATATTAAATTTATCTCATATTTATTTGTTATATGGTCATTTTCAATATAATATAATTTATTTGTATTATTCAAATGTATATTGGTGTCTTCATAAGAACTATTATATACACCTTTCTTATTTATATTATACCTTTCATTTTTACAAGAAGTTACCTCCCTATTATTTATTCGGTCGTCCTCCTCAATTTCATATTTCATAACACCATCATTTATTTTTTCTATTTCTTTAATATTATTTTCTCCTTCGACATAATTAGGCTTTCCTATCATCTCCTTTTCTTTCCTTCCTATAAATAATAATTTCTCCCTAAACTTTGTTTCTCTTCGGATATTCTGCACTTGTATTAATACATTATTCCTATAATCAAATTCACATAAGGCATCGTTTTGTGCTGTTTTATTTGTATTATACAAAGAATATAAAGCTAAATATTTGTTTACATCATTATGAGATATTTTTTTATTTTTTATTTTATTTTTTTTTTTTCTTCTTCTTTTTAATATAATAATATCCTTATAAGAATTTAATAAATTTTTTTTTCTCTTTTTATTCATCTCATTTTCAAATGATTTATATAATTTTACATTTCTTAACATATCATTCTGATAACACAATGGTATTATATTTTCTTCATTACAAAATAAATCTAACGTTCTATATGATTTTTTATTTACTTTATGATAATAAGAATATATATAACTATTATTTTTGTCTTCCCAATTTATTTTAAACAAAAATATGTTGCAATATTTTAACAAGGTCTTTATAAATTCATTATTCTTTATATTATTCTTCTTAATTATATACAAATATGTTATAATATCCTTTATATCAATTAACGAAAGCATTTTGTGCTTTTTATGAACTGGGAATAGATTAAGACGTTCCAATTTTTTTTTTTTCTTCTTCTTCCCTTTATTACTTATAATTAACTTATTATACTCTTTTATTAATTTATTCATTTTTTTTATTAACAAATTAGAATGTAACAAATGTATTTTAGAATAATATATATTTAACTTCTCAAAAGATAATGATATTAAAGAAAAATATTTTATTCTTTTATTTGTCTTTATATGCATACTTTTCAAGATCTTATCAATCAATAATTCATTCATTTTTTTATTATTTATTTCAAAGAAACAATATACAAATAATATCTTACTTAATACGTTCATATCACTTTCATTATATATATACGTCTTAATTATACATGATATCGATAATAAAAATTTTTTTATTATTTCTATATCGAACAACACATCTTTTATTTTAAACTCACTATTATATAATATGCCATCTTGTGGTAATATGTAATAACTATTTAAAAAGTTAGTTCTGTTTATTTCGTCTGATCTATAAAATATATTTTTTATATATTGAATATAATAATATTTATATATATTGTATATAATTAAACTTATATGCTTCATACTCATACAATGGATATGTTTCATCTCTTTTAATATTTTCAATATTATATAATTGTAATTATTCTCATGATATATATTTATCATACTAGTAATCAAATATATGTTACACAACTCCTTATTCTTTCTAAGGTCTAGAATGTTATTGATATTATTCCAACTTTTCATATCTTTCAATTCTTTATCTTTCTTGATGCACACCGTTGGTAGGAATTTATTTTCTTCTAGATATCTATCAGAGTCTGCTTTCTTATAACTGGGAATTCCAGAAGGATTATCACTTACAAGGATTGTTCTACTTGTAAGATTATCCTGTCTGTTCATATGATTTGTTTGGCTATTTGTAAGATTATCATCCTGTCTGTTCATATGATTTGTTTTGTTATTTGTAGGATTATCCTGTCTGTTCATATGATTTGTTTGGCTATTTGTAAGATTATCATCCTGTCTGTTCATATGATTTGTTTGGCTATTTGTAAGATTATCATCCTGTCTGTTCATATGATTTGTTTTTTTATTTGTAAGATTATCCTGTCCGTTCATATAGTTTCTATCATAATTCACAAAATTTCTATCACCCATTTGGATGAAAGTTCCATTTTCCTCCTTTGGTGAGTTGGTCTCAATTAAGTGTTTTTTTTCTCCTACTCCTGTGGAGTCAATACATTTAAGATATTCTACATTTGACACATTTTGTTGAGATATATTTTTTCGGAGTTTATGTGCATTATTTTTTTTTTCCCCTATGTTGTATTTTTTGAGAGCTTTTAATTTATCATTTTTAAAATTACAAATAACGTGGAATGGTTCGAATGGGCTTAACAAAGAAGACGAGATATTTTTAAGAAGTTTCCTTTTTATATTATTTAGATGTATTTTTTGTTCTGCCTTTTTCCTTTTTAAAAATAGGTAATTAATATATTTGGTCGTTTTAGAGCTAAGTTTTTTTTTTTTTTTATCTGCATTTAATTTGCCTTCTATTGTTGTAATTGATTTAAAGAAGAAATTTTTGTATTTTTTTCCCTTCCAGTGATTTGTTAAGAAAAGGAACATACTAAAAAAAAGGAATTCAGGGCTAAACAGCACGACATAAGGCTAAAATAAAATAGTAAGATTAATTAAATTTTATGTGAAAAGATATATATATTATCTATAATAATTAATTAGTTTATGTATATATATATATATGTATATATGTATGTATGTATTTATTTATATACATAATTTTTTAAGTGCTATTATCATTATCATTTTATGAATTATAAAAATATGAATACAAGAGAGGAAGAATTTTTATATTTTCAAATTATAAAAAAATATAGGTTATATGTATTTAATTTATTATTATTATAATAGAAATATATACAAAAATGTAAAAATTAAAAAATAAAAAGTAAAAATTAAAAAATAAAAAATAAAAAATATATACACATATATAAATATATACATATATATATATATATATATATATATATATATATTCATAAATGTTTTAAAACAACTGTTTCTTTTCTTTTCTTTTTTTTAATATTTCATACATAATATTTTTGTTCTAATAAATTGCACACGCAAAAATATAGGTAATATTATTAAGATTAAATATATATATATTTTTTTTTTTAAATATTCGAAAGATGTAAATGCATATATTTGTAAGAGTTAAAAATTTTTATTTTTATAAATGAATATTAAAAGAAGCATATACCATTATTTAAGTTATTCTTCTTTATTGATTAAAAGTCATTATCAGCATAATAATACGATATATCCTTGTTTTCATAGTTTAAGAAATAATAATAAGATGAGCTACTTAAGGCCAAATTATTTTATATGTATACCTATAAACAATGAAAATATTTGTAATGAATTAATGAATATACAAAAACATGTTCTTGTAAAATATGATGAATTAAATGATTGTATTATTGAAAGAAATAAATTTCATATATCTCTTTTAATTTTACATATTAAAAAGAATCAAATGGAACTTTCAAAAGAAGCATTTAATGAAGCTATGGAAAAGATAAAAAATATGCATAATGAAAAAATCTCTTTTGAAAAATTAGATACATTTCGTAACGATGTTTTATATTTAAGTTTAAAAGAAGATAGTAATAAATATATTATAAATATGATAAACCATTTAATAGACTCATTTTCTAAAAGAGGAATAAAAATTATTTTCAATAATAAAAAACCCTCAAAAGAAAAAATATCAAATAATAATAAAAAAGAATTAAATAAAAATGCAAATGATTTACAACATATTACACCTCATTTAACTTTAATGAAAAATTCTTATATGAAAAAATTGTATATGAATAAAAGACCTCAAATACTTCCTTTTTTTTATACAGACTATGATTTAACAAATTTGTTGAAAGAACAAATGGATATACAAAAAATCCAATTTCTTGAAATGGATATGGATACCTCAACGTCTTATTATAAAATCTTTTCTGAGTTTAATGTTTGACATTATATAAATATAAATATATATATATATATGTATGTATGTATATAAATATATGTGTAAATGTGTACATTTCAACTTTTCAAAAAATTTCATTCTTGCGCTGTGTTATTATCATGATGGTATTTCAGTTATAGGGATGTGCTTACTTCTAAATATAATATATTTTTATATACAAATAAATTTAAACAATTGTAGGAGCAATTATTATTATATGTTGAAATGTTGTATTTATTTTCATAGTATAAAAAAAAAAATTAAAGATATAACTGTAATTTAAAAATAATATTAAAGTGTATATACATCTAATATTCTCAACTGTATTATTATTATTATTATTATGATTATATTTTTTGCTGATTGTTTCAAAACGTTACATAATTATTATACAAATGGAAAATGAGCAATCAAAAAAAAAAAAAAAAAAAAAAAAAAAAAAAAAAAAAAGAGGATACGCATAAATAAATAAATAAATAAATAAATATATATATATATATATATATATTATGATTACATAACGATAAGACAAATGAGATTCGTATTTATTTATATCGTCGTGCTTTCCTTTTTTAAAAAAGGCAGGTGTGATAATGAATTATCTGTCAAGGGGAGTTTGACAGTTGCGAATTTAAAAATATCATCTAAAAATAATCAAGAGAATGGAATATTATTTGTAAATGAAGAGAGTGAATATAAAATAGGATTAAATGAAAGAAGTGAATTAATAATAAGTAAAAAAAATAAACCTCTTGTAACTATTGATGAACACGAAAATTTAAATTTTTATAATTTGGATTTATCTGTAAAGATATTGAATATACAAGGAATATTAAAAATTATGAATATTAATCAATTTCAAATGCTTATACATGAAGATTTTTCAAATGGTTCAAATACCAAAGGATGGACTGGAGATCAATTTTTTAATTATACTTCTTCATGTGGTGGAATTAATTTATTAGGTGGATATGGAAAATTATCAAAAGGAGAAATATACAAAACCTTTGAAAATATTCCAAGCCATTCACAAATACGTATAAAATGTAATTTCCATTTTATTGATAACTGGGATAATCAAACAGCTTATATGAAAATTGCTACAGATGAAAAAGAAGAAAAATATTATGTATGGACTGATACACACTCACAAATAAATAAACCAAATTCTATTAACATTTGTGGAAATACTACAGGGGAATCTAAATTTTTTTCTATAATCGATATTATTATTCCACATAATTCAAATAAATTAATGATTTATTTTGGAACAAATATACAAAAAGATGAACCAAATTTAATATCCTGGGGAATATCCAATTTTCAAATTTACATTATTTAATAAGTAAATAAAAAAAAAAAAAAAAGAATGGAGATGGAAGATCAATTTTTTTCATTCTAGGCAGTTTCCAATATTCTTGTGCATACTTTTTTTTTAATGACATAAAACAAGTATTATAAGATAAAGGAAAATAGAAAATGAAAAATAAAAAATAAAAAGTAAAAAATAAAAAGTAAAAAATAAAAAGTAAAAAATAAAAAGTAAAAAGTAAAAAATAAAAAGTAAAAAATAAAAAATAAAAAATAAAAAATAAAAAAAATATACATATATATATATATATATATATATATATATATATATATATATTATCTATCTACCCTTTATGTTTATCTTGTTTTTTTTTATTTTTTTGTGTACATATATTTATATATATTTCTTTTTTGATACACATGAATTATAAAAATTCTGAACAATTCAGGTGTTAAGAATATTTTGTACAAAAAAAAACAGCAATAAATAAATAATATAATATAACAAATGAAGTAAATAAAAGTAGAGAAAAGTTTGTTTAAAAAATATTATCAAACTCGTCAAAATTTTTTGTTTAAATAAACTAAAAAAATGAAATTGAATAAGATAAAATAAAATAAAAGAAATAAAACTTAAAAATTTAAAATATAAAAAAAAACAAAAATTTTAAAAAAGGAGGTACAAAAAAAAAAAAAAAGAAAAAAAAAAAAAAAAAAAAAAAAGCAGCTACCTGTCCAATATGTTAAGGTAAAATTTAATAATACAAATTTACAAAAAAAAAAAAACATATATATATATATATATATATATATATATATATAGGTATATATGTATATATACTCATATTGTATGTATGTGTTCACTTATCCTTAATGTGTAAAGTAATTAATTCTAAAATGTTTAAGTATTATATATTATAAATGTATTTCATCAAGTATTACCCTTGATATGGAAAAGGAACATTATCAAGTACATATACATATATATAAATATATATATATATATATATATTTATTTATTTATTTATAATTAATACGGGGAATGAATATTTATACAAAGTGTAATAATAAATATTATATATACACTTTTTAATTTAAGGGCTCTATTTTTAACTTTTTATTTCCTGCTCTTAACCTTGATCCAACATCTTCTCCTAAAATAAAATAAAAATACATACATATATATATGTGCATACACTTTTTTTGTTTATAAAATTCATACCGTCTAATACGAGAACTATCCTTCCCAAAGAAACTGGGTCCGTTAACTCTATTCTTTTCCAAGCTTCATAAATAGCTGATGCCAAAATTGCTACCAATGTCATTGTTGTTGTATTGTAGAGTGCTTGAGATTTTCCTGGTACGTTTCTTAAAACTATTAATATTTCATTCATACATATATTAAGTAGACATTTTCTTGCAGCCTTTCTTAAATCAAGAAGGCTTAAAGAATCTGGTAAATAATTATTATAATTCGATGAAATATCTTCTAGAATATTTATCCACATATCTTCTTCACGTTTCCATAATTTTACATTTAATTCTATAGTA
>LT990234.2:515033-527533 GCA_900257145.2 Plasmodium billcollinsi
TTAATTAAATATGGAGAATCGAATCTTCATCATAATAAACTTTCTGATATGAAAGTGAATAGATTAAAATGTATGAAGTATAAATTAAAAAAAAAGAAAAAAAAAATTAAATTAAGATTATTTCCTAATAAAGATAAAGAGAATAATAAATTATCATCAAATAATAAAACCAGAAATGTTGAAGATATTATAATAGAGGATAATAATTTTATGAAGAGCTTAAATGATAATGTTGATAAATACAAAAAGGAATTATATTTTTTAAATAATTATTGTTTAAATTTTAATAAAAAAAAAATTATAAAAGGCAAAAAAAAAAAAATTAATTTTTGTGAATTTTCCTTTACATTTTCTTATAATTTTAAAACTTTATATACGTTCTTTTATACAACCAAAAAAAAAAGTATAGAAGAAACAAAAGAAAATGAGAAAAATGGTAGGGTGAATAAGGAGGTGCAAACTAATTATTTTTCAAATGATATATACCTTGATAATATAAGTAAAATTAAATTACATCATATATACAAGCATTTTGTTTTTATAAAAAAAATATTTTATCACGATAATTTGGCTAACGTACTTATTCAGAGGGAAGCGGTAAGGAAATAAGAATTTATAATTTTTTTGAAAATTAAAATGATTTATGTTTTTATGAAACGTATATTGAGTGTGGTGCATATATATATGTGTATATGTGAATATATGTGAATATATGTGAATATATGTGTATATATGTGTATATATGTGTATATATGTGTATATATGTGAATATATGTGAATATATGTGTATATATGTGAATATTTTTATATATATGTGTATATATGTGAATATGTTTATATATGTGAATATGTTTATATATGTGAATATGTTTATATATGTGAATATGTTTATATATGTGAATATGTTTATATATGTGAATATGTTTATATATGTGAATATGTTTATATATGTGAATATGTTTATATATGTGAATATGTTTATATATGTGAATATGTTTATATATGTGAATATGTTTATATATGTGAATATGTTTATATATGTGAATATGTTTATATATGTGAATATGTTTATATATGTGAACATGTTTATATTTATATATATGTTCATTTTAATTTTTATATTTTTCCTTTAGATTAATGTTGGTCAGAGAAGAATCGAAGAGTTAAGTTTAAAGCTGGTAACTTTAAGAGTTGAAAAAGAAAAATATGATATTGTCGAATTATTAAATAATATACCTAACGATATTGTAGATATATTAAAATATAAGAACATTGTTATATGTATATGTTATGATTATATATATATAATAAATATAATGAGCTATAAGAAAGTTGTTTATTTTTTTAATAAAACATGTTATATTAATGAGATATTTGATTTATTAAGAAACAATTGTTTATTTTATGATTATACTTATTTTAATATAAATTTTAGAATTATAAATGTTCATATAAAAAAAAATAATATATTTTTATTAAATAAAAAAAATATTATACATGGTCATATATCTAAAGATCTTAATGATTTAATTAATTTAATTCGATGGAATGTAATATATAAATTTATGTCTACAATAAAAACGTCAACATTTTTTACTTTTTCAAAATATCTTTATTTTGTGTATTCCTATGATGGATTAAGTGGTGTGTCGGATATATGTATCATACGAAGAAAAGAACAGATAAAAAAAAAAAAAAAACAAATTAATAAAAATGGGAAAAATGAAAATAGTAATATTTATAGAAAGAGAAAAGATACCAATACCTTTTCGTGTGCACCTACGAAAAGACCTAAAAATGAGGATATAGAAAATAAACTTTTGCAAAGCGAAAATCATAACATTGTTCAAGAAGATTCTTCTTCATATTATATTGATGATAATAATAAGAATAATAATATTTGTATAGATCTTACAGAAAAAATAAATCCAAGAAATAATGATAATATATTAATACAAAGAAAAACAAGTACAAGTACAAGAAATGATATTACTCAAATGGAAAATAATAAAAAAGAAAAAAAAAAAAAAAAAAATAATAATAAAAAAAATATAAAAAAAAATAATAATAATAATAATAAAAAAAAAAATAATAAAAAAAAAAATAATAGTAATAAAAAGGAAAATATTTATGGTAAGTCAAAGTATTATAAAAGAAATAATAATTTTCTTTTTGATTTATTAAATTATTTAAATAAAAACATAAACATCAATGAATATACAAAGGAACTGAATAATAAAAAATATGATGTATTATTTCAAAAATATAAAAAAAAAATTAAAATATTAGAAAATCATTTTTCAAAAATTAATGCTCATGGAAATATCGAATATTCATCTCCTTTATTTTTTATGAAAAAAAAAAAAATAAATAAAAAAATAAAGGATAAAATAAAAAATAAAATACAAGATAAAAATGATGGAACAAATGATAATTTTAATAATGTTAAAGATACTCTTTTAAATGAAGAAGACTTAATTATACAAGAGACGCAAGTGAAAAATAAGGATAATGAAAATATAAAATTAATAAATTCGAAACATAAAATAAATAATAATAATAATAATAATAATAATAATAATATTAATAAAAATAATTTATTTTTTTTTTCAAAGGTTGATAAAATATCGTTCAAAGGAATATTGATAGATATACATAAATTATATGATCATTTTTCATCTATATATAAAAGTGTTTATATATCTCTTATAGGAAGGAAGAAAAAAAGCACTATTAATAAAGTGTTTTTTGAATTACCCATTGTTCTTAAATTAGATATAGAATTTTTACAATGTTATATAAAAAATATATTCTGTACACAAGTTCAAGATCAAAAAATGAGTAACAAGGAATGTAGAAAGCATTATATAAGAAATAATCATAAATATAAATACACACCTGTTCAATATATTCTATTAAATCTAACACAAGAAGAATGTTATAATAAAAAAGAAATAAATGATATATCGAAAATAAATAAATTAAAAAAAAATTATCATATGAACAAACTCATGTGTAATAAAAAGAATGATTATATAAAAGATGAACAACCTAATAAACATATCTTATTATGTATAAATAATATAATCTTTTTAAACACTACAAAAGGAAATCAATATTTTGCATTGTATGAAAATATTAAATTCAAAAGAAACCTTTTTTTACGACAATTTTCTGAAAAGATAAATATGTTTTATAAATATTATGATAATGATCATCTTAATCATGACTATAATCATGTTGAGGATGGGAAACATTCTGATATATTTATAAATAATCTAAATGATGTCATGTATTCAGATGATGAACCTATTAAAGATAAAGAAAGTATACAACATGATGAAGATGGTTACAATTATATATCATTGTTGAAAGAAAAAAACGATGAAGATGTTATAGATTATACAAAAAAAATAGATAATATTAATCATATGGATGAAGATAAAAATAGTTTTAATAATCTTAGTAGAGATAACTATTTCTGTTCAGATAAAATTATGTACATCATAAGAAATAATTCAAATTATATAAATATGAATATCGAAAGTAATGATAAATATGAAGAAATACAATTAACAAATACAATGATGACTATTGAAAAATATTTACTTTTTTTTAAAAACACAAATCTAAATTATTTTAATAATAAAGATGTTATGATTTATTTGAAGAAGATATATTTTCCATATATAATATATGAACATGATATTATTGTATGTAACCAAAAAAATAATTATACTGATAAAAAAGATATCGACGAAAGATATATAGATTTACAGAATATGGAAAAAGAAATTAACCATAATGAACAAATAAAAAATGATATACTTAAATACAATAAGAAACATAAAAATAATGTTAACAAATTATCTTTTTATTTATCATATAAAAGAATAAGAAAAGAAAATGAACATATCTATTATGAAATGAAAAGTACAGAATATTATTTACAAAGAAAAGTTTTAAATTTTTTTCTAGTAGAAAAAAAAGAAAATATAAAAACACATATAAATTTAATAACCACAACTATAGGTTTATTAAATTACAAAAATATTATCTTAGTACAAATATGTAAATATGAAATAAATATTTTATATTATAAGAATACGTATATATTGATAAAAAATATTCATGTTGATTATCCTATTAAAAGTTGTAAATTAATAAAAAATTATTTAATTATATTATATGAAAATTATAATTGTTCTATATATATATTAAATAAAAAGATTATAAAAGACTCTATAAACATAATTAATAAAATCATTTTTTTGTATAATATTTGTACTATACATTGTTTAATATATGAAAATAAGCAAGAGGAAATAAATATATATAGCTTTATCAAATTTTTGAAAGAAAAAAATATTTTATCTACAAAAAGGAAATCATCACACAAATATGATGATAATAATAAAGATGATGATAATAATAAAGATGATGATAATAAAGATGATGATAATAATGATGATAATAAAGATGATGATAATAATAATAATAATATTAATACATATAATGCAATATATAATATGAAAGAAACAAATAGTGATGAATTTTATTATGATTATTATAATTTATATAAAATATTTCAAATAAAAAATTTATCCATGTTATATGATTTTATAAAAAGTAAACACATTAATATAGATAATATATTTCAAATGTATATTCCTAATATTAAAAATATTGATTGTTTATCAACATTATATTATAAGAAAGGACATATATATTTATCTTTTTTGTCTAACACAAATAATAAAACATTTAATATTTTTGATATCAGAAAGAAAAAAATCATTTTTAAAAGTAACCATATCATGGGTGTTCCCAAATATATATATAATACAATAAATAAAAAGAAGAACATAAAAAAAATACAAGAACAAAATAAAATACATACATGTAAATTAATAAAATGTGACGGTGACGAGGATCATCATGCTGAAAATAATAATATAAAGGAAGATAATAACAAAAAATTGTATCATAATGATAAATCATTTATAAATTATTTGAATACAGAAAAAATTATTAATATTTTATTTTTTAAATTAAATAAGGACTATTTTTTAATCATATTTTTAACAGGTAGACCAATTTTAATATATAAATCATTTTTTCATGTAAAAAAAAAAAATAAAAATATTTTTGCAAATCTCAAATTTAAAATCATTGTTCATAAATATATTCAACCTTTGATAAGTAATATTATGTATCTTCCAAGAAATACAAACACTATTATTAATAATAAAATATATGATGATAATATTTACAATGGTTCATTTATACTTTTGGATGAACATAATTTTAAAGGGCCTACAAATAAAATGAACAAAATAAATAATAACAAAAATAACAAAAATAACAAAAATAAAAAAAATAACAAAAATAACAAAAATAACAAAAATAAAAAAAATAACAAAAATAAAAAAAATAATGTTTATTATAATTGTCTTGTTGTATACCCATATATAGATATAAACAAAATTGCAATAAATATCAGTGATGATAAAAATATATCCAAAGAATTATTTCAAAAAGATATAATCAACAATTATTATATTAATTATCCCATATTGTTATTATCTAATTATAAGGGGAAATTATATATACATCCTTTGAATAAAGAAAAACTACAACAAGGTTATCATAATAATATAGAAGAGAAAGAACCAAACGAAGACAATAATAATTACATTATACAACATGCACATAATAATATATTATATAATATCAAAGATATTTATGGTCATATAAAAGGTTTGCACAAAATAGATAAGAATGAATTTATAAGTTTCTCAAATAACAAATTTCAAATATTTAACATAAATGATAATAAATATAATTGTGTTATACCTAAGTCCTCACAGGTTAATATCAGATCTGATTTTTTTCTTACGTCTAGAATAACAAATGAACAGCCTTACGAAAGCAATAATAATAATAATAATAATAATAATAATAATGCAAATAAAAACAATAATCAAAATAATAACAATAATCAAAATAAAAACAATAATAATGGTAATAATTATAATTATAGTAATAATATCCATTTGGATAATCAATATGATAATACAACACTTGGACATATTAACTCCTATTGTAATCCTAATCATATCAGCATACAAAATGATATAATATATTTTTTTAAAGATTTCAATTTAATAAATCTTTCTTTTAATGATTCTTTCGCGACAAAAAAAATCCTTTCATATCCTTATATTCATAAAATATGCATATCGAAAGATGATTATGTTTTGAAGAAAGCACGTAAATGTGGAAGAGGGGGTTACATGCACAAAAAAAAATGTATTAAGGAAACGAATGGAATGAATGAGAATTATAAGAATGATTGTGATGATTATGGATATGTAAATAAATCAAATGGTAATAGTTCATCATATAATTTTCCATACCATGTAACATTTGGAAAGGTCCTAGCGGTTATTGTTCGAATAAAATATGATGAATATTATTGCTTGAAGAAATTATTAAAAAAAAGAATTAACCTACAGAAAGATGAAATAAAAAATAATACATTATATGAAAACGAAGAAATAGAATGTATACCAAATATATATTTGGATGATTGTATTAATAATCAATATACACATCAAATTAAAAGATTTATACCTGTTCATACAGAACATACAACAAACAATTTGAAAGATGATCATATATTAAGAACAAATAATAAGCTTATTCAATCTGTTAAAACATATACAAAATATTATAAATTATTATTATTTCACGAAAATAGTAAACACGTATATGGTTATTATATTTTTGAACACAGTGAAGAAATTCAATGTGTCTCTTTTGGATACCTTAATAATAAAGAATATATTTATATAAGCAGTGGAATAAATATCAACGAAAGAATAGAAACACAAGGAAATATATACATACTCGATTTTAGTAATATATTCCTTAAATTTAATAAAAAATATGTAGACTCATATTTTAACTCTTCTCTTAATATTTATAGCTTTGGAAAATCGCCTGATACTCATCAGAATAATAGAGAAAATGATAAGGTTATGAACCATATAGAAATTACCAAATCCGAAACAAATAACAATTTACAGAATAATGACGCTAACCACATAAGTGATACTAATCAAAATCAAGATATATTGAATACAGATAATTCAAATAATAAAATCGAAACCACAAAGAAAGGAAAACTACTGGTTTATATGAAAAAAACATATAACAACTGCGTATCTCAAATTCTGCCGTTTTATGTTCACACAGATAATTACAGTAATAATATTATGTACACAAGGAGAAATTTTAAAAATCTTACAAAAAATGAAGAAAAGGATTATTTTTTAAATATTGAAGATAAATATAATACATACTGGAATGATATGAAAGATTACAATAATAATTGTTATAGTAATATTCTTCATTGTATTAATTCCAAGATTTATATACATGAAGTAAATGATAACGATTTTACTAAAGGTGCTTTTCTTGATAATAATTTTTATATTAGTGATATTAAAATAATGAAAAATTTTATTATTATTGCTGATTTATTTAAAGGAATTTTTATAAATATGTATAATTACGAAGAACAATATGATAGTCGAAGTATTATTTCCATATCCAAAAATTTTTATAGTAACAATTTAAATATATTATGTTGTCATTATATTATATTCAACTCTTTTATATCAATTATTGCTATGGATGTTTATAACAACTTTATTGTTTTCTCATATAAAAACTATCAAGATATTGATAATCTTTATATATTCAATTATTTTAATTTTAATAGAAGAATTGTTAAATTTATTAACGCTTTAAATAAACAAGATAATTCCAATCTTGCTATATCCTTATCCAACGATGGTAGTATACATTTATTTCATCCCTTAAATCATAAACGTTTTCTTTTCTTTAAAGAAATATATAATATTACAAAGAAATATATCTTTCCAAATTTAGCTGTAAATGTGTATACTCATTTGAAACCAGACTTCTTCATCCAATCCATTGTCTTAAATTTGTACAAAAAAACGGATAGCTATTTAGTGAAAAATATTTTATTTGATGACCTGTTAAGGTAAAAAAAAAAAAAAAAAAAAAAAAAAATTAGCTAGCTCATAAGTAAACAATAAAATATATATTTCAATATATATATATATATATATATATATATATAATTATTTATATAATTATTTATATATTTATTTATATATTTATTTATATATTTATTTATTTGTTTTATTTTTATGCAGACAACTTCCGTTTTACTCTAGCGAAGTGCTATACGAGTTATTTTATGAGAAGTCCAACTTGCTTCATCATATAACCATAGTAATGCTATAAAAACAATATCTTTAATAAAATATATATATATATATATATTAAGTATTATATATACATTTATATTTATTAATTTTTTTTTTTTTTCAGGGCGAGTTTTTAAATGAGCTCTATGTATTGAGCCTAAATTAAATCATTTGTTATAACTCTAAAGTTATTGGAATATTGGCAATGTTCTCAAAATTTTTATTCTTCAATTAATATTTTTCATATATTTATTTTTTTTTTAATTATTGATTGTTCAATTTTATCATTTTTATTCATTACTTATTAATAAATAAATATATACATATATATATATATATATATATATATGTATATATTTATTTATGTTTACTTATTTTTTTCTTGTTATAGATTATTTATATTATTGTTTTAATTCTAAAATTTAAATTCTTTAAAAGTATATTTTAATATTTCATTAGGTTCATAAATGTTATTTATTAACACTGTCCTTAAAAAATATATTACGTTAAAAGAATTAACACAATTTTTTTTTTCTTTAAGAACACATGGAAAATGTACTGAATAAAAAGCATGAATTCTTTATCATGAATGCATAAACATATATCTATATATATATAATTTTTCCTCATTTAAGAGGAAAAATAGCAAAAAAAAAAAAAAAAATTAAAAATGATTAATATATATATATATATATAATATATATATGTTTGATGGTACACGTACACACCTTGCAAATATTTTTTTTTTTTTTTTTTTGATAAGAAAATACACAATTATATATACATATATATATAAAAGGATAGTTTTTATAATATGTACATAAATAAATATATATATAAATAAATAAATAAATATATATATATATATATATATATATTAAAATTTAAGCATATTTGGTTGCTAATTTTGCACATGCTCCTAAGGCAATTTTAATCATATTTTCTAATTGGTGAGGAACTAAATTGTTGTCGAAATCTCCTTCGTCCCATTTGAATGGACATCCATCAACAATAAGAATACCACCTGTTTTAACTTTTCTTAAGGTTCCAATAACCATAAGAGTAGCTAGTTCCATTTCTACAACAGCAGCATTAGCTTTAGAATAATCTTCTAATCTTGAAGGAATAATTTTATTTGGATAATACATATCTGATGAAACACTAATACCATTAAAAACTGGAACTTTCAATTCTTGTGCACATTTATTTAAAGTATCATAAACATCAAAATCACCAACTGCTGGGAAATCTCCATGTATTAATAAATGAGAAACTCTATCTTCTCTAACAGCTGCATTACATATACATATGTCACCTCTTTTTATTAAATCTGGTTGAAGAGATCCACATGAACCTGCACGAATAATTACTTTAGCTCCATTCTGACATAATTCTTCAAAACATACAGCACATCCTGCTGAACCTACACCGTGACTAACACATAAAAATTTCTGACCTTTATAATGACATTCTACACTTTTGTATTCTCTATTGTATGCTAAATCAACATATGAATCACATACCAATTTTATCTTGTCAACTCTTCCTGGATCTCCTACAACTAAAACAACTGGTGTTATTTGTTCCTTGCTTATTTTTAAATGGCGTAAAACATTATCCATTTTAAATAATCCCTAATTATAATTATGGCAAAAAAAATAATAAATAAAAATGTTTAAAAAATATATTATATATATATATATATAATATATTTTAAGTATTTTAAAAATGTTTTTTTAAGAAAAAAAATTAAAATATAATCAAAATATTTTATAAAATAATATTTATAATATATGATGAAACATGAGAATACAAAAACCAATTATTATTATTTTCCTTTTTTTTAATAATAAAAATATATTTAATTCAAAAAAAAAAAAAAAATAAATAAATAAATAAAAATAAAATAAAATAAAATAAAATAATTATATTAATATACATATATATATATATATATATAAAGAATATAAAATATTGTTGATATATAATTAAATATATGATATATAAAAAATTTCAATCGTTATTTTGTAGGGATTTTACATATATGTCATAACATATATACTACCGCGATAAAAAAAAAAAAAAAAAAAGAAAAAGGAAAGAAACTTATAAAATTGTATTTATTACTAATTTAAAAATAGCTAAAAATCACTTATATATGTAAAATTTATAAAAGATAATTTTTTTTTTTCTTTTTGAGCATAGCATTTATAAAATAAATATAAGGAAAGGATTTCTTTTTTTTTTTTTTTTTTTTTTTTCTTTATTGCGACTTTTTAAATTTGGTTGAATAATTTAAAATATATATATATATATATATATATATTATATGCTTATATAAAATATAATATAGCATAACAAAAAAAGAAGAAAAAAAAAAAAACTAGAAATATAAAGAAAAAAAAAATAAAAGTAATAATTTAATTAATTAAATGTTAAAACATATTAAAATGAAACCTTAAAAAAAAAAAATTTAAATAAAAAATTAAAAATCTGCCACCGTATAAATTATTTTAAACAAGGGATAACATATAAATAAATATATATATAGATATATATATATATACATATAGATATATAAGTGAATAACGTATATTATAAATATATAATCAATTTCTTTTCCTCATATCAATGTATCTCCTTATAATTCTTTTCTATATTTTATAAATTATTGACCATTATTTCAATAATAATAGTTCTCTACATATATATATATATATATATATATATATATATATACATATATATAGGTAATACTCAAACATTATGCATACGCGTTAATATACTTATAATTCCAAATGATCATTTTTGATTTTTTTTATTTTTGGTACTCATGTTATCCAACGCTATTAAACTGATATTCGCTCGTAATTCCTGAATTCCAAAATATTTTAAACTTGAAACATTATGTATATATTCATTTATATTAAAGTCACATATTTCGTAATTCACATTGTTGTAGTTCTTATTCTTATGCTTATTTTCATTGTATACTTTTACTTTCTTTTTATAATTATCAATAACAGAAAGGACGTTGATCATTAAGTTATGCAATTCATTCACCTGAACAAAAAAAAAAAAAAAAAAAAAAAAAAAATAGCTAGCTATCAACTAAAAATATATAAACTATTAAATTATACATATATGGTATAATAAAGATAAGTATATTAGAAAATATAAATTGTATACATTCTTATTCTTTATTATTATATATATGTACATATGCATATATGTATATTAATTTATTTATTTTGTTACCTTCAGTTTGTCAATTTTAGTTATGATAATTTGGAATGGTATTTTTTTTGTTATTAGCATATCTAATAAAATAAAATCATAAGTGCTAAAGGATTCAGTGGACTCAATTAAACACAAAGCACGTTTTAAGTTTTGTGCTCTATTCAAATATTCTTCAATTAGTATAGACCAGTTATTTCGTAATTCTTTTGATACTTTTGCATATCCATATCCAGGTAAATCCACAATAGATAAATAATTTAATAAATTGAAAATAAATAAATGTCGAGTTCTTCCCTACACATTTTTTTTTTTTTTTTCATAAAATAATGAAATGAAAATAAGAAAAATAAATATAAACACATACATATATGTATATATATATATATATATATATATATATATCAATGTCTATATATTTTATATTTACTGGTGTATTGGATGCCTGTGAAACTTCTCGATAATTCAGCAACGCATTTATTAAACTGGACTTTCCCACATTTGAACGACCAAATATAGCTATCTATATATGAAATATTTAAATAGGATAATTAAAATATAACATATATATATATATGTGTGCGTAAATTACTTTACTCTTAATTTCATTTTATTTTTTATATATTATATACTTGAGGAATATTTGATGGTTTATATTTATGAATTGTTTGAGCTACATACACAGGATGTGCAATAATTTTAGAATTAAATATTATATTTGATTTTTTAATCTACAACAATATGAAGAAAGTATAAATGTGTACATAATATGTATTTACATAAACATTTATTTATTTATTTATTTTTTATTTATTTATTATTTATTATTTATTTATTTATTATTTATTATTTATTTATTTATTATTTATTTATTTATTTATTTATTTATTATTTATCTATTTATCTATTTATTCATTTTTTTTTTTTTTTTTTTAATTAATACATATTTGTCTCCTA
>LT990234.2:530033-532637 GCA_900257145.2 Plasmodium billcollinsi
TATATGTATATATATATATATACATATATATGTTGGTACCATTTGATTATAGTAACTTCAAGAAGCAACACATTTCTTTTCCCTTTTTTCATTTTTCTTTTCTTCAATAGTTATATTATTATTTTTTCTTTTTTTTATGTAACTGGAAAAAGTCATAGTTGGTATTTGCTGAACAATTAAGGCGTTTTCTTTGCCTTTTGGATATTTTGACATGTACACGTTAATGTCAAAATGTCGCTTACAACTGTTATAATTCATAAACCTAATTTTTCCAAACACGGTTCGTTCATTCCAACTTTGATCATGTATTCCCATAATTGAGCACATGATTGAAACATATCCATGTGGACTTTTTGCATCAATAGAAAAATCATCATTTAATTTCATGGCATATTTTAAAGCTGTTTTCGAATTGCCTGACCAGTTCAGAATTTTTTTGCACCAATACATTCTCAAAAATTCATGAATTATACCTTCATTAATTAATTGCAGTTGACAACAATTCCATAAATCATCATGTGTTTTAGCATTTTTAAAGTCATCTAAATCATATAAATATTCTCTTTTATCTGCATCGTGTTTTTTTAAAGAATCTTTTGCCCAGTTTTTTCCTCCATTAAAATTGTCATAATTTTTATTGTAATAACAAAAATTGTCAGCTAGCTCTTTTTTCATTACCATTTCTTCGTTGAACATTTCTTTTCCCCTGATGGTGTTAATAGAAGGGTAGTTTATTGCGTACTTGCTGACCTCGAGTACACACCTAAAAATAATAAAAAAATAAAAAATAAATCATAATGTAATAAATATATGTTCAACAGGGATAAAAAGAATACGGAACGAAAGGCATAATATATATATATATATATATATATATATATATATATATATATATATATATATATATGTGTATATGCATGGGGATAAATTTTTTTTATGGCATATTTTTTATTTTTTCAAATTTTGTTTTATTACCTTTGTGATGAAATAATTCCAAAGTTAATATAAGGTGTTAACAGATTAATCATTTCACTATTGGGATCATTTTTCTTCAAGTTATACCTTTCCAATTTCTTTGAACAGAAATTTTGTAATATATCATGAGCCTTTTCCTCAGTACATACAAAGTTCAATAATACGGGACAAGGAATATATACCGTGAGTTTTTTAAAAACTTCTGATATGGAAAATGGTTCAGGATATTTAATAATTTGATCAAACATTTCTAATTGTACATATTCAATAAGAAAAGTTGAAATATGTGCTTGTATTTTTGGTTTTATAGTTCTTGCACAACTTTCTTCTATTTTCGATGTTATCCATATGGGTACAATATTATGTGAGTCCACTTGAAGTATTTTAATTTTTTTTTTATTTGATAATTCTACCAAGTTTTGTATAAAAGTTCTAGTTTCATTTAACGGATTAAAATCACAAATAATAGTTTTTATATCATGAATTCTTAGGAATTCCATAAATTCATCTATCATATAAATAGTTAATAAATAGAACGGTATATTCAATTTTTTTTTCATGTTTTCTTCTAAATTTTTTAAAACCTTTAATTTGATATCTATATGTCTTTTAGGAAATTCTTCTTTTCTATTTAAATAGGTACATGCAAATAAATAAGATTTTTTTTTTTTTGCCTGTTGATATGCATATATCAGAGCCCAGTTATCGTTAATCCTAAAATCTCTGGTTAATAATAAGAGGACATTGTTTTTATTATAATCGCATGAATTATGTTTAGGAGAAATATTGTTATTATGCATATTATCACATGGCATAATATTACTATTTTGAATATTCTTATTATTCAAAATATTGCTATTACTTGTTATGTTATTATTTTTCGTAATAGAATCACGAGATAATAACAACTCCTTAAAATTTCCAGCAGTTTGATTATTTCGTACGTTTGCTGAACCATCTTTAATGTTTTCGAATGATGTCAAGAACCTAACTCGCTTATTCAAAATGTTTAATTTATTTTCTAAAGATGTTTCATATGGATTTTTTTTTTTTTTTTTTTTATCACTAGTTAGAGAAGTTTCTTTAATAGTATTAGTAGCCGACGAACATATATTTAGTAGATTATTTTTAGATAACGGTGTATTACTTTTTTCTTTCTTCAAATCCTTTGTTAATATTTTTGAACTACAGGTTATATTGTTCGTACCATTTTTCTTATCATTAATATTATTGTTATATTTTGTGTTTCTATCATTTCCTTTATTCTGTTGTTTTTCATTAATTAATTTAACAATTTTTGTCACTTTGTTATTTTCACTTGCGATGTGTGTGTTTGGAGGTACATTATTTTGTAAAGATGGACATACATCATTTTGTAAAGGAATAGATATATTATTTTTCGAATATGTATTTATATGATGTTTTCCTTTTACAACAATATTATTTTTTTCAATAGATTTATTATGAATTTCATCTTTTTTTAAAATGTTCATTTTGTAAATATCTGTATAAAATTGTTCTGTAGATAATAATTTATTAACTGGTTCTTTTTCTTCTTTTTCTTCTTTTTTTTCTTTTTCTTCTTTTTTTTCTTTTTCTTCTTTTTTTTCTTTTTCTTCTTTTTCTTCT
>LT990234.2:547737-612737 GCA_900257145.2 Plasmodium billcollinsi
CTTTTTTTTTTTTTTTTCTCACTACAGGTAATATTAGATAAGTATAAAACATAACACACACATATATATATATATATATATATATATATATATAGACACGCATATAAAATATTTACATATACATATATATATATATATATTTTTATCTATGCTTAGTGTCTATTTCAATATTTATACAATATTTAATATACATTCATAATTAAATTTTTATATCTTAATTTTTCAAACATATAATAGATTATATCTATTCATTTAATCAAGTACATTTTTTCCTCTCAATTGTCTATATTTAAAAAAAGCAAAAAAAAAAAAATAAAAAAATAATAAGTAATACATAATTACACAAATATATAATATATATATATATATATATATATATATATATATATGTGAACGTTATATTTTTTTTTATAAATTGAATTTTTTCACAAAGAAATAATTTATTATATATATATAAATATAACATACATGATATGATATCATATGTATATAAATTCCTATTTTTTTACATTCTATTATTTATATATATATATATATATATATATATATATATATATATGTATATATTTATACGTTGAATATACAAGTACGTATCCTTATGAACTGTACAATATTAAGAATAAAATTTTTATGTAATTATTTTATATAAGAAAATGAAAAAGAATCATATTAAAAAAAATCTTACATTTTGAATATGTTAACTTATCAAAAGGGATGATATTATGAACAATATATTATCATTAATATATATATATATATATATATATATATATATATATATTTATTTATTTATATTTATAACGACAAAGGATGAAGAATTTACTTTCGTTAAATGATTATAGGTCAAGAATAATTAAATAATTACAAAAAAATTATTCTATTATATCCTTTTTTTTTTTTTTTTTTTTTCTTGGAGAATCAAGAATAGTTGTAATCACATTAACACTGTGCATAAAATATATAGTTGTAATGATATAAGAATAGGACATATAATATATTAAAAAAATAAAAATAATAAATAAAATGAAGGAATTAAAAAGAAACATTCATAATACATACATATATATATATATATATATATATATATATATATATATATATATATGTATGTATGTATATATAATAAATAAATAAAATAACATAAGGTGTTGAAATTTATTGAGATGTGTATAATTTCATTAGTATAAGTTTAAATGATAAAAGCGTAACTATAATATATATATATATATATATGTGTGTGTGTGCAATATATGTATTGTTCCTTCTTTTTTGTCGCCTTCATATATTCATATATATATATTTACATACTTCCATTTAACAGGAACAAAAAGACTGAACAGAATTATCCTGTGTAGATAATTTAAGTTTTGCATGATTATTTTTTAATGAAGTTAAATTTTTTTTTTTTTTTTTTTTAATTAATTCTTGTGTTATCATAGAAAAAGCTAGTTCTACATTTGTAGCATCTTTTGCTGATGTTTCAATAAAAGAGATATTTAATTCTTTTGCTTTATTCTGACCTTCCATTGTTGTAATTTCTATATCATCTTTACAATCAGCTTTATTACCTACAAGTAATTTACAAGTATCTTCATTTGTATATTTATTTATTTCATTCATCCAATCATTAATATGTAAAAATGAATTTCTGTCTGTTGTATCATAAATTATTATTATACCATCAGCTCCTCTATAATATGCTGATGTTATAGTTCGAAAACGTTCTTGTCCGGCAGTATCCCATATTTGTAATTTCACAATTTTATCATCTACTTTTATTGTACGAAATCTAAAATCAACACCGATAGTTGTTATATAACTCTCTGTAAAATGATCATCTGAGAAACGTAATAAAATACATGATTTACCAACGCCACTATCACCTATCAATATTATTTTATATAAATAATCATAATCTCTTGATCTATTCTCGGTCATTTTTTCTTTTTTTTTAAATACAAACAGAATGACTTATATATACTTACAAAAAAAAAAAAAAAAAAAAAGAAAAAAAAGAAAAAAGAGAAAAAAGAGAAAAGAAACAAACAAATATATATATATATATATATATATATATATATATATAATGTATATATTTATAATTAATTATTACTTATAATATATACAATGCCTAATAAAAATGTTATACACACCAAAAAAAAAAAAAAAAAAAAAAAAAAAAAAAAAAAAAAAAACTTTATATATATATATTTTTATTTATGCATATCCCTATTATGGTTGTATTTATACATTAAAAATTAAAAAGAATAACACAAAAAGGGGGGTACAATAAAAAAAAAAAAAAATTAAATATACATACAAATACATACATACATATATATATATATATATATATATATATATATATATATATATATATATATATATATTTACATATAACCAAAAAGAAATGTCATATAAAATATATACCACCCCATCCTTACATATATTCAAGAATGTTTCTATTTAAGAAAAAATATATATATATATATTTTAAAACTTATAAACAAAACATTATATAATAGACCGTTTCATAAATTTTTTAAATTTGTAAAAAATAAAAATTATACATTTTATAATTCTCCACAATAAAAATTTTCAATTTTTTTATACTATATATAAATTCCTTTATATTAATATTTATAATATATCTTTATTTACATTTCATTCTGTACGATAATGGTTATCATAAAATATTGGTTCCTTTAATTTTATGTACTCTTATTTACATAAATAAATAAATATAAATATAAATACAAATATATATATATATATATATATATTTATTTATTTATATTTATATCTTTCCTATTGTTCTCTTTTTTTTTTTTTTAGTTTCGTAAAATTTATCATAACAATCTGTGTATATTATATTATTCATATATAAGCCTCATTTATATATTAAATCGTTTTATAAACCTTTCAAAAAGATTTACCATCATTAAGTTTGTAAATAAAAATATGCTTTAAAAATATATATATATATATATATATATATATATATATATATATATATATATATAATTATATATATGTATATAATGATAATAAATAAAAATAAGCAAATATATACATACAAATATTATTTTTTTATAAAATATATGCTTATGCATAATTATAATATACATATATATATTATTTTAAATATAGTAAAAAATTGATTACTTATATATATATATATATATATATATATATATATATTTATATATATATTATATATATATTTTTTTTTTTTTATTCATTATCTCTTAAAACAATTAAGTAGATATGTAAATAGGACTACATATAATATATACCTATGTAAGAACCTTAACAAAGAAATGTGTGTACATTAAAAGGTATGATTAGGTAATATATACATATATAATATTATATAATTTCTTTTATTTTTTTTTTTATTTTGCCTAATAAAAATATAATATTAATTTTTTAATTTTTTTTTTATTTTACATATATATATATATATATATATAAAACAATTAAAACATTTATTTTATTATATATATTATAAATTATTTTTTATTTTTTGGTGTTTATTTTATTCTATTTTTGAGACCCATATATAAGTTACATATATTTACATTTATGTTACAAATGTATACGTAAACTTTAAGATAAAAAAAAAAAAAAAAAAATACATAAACATATATTATATAACATATATTTGTATTTAAGATGGAAGATAAAAATAGTTACCTTTTGAATGAAAAAATTCGATTTGATAAATATAATGAAAATGTTGAACAAGAATATAAAAAAATATATAATATAGAAAACAAAATAGATGAATATTTTGATGATAATAATAGTAGTAGTAATTCTTCTGTATCATCATCTTCTAGTACATTAAGTTATAAAAAAAGAAAAGAAAAGTTATTTTTATATAAATACATATCTCCATTTATGGATTTAGGAAAGCGTTTTTATTCATCATTGACATTAATGTATGAACCGAAATTATATCACCTGTCCATATTTCTAACAACTTTATGGGCATATAAAAATATCAAATATATAAATAAATTGTTAATTTATAAATATAATGATATACATTATCAAATTACAAGACCAGACTCTTTAAATGGTCGACGAAAGGCATTCAAAGTGTTAGCACTTGGTGGTTCAATAATCCCATGCTTTTTTATTGCTCTTTTTATTTACGATATGAAAAAAGAACAACCAAATTATATACTACTGAATAGGTCAGACGTTCCATCTGAGAATCGTAGCAATCATATAATTCCTTACACATTAAGGAGAGATATATCTCATAAGGTAAGAATGATACAATAAAAATCGTTCCTTATGGAAATATATATGTCTGTATATATATATATATATATATATATGTGTTTTTATTTATTTATATATATGCATTTTTAGTATATTATATTATATTATATTATATTATATTATATTATATTATATTATATTATATTATATTATATTATATTATATTATATTATATTATATTTATATTGTTTTATGCCCAACTCCATCCTATTTCAGATATTACTATTAAAGGAAAAAATTCTCTTTTTTGCAAAAGATTTAGCTGAAAATAATAATTTTAAAACGTTGTCGAGGGAATACCGTAAAAATATGGATAAACGATTATATAAACATTATATTAAAAAGGGAGATACTAATTAAAAAATATGCTACATTATATGTACACACATATACATATATATATATATATATATATATATATATATATATATATATTTGTAAAAAATTTTAATTCATTCGAAATATATACATATATATATATATATATTTTTTTTATGTGATATCTTTTATTATACAAATTAATATTCTCTATTGTTTGCTTTTAAATATTAAATTAAACGTTTGATTTCATCTTAATGTGTTTTGCCATATTTTTTAAATGTTCTGTTCCAGACAAATAGGCTCCTATAAAAGGAAAAAAAAAAAAAATATATATATAAATATATATATATATATGTATGTATTTTTTTTTTTTTTTTTTTTTTTTTTTTGTTATAGCTAGTTTTTCTGATTTGTTCAGGTTATTTTTATAAATATTTAAGTTTTTTTTTTTTTTTTTTTTTTTTTTTTTTTTTTTTTTTTTATGTTGTGCTCTACCTAAGTATGAATGAAAATTGTAGGGATCCAGATTTCGGATTTTTTCCCCATTTCTATATATACAATCAAAATCTCCAATTCTATCAACTTGCGGGATGTCGTACTTTTCAATATTTATGAGGGTCATCAATTCATCCAACAAATTAAACTTCAATGTATAATCGTCTTTCGTATTTGAAGAAAAGGAAGGAGATGAATTGACTTCAATTAACCATGGTTTTAAATTATTATCAATAAGGATATCAAATCCATATAATTCGAAACAATGTTTATCATTAATTATAATTTTATGGACAGCTAGAAAAGATTGAATAATACATTCTTCAATATTTTTAATTAATATCGTAATATTTTCATATCCATAACGACTAATCATATATAAGAATAATTCTCTGACAAACCATTTTCCTCCTACTGTATCATCATAACCTTCTGCATTTTTTTGTATAGATACATTGGTTAAATGCATAGTAACATCATTCATATTAGTTTTTTCATTTTTAAAATATGTATGAGAAAATCTGGCAAAACCACTTCTATATATATATATAGTTAAAGGGTAATAAGATAATATTAAGACGTATAATCTTATATCGAATTTTTTCCCACCTATTAATAAAGGGTTGGATATATATTCTTGAACTATATATTGTTCAGGTTTTTCCTTTTCCTTTTCTTTATCATCATTAATTTTATTTTTATTATTATAACTATTCCAGTCTTTTATTTGAGAAATTTTATCAAATAAAAATATTCCTTTCCCTTGGGACTTTCCAATGGGTTTCATTATCCATATGCGATTACTTTTTTTTTTATATTCTTCTAAAAATATTTTATATTCTAAGGGTAAAACAAATGTCATAGGAGTAATATCTAAATTTTTTATATCATCTTCGTTTTTTGTCTTTTCATATTGTTTTTTCAATCTCTTTATATTCTTGGCTAGCAGGTCTTTACGAGTTAACTAAAACATGTGTGTACATATGTAAATGTCTACAATATGTATATATTGTTATTTATATAATTATATAGTAAATATAAATATATATATATATATATATCTTACTTCGTAATAATTTCTATAGTGATTAACATATTGATCATTTTTAAGACATAAAGTATCATAAACTTCATTTATCCAATCCTTTTCAGACCAACATAAATTCCAATCCGTTTCACTTCAAATATATATATATATATATATTTAAATATATATTTTAAATATACATATATTTATATATATATATATATATTTTTTTTTTTTACTGATTTGTCAACTCCCATTTTCTATGTAAAAATAAGTCAAAAATTGTATTACGAAAATCAGTTCTAAATTTTACAACCCTATTGAAAAAAAAAAAAAAAATTTAAGTTATAATGTAATAACATATATATTTTTAACGTACAAGTATATAAAATATACACATGCTATATATTTTATAACTATATTTTTATTATGGAACAAAAAAAAATAAAATACTTGTTTGAAGGAAACAACTCTCTAAAATATATAGACATGTTTTCTTATCATGTATTTAAGTTTAAAGTTATGAGACAACAAATAATAATAATAAAAAAAAAAAAAAAAAAAAAAAATGAATACACAAAAAAATAACATTTAATGAATATCAATTCATTCTTAAAATAAAATGTACGAAAAAAAAAAAAAAAAAAAAAAAAAATATATTTTAAATGTCACATTTAATAAATTAATTAATATACAATTATAATAATAAAAAAAATATATATAATATTTATTTTTATGATAAATGAAAATATTCACACATGAAATTGTTATATATATATATATATTATATGTTTTTTTTCTACTTAGACGTAAAAATAACAAAAAATAAGGTATAAGTACACATTATATAAAAATATATATATATAAATATATATATATATATATATATATATATATTATAATTATATTTTTGTGAGCGCAAATATTTTTAGAGAATAAAAAAAAAAAAAAAAAAAAAAAAAAAAAGACACTGAAAAAATAAAAAATTTTTTTTTTTTTTGCTTATTTATTTATTTATTTTTTTTTTTTTTGCTTATTTATTTATTTATTTTTTTTTTTTTTTTGTTTATTTATTTATTTATTTATTTATTTATTTTTTTTTTTTTTATATATTCATTTCGTTAATAAACCTTGAAACTGTATTTTTTTCAGAATTATTATTTTGAATGGAACACAATAAATATAGTAAAAATTTGGCTCTAGTAATTCCCACATAAAAAATTTTCCTTTCTTCAATAATATCTTGTTTACTATCAACAGCTTGTGGAATTTCTCCTTCTGTTACATTTATAATAAAAACAACTTTCCATTCTAATCCTTTTGCTTTATGTATAGTTGTTAAGGTCACTTTTTCTACTAGCATCTGTTCATGTACATTATTTTTAAAATCATTAAGAAAAGAAAATAAACAATCTAAACACGACTGTTGTAATAAATTCGGTTTATAATCGGTAGTCATTTCTAAGAATATAAAAATATTTTGTATTTCATTATATGTTAAATCTTTATCTCCTATATTAAATAATAACTCTAGATCTTTTTTTATTTTAAATTCATTCACCATATTTATATCCAGCATGTCGTTATTCTTATTATTATCATCATTTTTGTTATTATCATCATTATTATTATTATTATTATTATTATTATTATTATTATTATCACTATGCATATATTTTTTTGTGTCCTTATAGTTTTCTATAAACTCTCCAAAGGTACGTTTTTTAATATTTCCTTTTTTATCTTTAACATTTCCTGAATCGGTTTCTTCATTTGTACATAAATTATTAGGAAATGATACCTCATTATATATATTCTTATTATTATTATTATCATATATATTCTCCTTATTCTCCTGATTCTCCTTATTATTATTATTATCATATTTATTCTCCTTATTGTTCTTATCATTATCCCGTTTAGCCCTTTTTTCTATCAGCTGCTGAGAACACAAATGTGTGTACTCATCCGTTTGTTTCTTATTTATTAATTTCAGTTTGTTTTGTTCTTTGCCACTGATATAATTGTTTCCTTTCATTTGATCGGAACATTTATTTTGCATTGAATCTGATTCCATATTATCGTTCCCTTGCTGATATATGGTTTCATTAATAATATTGTTTTCCTTATTTTCTTCATCCCTTTTTTTCTGTATTTTGGCTTGTAACCTTTTTAGAAAATTTGTTTTTTTCAATACTTCTATTACTAAATGATAGACAGAATTAATATGTGCAGCAAATTTTAAGAAATAATTAATACAAAAGAAAAAATCTACAATGTTTTTTAATTCCTTTTCTGTAAATATATCTAATACACATAATGATTCTTTATTTATTGTTTGTCTCTTATATAAAATAAATAAGTGAGTGATACTTTTAACACATGAAAAAAGAGATAACATGTCATTATTCATTCGTTCATGTTTATGAATTTTATTCTTTTGTGTTTTAATTTGTACCATATCATGAGAATGCTCAATTAGAATGCTGGATAAATGTTGATTTGTTTGACAACTTATTAATTTTTCTATTATTTGTTTTGTATTTTTCATATTCTTTATTATTTTAAACGCTTTTTTAAATATGATATTATCATCGACATTTAATAAAAACCTAAGAAATGTAATTAATTCAATAATTTCTTTAGATCCAAAAAAAGCTTTTTTTTTGTTTAATTCTTTTATAGGTATTTTAAAAGTATCCATATTGAATATATTATTAAACTGTTTAATATTTTCTTGACATTTTTGATTATTTTTATATTTATTTATTTCATCTTTTGTAATAGATGAATTTTTATAAATATCATTTGTGTTATTATTTTCCATATCTATTTTATTGTATTCATTATCTTTTATGAGATGATTTTGTTTATCATTTAAAAATTTGTTGATTAAATATTTATATGCTTTCTTCTTAATATCAACATTATGTATACTCTTTAAGGTTTCTTTTAATGTTTTGTTTGTTCTACATAAAATGACAAAGTCTCCATATTTATAATTATAATATTTTTTTAAATAAATAATTTCTGACAATATATAGGATATTTCATCAGATGGTGTTTTGAATGCATGGAATTGTATTTTACTTCCTTCAATATTATTTGTATAAAGTTGTTTTTGTATTCTACATGTTTTATTATTAATAATAAGATTCTGAGAAACTCTAACAATTTCTTTTGTACTTCTAAAATTGTTACTTAATTTAAATAATAAACAATTACAATCTTTTAAAAATTTATGAAATACATTAATATGAGCACCACGAAAAGAATATATGGATTGATCATCATCACCTATAACAGTAAGACTTCTATCTTTTAAATTAAATTTTTTTTTTTTTTCTTTACAATTATTGTTAAAAAGAATTTGTTCTTTATCTATATTTAATTTTTGATAATTCTTACAATTATTATTATTATTATTATTATTATTATTATTATTATTATCAATTTCATTAGGAGTGAAATTTTTTTTTTTTTTTTCAATTCTTAAATATGAATATGTCGAGGATGCAGATGAGCTCATCTCTTCTAGTTTATTTGATAATAAGGGTTTTCTTTTCATTGTTTGTTGATTTATAAAAACTTTTTTTTTTTTTTCTTCAGACTGTTCATCTCTTGATTGTTGATTTTTATTTTCTGTAAGTACGTTATTATAATGTTTGTCAAAATATATTTGATCACAAAGTTGTTCATCAATTTTATGTTCATTAAAAAAGTTTTCAACACTTTGACTGTATTTATTAGATTCATATGTAGAAATAGAAATATTATGATTATTATTAATTTCTTTATTCTCTAAATTTCTTGATATATCTATTGATTTATCAGATGTGGAAGGAACATTATGATTTGCAAAGAATTGTAAAATATTAAATTGTGTTGTATTTGTATCTTGAAATTCATCACAAAATACATAATTCCATTCTTCTAGGATTTTATTTCTTATATCTGTATTATATTTCATTAGACGATATGTTTCAATTAATAAATCATCAAAATCATAATATATATTTTTAGCTTTCTTGAATATTTTTTTATATTCTTCATAAAATAACTTTTCTACATCATTAATTTCTAATTGTATATTATATAATTCTATATATTTCATTAGTTTTATTTTCTTTTTTAAGAATATAATATTTTTTTTTTTTAACATACTTTGCACTTGTTCATTTTCGAAGTAATCATTTATTCTTTCATTAGAATGTTTAAAATTGTATAAATAATTATAAAACTCATCATCATAATCATCGTCATCGTTTAAACTATCATTCTGTATATCATGTTCTTCTTCGTAGTATTCTTTTTCTTCCTCTTCTTTTATTTCTGCGTTTTTCATGCAATTAAAGAAGTATGCAAGTTGGTATGATATACATTTAGCTTCGTCATCATTCCCACTATTATTATTATTATTGTTGTTATTATTGTTGTTGTTATTATTATTGTTATTATTGTTGTTATTATTGTTGTTATTATTGTTGTTATTATTATTATTATTATTATTATTATTATTATTATTATTGGTGTTAATATTATCAGTATCATTATTTTCTGTACTACCCTTGTTAATCTTCTTGTCAAAAACACTACTAAATCCTGGTTGCATACTTTTGGTCTTGCTCATCAATGTAGAATAAAAACTATTGAAAGCTAATTTAATAATATTAGTGTTAATAAAATCTGTTAATATTTTAAAAGTTCCTTTATACTTATAAAGGATATATCTACAAAAAGAATGAATAGTTCCTATAAACATCTCTGTATTAAGTACTTTAATTTTACTCTTATTCATTGTATTATTTAAAGTACATTTATTTTTTAAACTAAAACTATTATTATTTTTATTATTAAATAATTTCTGATTTATATTATTATCTACACATATATCTATTAAACAATTTATCTTCTTCATAATTTTATCTTTTAAATCACTAGCAGCATAATTAGTAAATGTAATACAAACTATAGACTTTTTTTCTTCGATAATACTTTTTATTATTCTAGCTGTTAATGTAGATGTTTTACCAGATCCTGGACATGCTATAATACATAAATTTACATTCATAGGAATTTCAATTATTTTCTGTTGTTCCTCAGATAAGTTATTAAATAAAATATTTTTTAATATATCCGTGCTGTTATTTTTCTTTTTTTTCATCTTTAGAGATGTTGAGGAAATATTCTTGCCCTTTTCATTTTCATTCATTCTCAATCAAAAGTGGAAATGCATAAAAAAAAAAAAATACATAAATATATTATAAATATATATATATATATATGTATATATGTATACATATATATTTTTATTTATAGATAATTATATAATTATATAATTTTTTATTTTATTTTTTTTATTTTTTTTTTTTTTTATGATTATATAAAAAGTGTATAACTAAGTATATAATTAAATATCAATAATAGATATATATATTTTATTGTACGTGTTATATTTTATAAAAAAAGTACAAAGTCTGATACTTTTAAAAGGTACAAGGAAAAAAAAAAATATGATAACTTATATAAACACATATTAAAAGAAAGATATAAACATATTAATTTAAAAAAATAAATACACGAAAAGTGTTATTTGATATGTACTTAATACATATATATTTATATATATATATATATATATATATATATATATATATGTATATGCCTTTATTTTTTGTTATGTAACTTTTGTATTTAACAATAGACATAATACATAAACAAAACACAATCTTCATTATATGAAATGATTAAAATAAAAAGAAAAATTGTAATTCTTTAATATTGTGTACATATTTTTGTATAAAATGCCTTTTTATTTTTTTTTTTCTTCGAATAAAAAGAAAAATATATATGTATACATATTATTATATATATATATTATATATATATATATATATATATATATATATATATATATATATATATTATATCGCTCAATTTTAATATGCTTATAGTTGTAAATTTTAATTCAGAATACACATATATGTCATATATATCAAGGTATATTTTTTTTTTTTTTTTCAAATAATATTATATTATATATAATATATATATATAATATTTTATGAAATATATAAATAATACATATATTATATATATATATATATATATTATATACATATGTTATATATGCATAATAAATATATGTTAAAAATATTCTTAATTTTATTTAAAAAAAATTTTTCCCTTAGAATTTATTAATATATATATATATTATATTTATATTTATTTATTTACAATTTTTATAAGGAAGAAAATAGCATATTGAAAAAAAAAAAAAAAAATATATATATATATATATATATATATATATATATCTATATATATAATATATATATAATATATATATGTTTTTATGTGCCTATGTTTTAATTTTATTGCTCTATTTAGTTTTGATCCCGTTGGAGCCCCAATTTTTTTATTTTTTTTGTTGTTTAATTTTTTATATTAATAATGTTAGTTTTGCAAGGATCTGTTTTTCTAATTATAGTAACAATACATACATGTATTATAGAGGTGATTACAAATTGAGCAAGATAAACCTCCTTAATGTTTCAGATAAAAAAAGAGAATCTGTATATAAGATATGTAACAATTTGTCTTTGAAGAATAATAAATGTGATGATATAAATTTATATAAAATAAATAAAGTAAAGAATAAAGGTTTATATATATATAATCAGAAGAAATATATATATATAAATAGAGAATTGAATATATTATATACATTACAAAATAATAAGTACAAAAAATTGGTATCTTATAATTTTATATTACCATATTCCAAGGGTGTATACAACAAAGGAGGATATTCAATAAAGGATATATCTTTTAAATATATTCATCTTTACATTTTTCAAAAGATAAAACGGTGGTACTACCCTTATATCAAAAACATCAATAGATTTATTCATAACAATAAGAATTGTAAGAATATAATGGGAATAAATGAGCAAAAAAATAATTGTAATCAGATTCATAAGGAAGATAAACAGGATAATAATTATGTGGGGAAATTAAAATATAACTATAATTTAAGTTGTAACTTCCCTGACGAAATTATAAATCATTATAAGGCTGCTGGTTTTGTGCTTATAAAAGCAGAAATTCATAATAATAATAATGATAATAATAATAATAATAATTACCAAAGTAACCATGACCACGATCATAACAATATCATTAATCATAATCAGAAGAATCATAGTAACAAGAGTAATAATAAGTATTATCATTATTATGATAATGTAAACTTGAAGACGAACCCAAAAGGTATCAATATAAAATTTCTGCTAGGATCAGATCCACTAACAACCAAAGATATGATGAAAATAACGGATGAACGAGAAAAAGAAAAAAAAAGAAAAGAAGGAGAATTAAATATTTTAGGAGGAAAAAAAAATGCACAAGAAAAATATCCTATTCAAACTGCTTATAGAGAATTAAGTGAAGAAAGTTTATATATGTATAATATTTTTCTTTCTTATTTTAGTTACTTGCATTATGTTATGAAATATATGTTACCATTATCTAATAATAACAACAATAATAATAATAATATTAATAGTCAACAAAATATCATTTCTTCATACGAACATTTTTTAAGTTACAACTTTTTAAAAGATATATCAAATTATACTTTACAAGAAAAAGAAAGAATAATAAATTCACACATCAACAATCTCATGATATTTTTTAAAGAAAAAGGATTTAATTTACAAAAATATTATAATGAAATCTATAGATGTTCTTTACCCCCCCCGTCCTTAAATAAGTGTATGGACAAAAATATGATCAATCAGAAGAATGATAAAAAGATGAATTTTTCACAAAAATATAATATTAATACGCAGAGTAACTTATGTGATAATTCTAAAAACAATTTAAATATTAAGATTGAGCATTCCAATATTTTTGAAAATCAAGTGATAGATACAAATAAACTGAATCCTTATGAATATATACACAAAGAAATAAACATATGTCAACATGTAGAAGATTATAGAAAAGATAATTTTAAATTATACTATAAAGAAGGAAAGTATTGTATATATTTTTTTAATGTTCTTCAATATGATTACAGAAATATGCTACAATATATGAATAATTTTTTTTGGGAAAATTGTACAATTTTTTATAATATATTATTAAAAGAGAATTATAAATTTTTAATATCGTCACGTTTAGAAAAAAATAGTGAATATGAAGCATATACATTTAATAATATTCAATTTGAAAAAAATGTTCATCCTAATTTATATGAAAATTTTATAAACATACAAAATTATAATGATTCTGTATATAATGATAAGAATAAAACATGTTATTCTTTTTATTATAATATAAATAAAAATGATAATAATACAAAATTTGATTCAGGATTTATGAATAATCTTATGTGGGTTGACTTTTCTATAATTCTTTTACAATTAGTTATAGATGTAGAACGTTCAAAAAATGTTGCATTTAATCTATATAATATATATGAACAAATAATTAAAAATTATTATAATCATAAACAGAAAAATAAAAATGAATATATCATATTTTTTGATAATGGAAATTCATTAAATATTTCATATAATATAATAAATAAAATATATCAATTATATAATCCGTTTCATCATAATTTAATATCTTTATTTAAAAATAAAAAATATTCTCATTTCTTAATTCTTTTTTTTTCACCCTTTAATACAAAATTAAATAAAAATAATATGCACCAGTATTTATCAAGTAATATGAATATACCCTTCAGAAAATTTTTTAAAAGATTAATTCTTTCTCCTTCTGTATGGATATTCTTTTTTCTTAATTTTATTTCAAGCGTACCTACAAAATGACGGACATAGGTCTCATCTTGTGTGTATTAATATTAAGCCTAATAGTAAAAAAATGAAAAAATATAAACATAAATGTAAATATAATTATATATATAATTATATTTATATTTATTTATTATCCTATTTTTTGGTATTTTTTAAGGCAAAACAGTATATATATGTTATCACATATATAATATATATATCATATACATATTTTTTGAAGTTGTATAATCGGCAAGAACAAAATAAACTCCACATAAATAATAAGATATAAAATAAATGTATTACATATATATATATATATATATATATATATATATATGTATAAATGTTTATATTTTTTTAAACATTTTTTTTTTTTTTTTTTTTTTCCACGTGTATCCATATGAACACGTAATTTTTTCTTTCTACTCATAAAAGTCAATGCATAAAAAAATTCATTTTTTGTTTTTTTTTTTTTTTTTTTTTTTTTCTCATCAGATAGAATAATATATAATATGATATAATATATATATATATATATGTATTTATTTATTTATATTTAATCTTAATATTTTTAGTTATCCCTATTGCTTTATATTAAAATTCCCAAACTCCCCCACCGACCCTTTTGAATTTACATTTTTATATATAATATTTACAATGTAGGGAAATAATGATAAGAAAAAAAAAAAAAAAACAGAAAATTATAAAAAAAAAGAATAATATAAAAATGATATATGTTGTGAAATATTTATTTTTGATTTGCTATATAAATACATTATTTTTAAAAAGAGTTTTATTTTGCTATTCTTATAATTTATCACATCCTTTTTCTTTATATAATAATTTAAAGTTTGCGTCATTCAAAATAAATAAAAAAAGAAAGAAAATAAATAAATATCAAAATATATATTATCATAAAGGTGGTTTTCATTATGAGAATAATATCGGGAATAATTATATAAGTAATTTTTTTTTTTTAAATAAGTATATATATCATAAGAAGAAACAGAAATTAAATTTTTTTAATAGACCTATTTCTTATGATGATGCATATATTTTAAAACATCCTTTTAATTCTTTTACAACAGAGGAAAGAATAAAAAATAAAAACAGTTATAAAATTGTAAACATAAATGTTATGAGAAAAAAATGTGTACTTAATTTAACGTTTAATAACACACACAATGATAACACCATTAATAATAATAATTGTTATATTGATCAATTGCATTTATCCGGCATAGGAGAATCAAATATTTTATCTTCAACGAGCTGTGGGCACCTTTCTCTTTTTTATGGTTCACATTTAAATAGAGATTATTATACTTATCAGGATATTATAAAATATATACAAACAAATGAAAAGAAGTTTGTAAAGTGTATGAACAATAATGATAATGATATATATGATAATAATAATGATATATATGATAATAATAATGATATATATGATAATAATAATGATATATATGATAATAATGATATATATGATAATAATAATGATATATATAATAATAATAATGATATATATAATAATAATAATGATATATATAATAATAATAATGATAATCATATAGGTGTAACAAAACAAACACTTATTGATAAAAAATGCATACTTATTAGAGGTCGCATAGAAAGAAAAAAAAAACAATCCAAACGAATTTTCTTATATGTAAGATTAACTAATGGAATGTACTTAACATGTGTATATGAAAAAAAAACTCCCACATATAAAAATAATAAATCTATATACCCAATAGATAATATGTATACCTATATAAAGAATTTAAAAAATGAAAGTGTTATAGATATTGTAGGAAGGATTAAATTACATGGAACGTTATATAAACACAACGTGCCTTATATAGAAAGCTTGCTTAATCAAAGAACTATCGAAATAGTAGTTGAACAAATAGATTGTATTTCAGAATCGTTTTATAATCCCCCAGTTATGATAAACGATACTGATATCCACACACACAAGATGCAAAAGGTGATAATGGGAGATAACAAAATTGCTGATATGCATCAAACGGATCACACTACGAATGATAACATTGATCAAATAGATCACACTACGAATGATAATATTGATCAAATAGATCGCACTACGAATGATAACATTGATCAAATAGATCGCACTACGAATGATAACATTGATCAAATAAATCACATACCATATAACAAGTTAGAACACCAACATACCAATAATAATTATGAAGAGGGTAAAAAAATGAACACAAACGAAAACATTCTGAAAGTACATAATTTTTGCTTAAATTATAGAAATTCAATAAATCATTTAATTTTATATATTAAAAGTAAAGTATTCCAAAGATTTAGGGACGTCTTAGAAAGGGATGGCTATACAGAAATATTCACATCTAAATTTATAAAAATTAAAGAATCTGAAAAGTATCCATCTGTTGATAAACATAAAAAAAGTTATGAGGAAATTCAAGATAATAATAATATAGAGAATAGTAATTTATCAGATAATAATATAAATGCTCAATTAACAGGATCAGAAGGTGGTTGTAAATGTTATAAGATAGAGGAACAAAATATTGTATTATCACAAAGTCCACAATTATATAAACAAATGTTAATAAATTCTGATTTTGAAAAAGTGTATGAAATTAATTATTGTTATAGAAATGAAAAATTTCATAGTTCAAAACATTTAAATGAATTTATGTCCTTAGATATTGAAAGAGTAATATATGATAATTATTATGAAATTATTATATATATGTATAATATCTTAAAAAATATGAATACATATATAAATAATAACTATTCTAATGAATTAAATATTTTATCATCTTTTTATAATAAAAATAATAATAATAATTATACATATGGAGCTAGCCAATTTTGTGATAATCCTATAGTCATCTCTTTTTCTGAAGCTCAAGATATATTAGATAAATATTATAGAAATAATAAAAATGATATATTATTATTACAAAAACAAAACAATATACATATAAATAACAAAAATGTATATAAATACGATAAGAAACATAATAAATATATAAAAATATTAAATAATGATGAAAAAAAATATATGAAAAAAAAAATCATGTTTGAACCATCTGAGAAGGATAAATTACATAATATATATTATTACAACAAAATACTAAAATATTATAAAATAAATAAACAAGATAACAAAAAAAAACAAAAAAACTTATTTATGTGCACAACTTATGATATGGACAAGGAATATAATGAAGCGAATAAATATAATGATACATATTACCACTTTTTAAATACTTTTAATAAAGATGAATTTTATAGACACATATTATTATTTTTTAATAACATGTATGATAAGTATGATGTGGACAAAAAGAAATTGCAAAACAATAATACGAACGAATTAAAAACACAAACCGAGCTAGATAAATCAAATATATTTGGAAAGGTTAATTATGATGAAAATGATAATAATAATCACGATGAGCATATTAAAACGTTGTACGATTTTATAAATGTTATAAATAAAAAAAAATCAAATAATCATAACAATAATAATAATAATAATAATAATGATGGTAATGTATTCATTACAGAACCCTTATCATGTAACAATTTAAAAAATAAATATATTTTATATGATGATTTCACAAATGATGAATTAAATTTCCTATATTTATTCATAAAAAATAATTTTCATAGTGATATATTTATTATTGATCAATATCCAATTTTTCTAAGACCTTATTATACATGTAGCAATATGTATGATCTACGATTTTCTAATAGTTATGATTTTATATATAAAGGTATGGAAATAATTTCTGGAAGTCAAAGAATTCATAACTTACCAATTTTACTTTTTAAGACATTAAAAGAAAATAAACAAATATCCTTGTCGACATATCTTCACAAAAAGGATAATTTCACCACACTAAATTATCTTAATAATTTCCAAAAATTAATAAATAAAAAATCAACAATTTATAAATATTTTAATTCTTTTCAGTATGCCTCAAAACCACATGGAGGATTAGCTCTAGGGATGGAAAGATATCTTATGACTCTCTTAAATCTGAACAATATAAAAAATGTGACTCTTTCGGAATAATAATATTAATTTAAAATTAATCAATATATATAAAATGCTATACATATATATATAATATGTTTTATTATTTTATTATTTGCATGCTTATTATTTTTTTGTGACCATTATATATATATATATATATATATATATTATATATTATATATATATGTATATTTTTTTTTTTTATGAACTGAACTCATATTCATATATATATTTAACATATAAATATATATTATAATAGATGATGTTTTAAATATGGTATTTTCTTATTATTATATATATATATATATATATATTATATATATGTAAATTTGTCATATTATGTAATATTTAAATTAAATAAATTTATTAAAATATATTTATAATTTTATAAATAAATATAATATTTATAAATATTATATTTTTTATTATATATATATATATATATATATTATATATATATTACTTTTAATAATTTTATAAATTTTTTTGTATTTCTTTTTAATAAACTTGCCGTGACCAGGGATCGAACCAGGGACCTTCAGATCTTCAGTCTGACGCTCTCCCAACTGAGCTATCACGGCTTCATGTTTTTCTCTTATCATCTAATTGTTAATAAAAAATAGAAGCACTAACAAATTAACAACATATATATATATAATATATTTTATAATTGTGCTATTATATTTATATAATATAAATATTTATTACTTATTTAAAACAAATTAATTTCTTGATGCATTTTTTAATATTATTATCAATTTTATGAAAAAAAATAAAATAAAATAAAATAAAATAAAGTGCTTATTTATTACATTCTTAAAAGGAGAAATAAGGAAATTTAAAAAAATAACAAATATTAATATATATATATATATATATATATATGTGCATATCTTTATTTTTGTATATTTATCAATTGAATGAGCTTATCTATATTTATATGTTCTACAAAAGAGTAAACTTAACATTTCTTCAGTAATTGATGGATAAAAATATAAAAGTGGTTTTTAATTATTAATTTTTAATTTTATTTCTTATTTTTATTTATAACAACATAAAGAGAGAATCCTTTCATTTAATAGGGGGAATATGTACATAATTTTGTTCTTTTAAAAAAGTACAAAACAAAAAAAAAAAAAAAAAAAAAAAAATTGTGCAAATAATATTTTTTGTAAAAGAGAAATATAACAAAAAAAAAAAATATAATATTTTATATATAATTTGATAAACCTATGAATATAAGTAAAATAAATAAATATAAATAAATATATAGATATATATTATACATATCATATATATGTATGTATGTATGTATGACCGTTGTTATATATTAATTAAATATTTTATATAAAATATGTATATATATATATATGTATTATTAATTCAATAATTAATATATTTTCACAGTTCTTTTTAAAATAATTTTTTCCATTGTTATATATTATTCTATATCCTAACATTCTACTATCCTTATAATATAATACAAATAGTCATTTTATTATTTATTTATAATTATTTTTACTTTTTTTCTTCTTATAATATATATATATATATATATGTCTTTTCCTAGTTAAAATAAAAAATTCCATATCTTTTTCATTACACATAAAATGTCATCAAATATGTTCTTAAATATATATCCCCTGAGTTGATTAAAAAAAATTATATCATTTACACACAATGGTTAAAGGGATAATCATATATATATATATATATATATGTATGTATATATGTGTGTACATAATGTTCAGTTTTTTTTTATTACAAATATTCCGTAGGGTGATAAGGCATAGATCTAAACACGATCATTTGAGAAATTATATAAAGGCCTATATAAGACACTGAAGTGAATTGTAAACCTGATAATTATATTAAAAAAAAAAAATTAAAATAAATAAATAAAAAATAAATATGGAAGAACAAGTTCTCATATGATTAAAATACATATGTAAATATATATATATGTATATATATATATATATATATATATATATTTTATTGTCCCCTTACTGAAAGAATTCATATTTTCATTGTCCTTCATATAAGGGTTATCTAAACACTCATACAGCGAAAATAGAGCTAGCCAAAATAAGAAAAAAAAAAAAAAAAAAAAAAAAAAAAAAAATACATATATATATACATATATATATATATATATATATATATATATATATATACATATGTGAAATTTTCAAACATTTTAATGTATATCAAAGAAATGAAAAACTTTTTGTACCTATTAAAAAGACTAAAAGTTCAACTATAAGAAAAAGATAACACTAGTTAAAAAGATAAATGAACATAAAAATAAATATATTTTTATAAAAATTAAAAGAGTTGCTCCTCATTTTTATAAATATTTCATAACATACCAGAAAAATATCAAGGACTGATATGGTTACTACTCCTGTTGATAAGGACACATCAATTAAATCCTTAAACGAGAAAGGATACATTTTAATTTTAGATAGTATATAAGTTCCGTTTTGTCTTATCAATATGATAAAGGATAGTAGGGAGAGTATGAATGATGTTATTTCAAATGATTGTAATAACTCTAATATAATGATAAAGTTATAACAAAAATAAAAAAGTAGATTAATATATATATGTATGTATGTATATATGTGTGTATATATGTATGTATATATGTATATATGTGTATATGTATATATTCCTATGAAATATAAACACACATCCATATATATATATATATATATATATACTATTAAAAATCATCCTCGTTACTTTTATTTATTATATTGTTTTCCACATATAATGTTGACACTATGATAGCTAAGAAAGAGAAAGACACCAAAAAAGTAAACCTAAGAATAACCTTGCAAATATAATTTAATTTTATTAAGGGGGACGATTTATCATACTGCAATGAGTTGATAAGGGAATCTTTTGCATTTTTAAACAAATACATTTTTTTTGTCACAAAAAATGATTAACAAAAAAAAAAAAAAAAAAAAAAAAAAAAAAAAAAGAAAAAAAAAATAAGAAAATGTATTAATACTATTTAAATATATAATAGTTATAAAATTAATAATTATATTTTTAATACTTTTTATAACTTTTTTCAAGTTCATTTTTATATAAAATAATTAATTAAAATAAATGACAGTATTAATTAAGGACTATACATACATATGTATATTATATATATTAAGTAAAAAAAATAAAACAATAATATAATAAAATAATAATATAATAAAATAATAATACAATAAAATAATAATATATAATAAAATATTTTTGTATATACACATTTACAAATGGTATATAAAAGAATATTTTTCTGAGTTAATTAAATGATGAAAATAGATAAATAGATAAATAGATAAATAAATAAATAAACATATATATAATATATATATATATGAGGAAAAACTAAAAAAACTGGAAATAAAATTTATTTCAATTTTTTTTTTTTTTTTTAAAAACAAAACAATATGGTAAAATAAACCATAAAACATAATAAAAAGAAGAAAATATAATATTTGTCCAGTGTTATAAATTTTTAATTATTCAAAAAATTTAATGACAACTCCTTGAAACTTTATTATTTTTTTATTTATCAAAATTAAATAAATAAATAAATATATACATATATATATAGTATGGATACTATTTATTCATATTTTTTGTTTAATGTTAATACAGTTCCATCGTGTTTACTTATTAAAGCTACATTCGTCATGTTAACAAAAATACCATGATCAACAACTCCTGTAGTCTGAAAAAAAAAAAAAAAAAAAAAATCAAAATATATGATGACATAACAATCTATTTAAAATATATGTGTATATTGATGAGTATTATTATATAATAACATATACTTAAATCCATATATTCATTCAAAATCAAATACATGTTCATCTTTCCTTGTTTTACCATTTTAATTCTTGTACATGTTTCTAATAAATCTTGTATAGGTTCAGTAAAAAAAAAATCTACAATATAATTTTTATTGTCGGTAATAAATATTTCTCCGTTCCTCTTTCTTATTTTGTATGTACATCCTTTCAGTGTATATATTTTTAACAAATTCTCTATGATTTTTTCATATCCAAATGTAAGAATTTCTATAGGCACAGCCCCTGTTATGCCCAATCCATTTGTGCATAATTTGGACTCATCACCAATCTGGTAAGTGCACAAAAAAATAAAATATACATACATATATATATATATACATATATATATATATACATTTATATATATATATATATGTGGTTTATCTCTTACTATTATGAAAAGGGATGAACTAGAAGCCACAAGCTTCTCACGAACCAAGGCTCCCCCTCTTCCTTTTATTAAATTTAAATTTAAATCTATTTCATCAGTTCCGTCTATGGTAATATCAATTTTTGAATGCTTTTCTAATGTGGTCAAGGGTATACCCAGTTTTCTCGCCTATAAGAAAAAATAAAATGGATACACATAAATAAATATATACACATAAATATATAAATAAATAAATAAATATATATATATATATATATATATATATATAATTATTTATTACCTTCAATTCTGTGTCGATACTTGTGGGTATACATACAACATCTTTCAATTTCCCATTTTTTAATAAACTCTCAATACGCTCAAGCACATAGAAAACCGTAGAACCTGTTCCCAGTCCTATCGTCATATTCGATTGCACATATTCGTCTACTGCTTTATAAGCCTATCAAAAAAATAAAATAAATAAAATGTAATAAATTGAATAATTAATAAACACATAATAATATATATACATATATATATGTATATATATATATTTGCGAATGAGAGCATCCACTATTTCCATATATACATTCCCTATGTATATAATAAATTATTTGCAAAACTATTATTTTATAACACACACATATATATATATATATGTTCACAAACTTACAACTATCTTTTTTAAACTGTCCATTTGTTCTTTCTCTTCTTACGACAGTACATTAAAAAGTAAAAAAAAAAAAAAAAAAAAAAAAAAAAAAAAAAAAACTATGGGGACTTTTTTTTAAATATTTTATATACTTATAATGGAAGAGAAAAAAGAAAAATAAAATAAACAAATTATAAAATAATCTTATTATATATCATTTATTAAAATACATTTTTATATCTCATTATTTCAGTTTCCAATAATAAACATATATATATATATATATATATATATATATATTATATTTTTATGTTGTACATAATATTTATTTAAATTATTTTATACAACAATATATTTATATATACCATAATAAATATAAAAAGAACTTTCTATATATAATTATTAATATTCATATTAACAAAAAAAAAAAGAAAAAAAACAATCACATTTACAAAATTAATGTATTCATTTTTATTGGATAATTATAAAATTATGCCATTAAAAAGTCGATGATTGTATAGAATTTAATGAACTGGTTGAGATTAGGAAAACAAAATGATAAAAAAAAATATATATATTTATATATATGTATATATATATATATATATATATATATAATTTATATATATATATATATATATATTTATATATTTATATATATATAGTATAGTCGTAAATAACTAGTTTAGCTTTATTATTTATAAAAAACTTAATCATATATTAAAGAATATATCAATACATAGTAACATATGATTCATCAAATAAATATATATATATATATATATAATATATATATTAGTTTATATAAAAACAATAGTAAATATATGTCGTAAGTATAAATTATTCATTTAATTTCAAACAACCAATAAAAATATTATTGTTTATAAAATATACATTAATATAATATTATATACATTTAATATAAATCCTATTATATATATATTTCTTTAAAAGTTCCTTATTGTGTATATTATTCATATATATGTTTATTTTTTTTCTTTGCAAAAATTTATATCATATAAAATAAACCTAACAAAATATTATAAAGAAAAAAAAAAAAAAAAAAAAAAAAAAAAAAAAAAGATAATTATAATTGAACTCTGATCTATATATATGTTTAAAATATGTGATTTTTTTTTTTCTCCCTAAATTATAAATATATATATATATATATATATATATATAAAGACGAAAATAAAAATAATAGACTTACATATTTTCCTTTATAGTAATTAGATAATACATATGAATATGTATTTATATAATTAGTTATGCCCATGTCTCGTCTTTTAATCATAAAAGGACTATTATAAATATATATATATATATATATATCTAATAATTCGATAAAACACTTTTGTTATCTTCATATTGTTAGAAAGTATGGAAAAATATTTCATAAAAAAGAAAAAAAATAAAGAACATATTTCAATATAGATAATATATATATATATATATATATAATATATGTTCGATGTAACAAAAGGTACATGTTTTTTATGTCTCGAATAAAAAAATTAAAGAAGGGTTAACCATATTCGTATTCCTGTGTAGAAAGAAAACATCTATCTGTTAAATATATATATATATATATATATATATGTATTTATATAAAGAGAATTTATACTCTATATAATCACTTTGATCAAGATATGTGATATATATATTTTATAAAATAAATACATAATTTAAAAAAAAAAAAAAAAAAAAATTTTTATTCATGATATGATGTAATATTCTTTTTAAAGACCATTATCATTTTTACTTTATATACTTAAATTTTTTTTTAATAAAACTAATGTATAAACCTAATTCTACAAATAACACAACCTTAAGTTTATTACTCTATAATGATATTGTTCAGTATTGGATATGGTATTTTTTAAAAGATGAAAAAGAGAACAAAAATCATTCAATACATTTAACATCACAACAATCTTTAGATTTACATAATGTAAAACTTTATAATAACACATTTTGCGGACTAGCCAAATTTGATAATTATTCCTGTCCATATTTTTGTCCTAATATTCGTATAAGAAATAATAATAAAAAGGAATATTCTGGTATATTTACAAAACGAGAATTAACAGGATATGGACAAATACAGTCAAAACATTTCTTATATAAAGGATATATATATAGGGGGAAAAAAGATAAAGTAGGAAAATATATTTTTAGGAATAAAAATAATTCAAAATTGATATATAAGGGATCCTGGAAAAATAATAAAAGACATGGATATGGTAAAATAAGATTATATAATAATAATAAGAAGAAAAAAAAAAAAAATTATTTATATAAAGGATATTTTAAAAATAATCAAAGATATTTTTATGGTATTCAATATTATAAGGATGCTTCATATTATGTTGGTTTCTGGAAAAAAAATAAAAAATGGGGATATGGAAAAATGACTTGGATAAAAAAAAAAAAAAAATACCAAATAAATAACAAAATAAATTATAATAATTTTAATGATAAGAAGATAAAGGAGAATCAAAATATTGAAACAAGTTACATGAATAATAAGGTGTATAGTATTCAAAATGAAGACAACAATTTATATAATAAGAAGGAATATTGTTTCTTTGTACATAGTATTTATGTCGGACAATGGAAAAATGATAAAGAAGAAGGATATGGAAAATTTTTCTGGTTTAAGAAAAGAAAAAAAAAATATATTAATAAAAATATAGTTAAATCATTTGAAGAAAATATAAATACATATGATTATAAAGATAAATATAGAAATAATATTATATACCACAATGGATCTTATGATAGTTATGAAGGTTTCTGGAAAAAAGGGAAGCGTTTTGGATACGGTATATTTAATTATTATAATGGTAAGAAATATATAGGTATGTGGAAAAATAATAAAAAAGATGGATATGGATATTTAATAAATATCAATAATATTATTAATCTGTGTTTTTATAAACAAAATAAATTAATATATGAATTCTCAATAAATAAAATATATCAAATAAATAATTTATATACTAATACATTATGTAATGTTATTAATCTTTCATATTTTAAAAATTATTATAATATAAAAAATAAAAAGTTGGAAAATTTGTACAAAATAATATATGAGAATTTCTCTTTTCTTATTGATATATATAACTTTTATAAAATAAACAACACTATGAACATAAATAGTACTACATATAATCAATATATTAAAAAAAAAAAAAAAGGTCATTCAACTTATAATAAGGTTTATCATAATTCTTTTACATTATTAAATTTATGGAATATGTTTTTTAAATCACATATATTTGATATTGACTTCTCACGACATTCTCTAAATAATCTAGTCATAGATTATCTATCTTATATTGATGAGGGGGGCAAAAATTATTTTTTTCAACAAAGTGAGGAATCTACGGAAAATTTTTTTTTTTTATTTAATGAAAAGGATTTTATTATAAAATTGTTTACACGGTTTGATTATTTGCAAAATATTTCAACGAATAAAAATGAACATGGAAGTGAACATGAAAGTGAACATGGAAGTAGACATGAAAGTGAACATGGAAGTAGACATGAAAGTGAACATGAAAGTGAACATGGAAGTAGACATGAAAGTAAACATGAAAGTAAACATGAAAGTGAACATGGAAGTGAAAGATTAATACATAAAGACAATATAACCATTATGAATACTCCTAATAATTTTACTATTCATAATAATACATCAAAAAAAAGTATAACATATCATACTTGTAAAAATAAGACACATTTATGTTTATGTAATAACAAAATACAAAGTATATATTCAAGAAACTACTTTTGTTCTCTTTATCAATATTTTATTTTTAATATGGATTTATGTTTGTTAAAAGATTGTACAAACTTTTATATTTATCACTGGAAACATTCCTTTTATAAACAAGCAAATTACTTTTTATTAAAAGATATACTTTTCTTTATTATAAAATATAATAATGTACAAAAAGAAAATATATATTTTTTATATTACGTTTTGTGTAGTATGCTGATTACGACTATTCCTTTATTTTATCCTTTTATGGATATATTATATAAATATGAAAAAGATAAGAAAAAATTCAAAAATAATAATATATATAAATTTTTATGTTTTTATATGAACTATAAACAAGGTAATCATAATAATATACATTTTATGTCTTATATGAAAAAAATTACAGACTATTTATTTTTAAGAAAATATTCTATACATGATGAAAAAAGAATAATAACTTTTAATTCGTTCATTCTTACACTTGTGCATATAGATATAAGAATTGGATATCATAAAATGTGTGAACATAAAAATTTACATAACTTGATTCAGTTCTTAAAAGAACATTCACCTTGGGGAAAATATAAAGAAAGTGATAAACAAGATATAATACAACAAATTAAAACCAAAAAAAATTTTGATTTTTATACCTATAGATATATTAAAAAAAAAAATAAAAATAATAATAATAATAAAAACAAAAAAAATTATAATAATAATAAAAATAAAAATAAAAATAAAAAAAATTATAATAATAATAATAATAATAAAACAAGTTATCATTACAAAGAAATGGAAATCGATGGAATAACATACATAATAAATGTAAAGAAAAAAAAAAATAATAAAAATGAACGAAACATAATAAATAAGAAAAATCCAACAAATGTTATGAAAAATAATAAAATTAATAATATTCATATCTGGAATCACTTCTTTCCTATATATTATGATAATACCATATTATATAAATTTTGTCCAAAAAAAAACAAAAAAAATATAAAAAAAACTTGTAAATTCTGTTTAAAAAGAATCAAATTTTATTTGAAAAATGAAAATATATATGATATAGAATTAAGAAATATATTGGAAAATTTTGTCTATTACTACATTCTTTTTTTTTTTATTTTTAAAAAAAAACAAAAATATATATCAATTTTTTCAATGAAATTAAATGTATCCATAAAATTAAAAAATATTTTAAAATTTTTATATGATCTTAATATAATGACAAAATATAATAACAACTATAATATTAATTGTGTTAATTTGTGTTCTTTAAAAAAAAAATATATATATAGAAAAAAGATAAAATATAATGATATATATAATAATCCTGCTTATAATGTAATATTTCAGAGAGATGTTCATGAAAATAATAAAAATGGAAAAATATTATCAGCATCATTAAATATTGAAGATAATAATATTATAGAAATAAAAAAAGAACAAATTATATTAAATCATCAAGGAAACAAATATCATGAAAATATAAATATATGTCATAAAAATTATGAACAGCACAACAAAAATGATTTTAAGTGTGAAGAAATAAATTGCTTTCCTATAAAACCTAATGAAAATTTTGACCATAATATATATACTATTAAAAGAAAACATTATACAAATACAAATTATTTTAAACACAAAGTTACAGAGAAAATACAAAAAATGTCTAATCAATTCTGTTTATCCTTTTTTGAAGTTCTATCCATTTTTTCTAAAATATTGATACCGCAAAGAATACATTTAATACAAGAACCTTTTTTAGAAATTTATTTAAAAAAGTTGAAGAAAAAAAGGAAACTCAGAAAAATACAAAAGCATGTTCTAAAAAATAATATATTACATTATTATATGATATTAAAAAAAGAAAAAGACAAATATACCAATCTATATTATAAATGTACAAAAAATAATATATGTCATAATAACAAATTGGTAGGTAATAAATTAATATATAATACAAATAAAACCACCTATTCTTTTATTCACCAGAAAATATTTTTTCAAAAATTAATAAATATATTAAATAAAAAAGAGAAAGAATTATTTAGACATAAAACAAATGAACAACATTCTACTCTTCAAAATAAATCTCAAATTGTGATGAAAGAAATTATTCCTTCTACACATGATGATATATCATCAATAAAAAAAACAAAAAATAAAAAGAAAAGGGAAAAGGAAAATAATCCTGTTACTAATATAAATAATTCAAATATTAATAAACAAATAAACCCAAATGATATACACAATAAAGAGACATATAATAAATTAAAAACCAATAATAATTTATATACCACTCTTTTATATCTTCCAAAAAATCAATATATAAAAAGCCCAATTTATTGCTTTAGAAAATATGTATTTTCACATAAAAATTATATAAACATTTTAGATCTTTATAATACATATATCACACCGTATGAATTCATCACATTCTTTTTAAAATTCGTTCAAAAAATTAAAAAGAAGAAGAAAATACAAGCACCATACAATGATGTCCTTTTCTTTTTTATATTTCATGTTTTGATTTATAAATCCTTCCAGTTGGTTAAAAAAAAGGGAAAAAAAAAAAAAAAAATATGTTGCTAAAAATTAAATATATAGTTTAATATAAGAATTTACATACAAAATATAAAATATATAATATAAAATATAAAATATATAATATAAAATATAAAATATATAATATAAAACATATAATATATAATATTTTTCTAAAGCGTATCATTCATATAATATCATAAAAAATTTTAAATAGTAATATAATATAGTAAGATGTAAATGTACATGTAATTATAAGCATGAACAACTAGCCATTCCATTAACAAAAAAAAAAAAAAAAAAAAAAAAAAAAAAAAAAAAAAAAAACCTGACTTGTACATCTATAATAAATATAAAAATGCACACACACAAATCAATAAATTAAACTATATAAATAAATGCATATAAATAAATACGTACAAATAAATACATATAAATAAATACGTACAAATAAATACATATAAATAAATACATATAAATAAATACATATAAATAAATACATATATATATATTGTTCTGTGTGGTAATATAAGCAACAATTAATTTCAAAAATAATCATCTTATAAGGTTCATTCTTCCTCTTTCCTTTTGGTATTATTTTTAACAGGTGGTGGTAGAGTATTAGTAAAAAATATAGTTCTACACAATTTAATTAAGTTATTTAATCCAGAAAGAATGTCTATATTCAGCTTTGTATTATTTAAAGGGTATTGTTTAAAATTGTACTCATGTTGTAAAGAATAAGTAAAATCAATCCATTTAATATCACACAATGACGGTTTGTTTTTATCATATATTATTAATAATGACGTTGAACAAAAAGAATATAAATATTGTTGTTCTAACCATATTTTTAAATTTAATAATTGTGGTAAAATTAAGTGTACAATTTTTTTAAAAAAAATTGATAATAAATATATAACTTGATCTTCACGTAAAGTAAGACCAAGGTGTCTATTAATTTTTAATTTTTTGGTTACATGATCATAACAATCTTTTATTTCTATTTTTTTTAATTCTGAATATTTTTTCAATGTATTGGTTTCAGTATTTATTATATTATTTTTTTCCAATAAATAATTATCATGTACATATTTTGAATACTGTATTTTTACTTGATCATCATTTAATAGGTCTGAATAATTTATATGTTGTATTAATGTACATATTCTAAATCCTAAATTTCTTTGTGTTGATTTAAAAGCTGTAACAGTTTGTCTCCATGATTTTAATAAGGCATAAATATCCTTATTATTATATTTATCGAAGCATGTTGGTAAATTTAAATCTTTTGAACATAAATCTATAATATGTTGATCACTCATATTGGTTGTTGTAAATTTCTTTCTTATTTCTTTTTTCATTTTGGACCATTTATCTACATAATATTCTTTTAAATTCCAATCTATAGAATGACTATCATTTAACAAATCTTTATTAAATGAGAGCTCATTATCAATGATTGTATTATAACCAAGTTTTAAATCTATTATTTGTTGATTATAAGCTTTAATATTATGACATACTTTTTCTAACTTAAGAGATGAATGAACATAAGCATCATGATTATTTTTACATTTATCATTGTACACTTTCCATATTTCCTGATCATTATTTGATATGCATTTATATTTATCATTATAATTTTTGTTCAAAGAATGAATATCTTCATAAGGATAATTTTTTGTTGTACTATTTTTTTCAACTTTAATAAATTCTTTTTCATGTTCATAATTTGTATTATCTGTTATTTGCTTAATTGCTTGTATCTTTGTACAAATGTTAATATTTATATCTTCTTTTACATTTATTTTATGTTTCTCATTTTGTGTACATTTAATTACTTTCACCAAATCAAAACATTGGGGAATTAATTTATATTTAACTAGAAGAGATAAAATGAAATTTTCACAAATTCGACATTGACACCTCTTAACTGTAGTCATTTTTTTATTATTACATGATGAAAATTCATCATAGTTTTTACAATCGTTTTTTTTTAAATCATAAATATAATTATTTTCATTTAACATATTATAAATATTTATGTGTCCTTTTTCTGATATATATAATTCTTTTACAGGTTCACACAATATTGTATGATAATAATTGTCTTCAAATGTTAATTCCTTAACTTGTTCATGCGTATTACATATATCTAAATCAACATTAAATGGATAGTTCACTTTATTATGTACTACACATATATTAGTTCTCTTATTTAATATAGAGAAAAATATATCATTCCCACTGTTATCTTCTATACATTTTTTTTGTGTTTCAAGAAAAAGGTTATATATATTATCCATTCTAAAAAGCATATCTGTATAATGATATAAATTAGAATAATTGCAATTACTATATTTATTATAATCATCATTATTATTATAATCATCATTATTATTATAATCATCATTATTATTATTATCATCATAATTATTATTATCATCATTATTATTATTATTATTATTATTTTCATCATTATAATCACTATTTTTATTATCATCATTATTATTATTTTCATCATTATAATCATTATTTTTATTATCATCCGTTTCAACATCCTGTAAAGGTGTTTTTCTTTCTTTCTTTTTATATATATCATTGTATGCTTCAGTAACCCTAACATAAAACTGTGCTTCTCCATTTTTAAAAAAAGGAATTAACTTATAAATATACTTTGAATTTTCATTTGTTAATATAACAGAAGTTCCTGTTAATTTTATATTATTCATGTTGTATAACAATTCAGGATCATTTTGTGTATTCTCATTATTATTTTTGTTTTCCTGATTCTCATGCTTCACAAGGGATATATAATGGTTCTTATTTACATCATATTTTTCATTTACATTATCTTTAGAAATATTTAATATATTACAATTTTGTTTACAATAATTTTTATTATTCCTATCTAGTGACAAGATATATTTGTCACCTGTTGTATAATTATAACAACTATTATTATTATTATTTATATTATTATTTATATTATTTATATTATCATTTATATTATCATTTATATTATCATTTATATTATTATTTATATTATTTATATTATCATTTATATTATCATTTATATTATCATTTATATTATCATTTATATTATCATTTATATTATCATTTGATGCCCCATTTTTATAAAAAAATTCAGACACATCAACATTATTGAATATTATATTATTAGATTTATTATTAGGTTTCACATTTTTATCAATATAATAACTATTTTCCCCTAGTGGTAGGTTCCTTATATTATATTTTATTATATTTTCATATTTATCATTATCTTCATTCTCAATCATATGTGTTTCATTATTATATGAATTTATGATGTATATATTTAAGCTTTTATTGTACTTTTCATTTATTTCTTTATTTTTTTTATCTTTATCATAATTTCTTTTTTTTTCATCATCTGGATTATTCTTTTCATCCATATGTTTATCTTTTATATATATTATTATGGCTATAAAGTTGGATTTTTAATATCATATTTATAATATATTTATTTTGTTATTTTCATAAGTTTAAAAAATTAAATATAAATAATAAACATATTATGTTATATATATATATATATATATGTATATGTATATATGTATGTATATTTTTTTTCTTTCTTTGGGATGGGGAGCCTATTTAAATATAGTTATATGGTATTAATGAGAGGGTACAAAAAAAAAAAAAAAAAAAAAAAAATATATATATATATATATATAAACAAATTATTTATATATTAAGAATATTTAATATATTTCATATAATATATTAATTTTGTAAAAACAATGAGAAACATACCATAAAAAATATATATTCTCCTTTATATATATAATATATTTTATATTTTATATTTATATTTTTAATATTATGTAAAATTTGATATGCAATTAATTATAATATTTTTTTAGTTTATTTTGTTTGACCTCTTTGTGATGTTTCAATTTTAAAAAGGTTTGAAAATATAAATAAAAAGAAAGGTTTTTATAAAAAAAAAAAAAAATATGAAAGTAATGTTTTTATTTTTTTTACAATGAAGGAACATTTGATTATAAATAAAGAAAAATGTAATGATATCGAGAAACATTATAGGAACCCTTTTATTAATACGAAAGAAGATTATTTACATGAGAAGGTTGAAAAAATAATATGTTCCTTACTCTTAAGCAGAAATATAAAGAAGGCTAACTGTTTAGTTTTTGATATATTATTTGATGTATTTATGAAAATTATAAAAACCATTGGATATCATTGTAAAAAATTTTCATCTCTTAGAGGAAGTCATGTTGTAAATTATATAGATATAAAATATTGTTTAAAATTAGCTTTTTATAATATATATAATGAAATATATATATTGAAAGATTATTCAAAATTATATAAAGATATTATTTATTATCATATATATGATGAAGAAGACAATAAAGAAAATAATAATAATATTAATAAAAATGAATCTAATAATAATCAACATAATAATAATCAGCATAATAATAATAATAATAATGAACATATTAATAATGAACATATTAATAAGGAACTTAATAATAATAAATTTATTTGTGATAATAATCAAGAACGTGTAAGAGAAAATGATGAATGTTATAATAAAAATGAAGAAACCAATTTAAGAAAAACCACATCTTCAATGAAAATAATAAAAGAAAAAGAAAATTATATTAATGTTGTTCAAAACTCTTATTTATATTATAAACATTTATGTACTAAAAAAAATAATAATACATATGATTTAATAAATAACTTTAATAGTATTAATAATTTATTTACAAGTGAATTTTATAACAAAAATATACAAGATGGTAATTTATCAAATAGTGAATGTGTTAATATTTTATCCTTGAGAGAAAATATTAATGTCGAAAAATATAAAGAAATCATGATGTTAAAAAAAAATTATATACATGATCATATGCCTATTATACCTTTATCTATAAATAGAAAAGAGAAAATAACTGGATATATAAATGAAAGTGATAATAATGAATATGATCATATAAAATTACAATCAAACAATTTATTAAACAATGATGAACACGTTTTACATTTATCATCCTGCTCATCATCTTCGTCATCATCCTCATTATCAGATGATAGTCAAGCAAACGAAAAAAAATTAAGTGATTTATCAAATAAAAATTACAATTATTTAAACACATCCAATGATCATTCGAATTTATCACAACGTATGCTATATGAACACTCAAAAGAAAATATATCAAAAGAAAAAATTGAAATATTAAATCTTCTTCCAAGATTAAAAGATATTTATGACCAAAATGCAAAACAAAAAAACGACATGAACAAGTCAGAAAATCAGGTCTTTAATTCGCTTAACATATTTGAGCAGTTGGATTAAATTATAAAGGAATATGGACATGTTATGAATTGGGAGGGGGGGGGAAATATATTGGTCTACACCAAGCATAATCTGGTAGAGGTAGACATGTGTAACTATGTGTATATATATGTATTATTTGTTTGTCATATGTATATTATGCAAAATGAAAAAATAAACACACACACACATATATATATATATATATATTTATATCTTTATATTTATTATTTCATTTTATTGTTTTTTCGTTTGTGTATATCCGTATAAAAATTAATATATGTGTCATGTAATACCATGGCACACTATAAAAACCAGACATTATTATGTATAACCATTTTGTAAATATTCTTTTGATATAATGTGCTGTCTTTTGTTGGCACCTTGACAATAAAAAAAAAAAAAAAAAAAAAAAAAAAATTATTTATTATCTTCAATCATGTTTCATATTTCTTATGTTTTATAAAATTCCTTTATGACGGGATGAGGTTTAAATTTTGTTATATTTTTGGTTAAAAAAAAAAAAAAAAAAAAATTATAAAATTATACATACATATATATATATATATATATATATATATATATATAATATGGGTAACATATAAAGTATATACATACACTAATATTTTAATTTTTTCAAATGAAAAAAATTAATTTAATAATGATCAAAAAATAAATGGTAGGTAATTTTAATTAGCATACATGGCTGCTACACAAAAATGCATGTTTAATTGAAATATAAAAAAAAATATATATGTACAAATATGTATGTAAAAATATATATGTATATATATATATATATATATATATATACACATACATATATACATATATACTTTTTTTTGTTCCTCAATTTTGTATGTCGAACATTTGGTCAATTTTATTTAAGCTGTTATTCAAAGTTGCTGATCTGTCGTTGATCTTTTTTTGGTGTTCCGATAAAGAGGTATTTGCAAGAACACCCATATTACTGTTAATATTATTATCTAAAGGATATATATTTGTGTTATTATACATATGATTCATATTTGCATACATTGGATGGCTACCATATTGTTGTTGCATTAGGTAATTTTCCCATGTTGATGATATAACCTGATTTGTATTTCCATAAATATAAGGATTATTATAATATTGTATTAGATTATGTGGTTGGTTTTTTAATTCAAATGCCCACTTTATTGTTAAGGCTGTTGAATAATTTTCTATTGGTTGATCAGACATAGCTATTTTAGCAAATTCAGCATTTACTCTATTAGTAAATTGAATAAAAGCTATATTTTTATTAGGTATATACCTTACATATTCTATATTTCCGAATGGTAAAAATTCTTCATATAAAATATTTTCAATTATTGGTACTTGGTTTATATTATTAATAAATACACTCCCAATAAATAATGTTCTACAATCATTATTAAATGTTCCTATTCCTGTCATATCATCTTTAAATGTATTAAATTTTTCTCTACCAAAAATATCTACGGAAGCTTCAAATTCAAGTTCATCGTTTTCGTTAGGTATTCTGTGTTTATATAAACAATTATGACCATAAGCACAACATCCTCTTGCGAAATATATACAAAAATATTGTTTACTTGTATATGATTTATCAGCTTTGGTATATCCTGAATCCTTTGTTGGATTACATTTATATTTTGCTACAAAACGTGGAGTACTACTACCCTTGACACTTTTATCATATCTATCTGTTACATATTTACCAAACCATATATTATATTGTTCGCTACCTTCTGTATACTCAATTTTATTTAATTCTTCTTGTGTTATTTGTAAGCGTGCTGGGGTTTTTAATATCTCTTTAACTTTATCACTTTTTTTCATTAATTCGATACTTTTATCTAATATAGAGCAATAATTTAAAACGTTCTCATCTACCATTTTATTATTGTCATACATCCCTACACTATCATAATAATAATTATACGTCATCTGATTTATAGTATTTATATTATTTACATTGTTCATTCCGCTCATATAATTATAATTATACATATTATAATAATTATTTATAGGATTATTCATATAATAATTTGAAATGTTATTTCCTAATATGGACATATTCTTATTATTTTCATCTGTATTTATATCTTTATCGTAATTATTTGCTGTCGAGAACAAATCATTTTTCATTTTATCACTTTCAGACACATTACTATTATTATTAAGTTGCTTCTCTTTATTTGGATCAATGTTTATGACAGAGCCCTGATGAGGAACCACGTTATAATATTGATTATAGTAGTACGGGTACCCCATATAATTTTCAACACTCATATTATTATACATATTATAATATTGAGAAGCGTAATTTGGCTGATTTGGTTGTCCTGGAGGAGCGGGAGGAGTAGGAGGAGGTGGTAAACTTGGGGGAACCGGTGGAGAATTATGCGAAACATTTTGTATACCTGTTGGAGGATTCCCGCTAGGTGGAGGAGGTGTATTTGATAATATCTGACTAGGGGAATGTATTTTTTTACAACTGTTATCCTCATTATTTTCTTTATCCTTTATATTATTATTTAAAATGTTATCATCATTTGTTTTTTCTTTATCATTTGATATATTATCCTTCTCATTCTTATTTTTTAAATCATAACTTGGAGGATTCCTATGATCATTTTGATTGCCATAATCGGTACTCTGGTTATTTATTACATTTTTGCTTTCTTCATATATAATATCTTTATTTGGTTGATTTGTATGATTATTATCTGTTTCGTTTGTATAATTATTAGTTGTTTCGTTTGTATAATTATTAGTTGTTTCATTTGTATGATTATTATCTGCTTCATTTGTATGATTATTATCTGCTTCATTTGTATGATTATTATCTGCTTCATTTGTATGATTATTATCTGCTTCATTTGTATGATTATTATCTGCTTCATTTGTATGATTATTATCTGCTTCATTTGTATGATTATTATCTGTTTCATTTGTATGATTATTATCTGCTTCATTTGTATGATTATTATCTGCTTCATTTGTATGATTATTATCTGCTTCATTTGTATGATTATTATCTGCTTCATTTGTATGATTATTATCTGCTTCATTTGTATGATTATTATCTGCTTCATTTGTATGATTATTATCTGCTTCATTTGTATGATTATTATCTGGTTCATTTATATCATCTTTAACTAAATCATTATCCTTTTTACTTTTTCTTCCTCTTTTTTTTTTATTATCGTTACCTTTTTTTTCTTCTTCTATTTTGTTTAATGTTGTTTGAGATTCGTTGTTAATTTTATGATTTTCATCCTTATCATTATCATCATTTTTTTTGTCATCTGTTTGTTTTTTTCGACCTCTTCTTTTTCCACCTTTTTTTTCCTCCTTTGGTAATTCTTCTCTTTTCTCTTGTTCTCCTTCCTCCTTATATTTTATTTCTTCTTTTATTTTTTCTTCGTCATCGACTTCATTCTTATTAGTGTTGATCTTTTTTTTTGTTTTATTATCATCGTCTAGAAAATTAAAAAACCTTTTCAAGCTCATTTTAAAAAATATAAAATAGAAAAAAAAAATATATATACATATATATAATATATATGCATTTATTTATTTATATATGAGAAAAGAAGGAAATATAATAAATATTATATTTCTTTTTATGAAGAATAAAAGAAAAAATAAAAAAATTTAATTAAAAAGTTTTATAAAATCATTTTTTTTTTAAAATAATATATATTATAAACATACATAAAATAATTATGGAAACGTATATATATATATATATATATATATATATATAAAATTGGAGATCTCCAAAATAAGTATATTATTATAAAAATATTTTTTTTTTTTTCTTTTTTTTTTTTCTTTTTTTTTTATTATTTTAATTGCATAAATTATTTATTCTAAAAATAATGTTATTTTTATATATGTACAGAAATAATAAATAACGCCTTAAAAATATAACAGTAAATGTTAACATTTATAAAATTATCCATTTATTAATATATACATATTATTATATATATGTAATATTTTAAATGCGTATAAATAAATTCATAAATGTGCTATTTATAATATATATATATATATATATATATATATATATATATATAATATATATGTATATATATTTATTTTATTCATATTTGAAATATCATAAAACATATATATTTTTAAATATATAGATATAAATTAATTTTATACTGCTACGAAATATATATTATATATTATTTATTTATTTTAATCTTATGTTTTTATAATTTATCAGAAACATAAAGAAACAAGGATATCAAATAAAAAAATATGATAAGTGTAATATATATATATATATATATATATTTATATGTATTGTATACATTTCCATATCTTATGAAAATTAAAAATGAAAACCATCGAGTTAAAAAAAAAAAAAAAAATATTCTACTGTTAAATTATATAAATATATATATTATATATATATTATATATGTACGCCATTTAAAATTAAAAAGATTAGAAGGAAGGACATTTTAATAAAATAAAAATAATATCATATATATAAATATATATATATATATAAATATATATATAAATATATATATATATATATTAAATTCTTACATACGCATGTACATTAAAATTTTAATTTTCACATATATAATATATGTGAGTATTTTTCTTATTGATAAATTTACAAAAACGTTATTTGGATGTAATAATAACAAAAAAAATAGGAATAGATAATTTATAATTATGTAAATTATATAACAAATAAAAAAAAATTATAATATGTATATATAAACTTATCGTAGTAATCTCCCCTTTTTAATAAAGAAATAATAGTAAATCAAACCCAGTCCCATGCCTGTCAAGTGAGCAATATGACCTGTGAAAAAAAAATAAAAATGAAAATGAAAATGAAAATAAAAATAAAAATGAAAATAAAAATAAAAATAAAAATAAAAAATATATTATATATATATATATATATATATATATATATATATCAAAATGGATACATTCATTGTATTGCTACACATTATAACTTTAACTAACCAGTGTTATCTTGCCTCTCAGAAAGAACACAGTATATTTCGTTGAGGAAGTACAAACTTGAAAATAATGCCTACAAGAAAAAAAAAACAAAAGTTATAAAATGTTATATATATTGTTTTATAGTCTTTTCGCTGCACATGTCGATCCTTAAAAGCATACATATTATTATATACACACATATATATATATATATATATATATATATATATATATTTATTTATTTATTTATTTATTTATTTTTTTACCAAGGGAAGGGCTAATACCCCGTAGAGGTATATGTTTTGAGAAGGATACATAAAAGTGTATGTTGTTAATATCGAACTTATACTTCCACTAGCTCCGAATACATAAATATTATTATAATTATTTTTATGATATAATATTTGTATATATGATGAAAAAATACCACTGATTAAATATGTTATAAAAAAATTCCTGGGTTGAATAATTCTTTCTAGAGCTGTTCCTATATAATATAAAGATATGGTATTTAATAAAAATGATTGTATGGTATTATGACTTATGAGATTTGTTACTAAGGTATATAATTTTTTTTCTCTTAAGTTTTGTAAACTACAAGAGAAATATTTATACATTATATCTGTACTTAATAAGGGAGTTTTATATTTGTTTTTATTATTATGTTTGAAGTTATTTATATAGTAATAATTATATGAGTTTCTTGAAGGTTCGGCAATATTCCATAGTAAATATACAAATATATGTAATAAAATTAAGGTATATGTTACGGGTGATAATTTATAATAAAATAATAACATATTTTTATAATATATTGTATTTTTATTTATATTTATATTTATATTTGATTTGTTTTTATATAGAGAAGATATTTTTTCAAATAAAAAAATATTCCTTTTATTATAATTAAATCGAATATTATTTAAACATTCTTGAATATCTGTCCATTTTAATTTTATTCTTACACTATTCTTTAATAAATCATTTTTATAAATACACATATTTGTAAAAGTCTTTTTGATGTGATTAAATGTTTTTTCCTTTAATTCTCTAAATAAATATTTTTTATTATATATCTTATAAATTTTTAAATATTTATTTTTTAAATCATTACAATATATATATATATTATTCAAATATTTTCTTATGACGATATTATAAATATTCTTTTTTTTATACATTTCTAATATATCATATTTAAGGTTTAACCATGATAACGAGAAGAAAACATTTGTTTGTTTGTTACCATATCCATATCTATTTATCATATTGATTTTTTCTTTTTTCTTTTTTTTTGGTTTATTAAATATATTTTCTTGCGAATATCTACAAAATGTCCTTCGATGCAAATTATAATTACAAAGATCCTTTTTACTTTTTTCATTTATTCTTTTATTAAATAAGCAATCATTTGAATTCTTCGTCCCTCTTAAGTAAAATACATTTTTCTCCTGTTTCCTTTTTCCTTCTAAATTCTTAGGAAAATAAAAACGAAAGTTCCTCAACGAGTCACGAGAAATAAAATAATTCCTTTTCGCCCACACCATTCATTAAATACAACAAAATAATAATAATATAACAATAAATTAATAGGACGACTATCATAAAAAAAAAAAAAAAAAAATATATATATATATATATATGTTTAAATATATTATGACAAATTGTGTTGAATATAATATATTCTGAATATCCTTTTTTTTAATAATGGTAAATAAAAAAAAAAAAAAAAAAAAGTTCAGAATGATATTATTGATATTGTATATTTTATATGCCCACGTGAATATTATAAATATTTTTTCTAAATGAATGTATTATATGGATATATATATTTTTTTAAGGGGGTAGTTATTATATTATCTATAATAAGGTTGGAAAAAAATAAAATAAAATAAAAATATATATATATATATATATGATATTAATTTATATATTTTTTTATTTTTTATTTTTTATTTTTTACTTTTTATTTTTTATTTTTTATTTTATTTTATTTATTTATTTATTTATTTATATTTTCCTCATTCATGTGTACTTCTTATATATATGTTCAAGATCAAAATTAGATATATACTTATTTCTTTTTAATATTATACGTAAGAGGAAAATTAAGATATAATAATATTATAACGAAGCATAGGAATTTTTCATATGTAGAAATACATGATGGAAAAAAATCTATAAACATATTTAGTGTTATATATATATTTATATATATTTTTATATATTATTTATAATATATATTTATTCTTTCATATTGCCGTTGTAGTCTTTTTTTTTTTTTTTTTTTTTTTTTTTTTTTTTTTTATATTCTTTTAAAAAAAAAAATGATATTTTTGTCATTTTTAAATCAGTATGAAAAAAAAAAAAAAGAATGTTACAATTTATTAAAAGATAATAGTAATGTAAATCCAGATGTTAAAATTATTGAATCGAAATATATAAACTGTGAAATAAATAATAAAAAAAGGGAATGGTCCAATAATAAGTTAAATAAAGAATTAAATAAATGGAACCATGATATTATATGTTCAAAGCAGTATAAGTATAATCCATTCAAACAATCATGTGACAAGAATTTTGATTTTTTAAAAGAGGGACACAAATATTATACTTCCAGTGAAAAATTGTAAGAAGGAAATATATAAATATGTATATATTTCTTTATGTGTATAAATATATATATATATATATATATGTGTGTGTATATTCCTTTATGTGTGTAAATATATATGTTCATATTACATGTATCTTTTTGTAAAACAATACCCCCCAAAATACGACGGTGTTCATATTGGGAATGTTCACATGATATATACATGTAAATATAAACATATTTATATATGTTCATTTTTTCCTTAGTCAGAAGAGAGATTATAATTTAATTTTTCAAAACCTAAGAAACTCTCCTTCTATTCATATAGCCACATGTGGTATTTTTATGACAATCTTTATAGGCTTATTAAATTTAAAAAAATAAAAAAAGCTAGGGACGGGACGAAAAAATATATAAATACATTTTAATAAATGATATGAATGGAAGTACGAAGAGGGATAAACAGATACACATATATATATATATATATATTTATTTATTTATTTATTTATTTATTATTATTTATTTATTTTTTGTATACCTTATACTATACATTTATGTTGCATTAAATACCTTTTTTATAAAAGATATTATTTTAATATGCCCCTTAAAAGAAAAAATACATATTTATGTTATAATGAATAATGTACAATATATATAATAATATATATATACATACATACATATATATATGTGTATTATTTTTTTTTTTTTTAGTTATTCACATTTTATTAATTTAATTTTTTTTTTTTTTTTTTTTTTTTTATATTTTTCAAAAAAAAAAATTTCACATTAAAGTGAAATATATGTGTTAAGAGTTTGTATAATATAATATAAATATTTAATAAAAAAAAATAAATCTTTTTGTGTATATATGTACTGTGAACCATATATATGAAAAAAAATTATGTCACAAATATTTTTCATTAAACATATATATATATATATATATATATATATAATATATGATTTATATGTATTATATATATATATATGTTCTTTTTTTCTTTTTATTTATTCAATTATACATACATATATATATATATATATATATATATATATGTATATATTTTTTTTTTTTTTTCTTTGTTTTAATATATATATTTTATATAATCATATAATTATCATTATGGAAGAGCATAATATATAGGAGAGTATATACCACAAAGAAGATACAAAAAAATAAAAAGTAAAAAAATGTATAATTATATAAATAGATAAATATATGAACAAATAAATAATATATATATATATATATATGTATAATATATATATTTTATATATTTTATATATTTCATACATTTGTAATGAAAAAAAAATGAAAATCAGTTATGACGAGTGCTCCAGTACAAAAGACCTAAACTACTTTTTTAATTTAAAGTTAGGTTTTTTTGTTTCTTATAAAAATCACAATGATAATTATTCCTTTAAAAATAAGAGCTTACCAAAAAATGACACTATATTTGTTTTTAAGAAAAAAAAAAAATTCATGTATCTCAGAAAAAAAAAAAAAAAAAAAAAAATTATCATTCATACTATAGAAGAATATAATAAATATAATTCAAATGTAGAATGTAATCAAGGATTCAATAAAAAACCAGAGAAAAATAAAAACAAAAAGAAAAATGTATATACTGATGATACAAATCAAAATGCAAAATCAGAAATATATAATTGTGATATGAATGATGATTCTTATTATAGTTATGTAAACAAAAATAATTTTTTTAGAATATCATCTTTTTTGATATTAAATAATGAATTTTTTGGATATCCCCTTCAATATGTATGTGGAACAGAAGGGAGAAATAGGAACTATGAATATTATCAGAACGTACATAGGGATAATGATAAGAATAACAAACATGATGATGATATGAATGAAAAAAGTAGAAAAAAGAAAAAACTTAATAACCTATATAAAATCATATTAACAAAAAAAAAAAAAAAAAAAATGAACCCTAATTTATGTGTAATAAATAAAATATACAAGTATCCTATAAAATATTGTCAATTAAATTCTCGAGCGTTTGTATTTTTTATTATTAAAAATATAGGTGTTGATAAAGTAACATATTATTCTTATTGTAAATTATTTTCGAAAGATGGTATTTTAAATCAAGGAATTCAAATATGCAAACTTTATCATGTGAAGAAAAAAAAAAAAATTAAACAAATTATTTTTGAAGCTTTAAAAAATAAAATAGCTTTTTCGTATGATAACAATCCACATAATATCATTAAAAAAATTTACAAATTTTTAAAAAAAAATTGTGCTTATCATGATCTGATAAAATTGTTTAATTTCAAGGGGCACAAAGAAAGAGAAAAACTTAACAAAAAATTAAATATGCAAAAAATTTTTGGGTTGCACAAATCTAGTCCTTACAATTATAAGAAATATAAAAAGAAAAAGAAAATTTATATGTCTAAACATTATTATAATAATTATCCTAATGATATTAGTAAGTTTAGTTATTATGATGATACACTTTATAGAAATTATAATAAATATTACAAGTGTGAATTATCCCGGAAGCATAAATGTATCAAAATGATGGGGGAACAAAAAAAAGAGCATCATATAGAATATACACATCTGAATTTTAATACTCGGAAAGATAAAACATTTTATAAAGAATTATATAAATGTGAGTATATTGAAAAATATATATCGTCTATAAATTATTTTTTATTGGGAAGAAGACGAATCTTTAATAAATATATGCAACAAGAGTTGTGTGTGAACAGAAATAAGGATGATAATAAGGAACATAATAAGGAACATAATAAGGAACATAATAAGGAACATAATAAGGAACATAATAATAATCATCATAATAATAATCATCATAATAATCATCATCATAATAATCATATTCATTGTGAGCATCATTGTGATAATGCTTGTAAGTGTGGTATCTATGGTAATGTGGAAGAATATAATATACCACCCATGGAGAATAACATAAATGTAGAATTCATAAGGAAAAGAATTAATAACATGAACATAAAAGAAAATATAAGGAATAGCAAAATTTACAAATACATTGTTAAAAATAAATTCAAATGTTTTCCATATTATGCATATAAAAATTATAATGTATGTAAAAATATTATAGAAAAATATAAACTTTATAAATTTTTAAAAAAAAAAAAAATTAAAGGATACATGATTTTGAATTTCCTTCATTTTAATAAAAAATTAATATATTATAATGAACATAAAAAAGATATGTCTACATTACATGATAATTTATTTGATATAATTTCTAATAATCAAAATGAAAACCTCAAACTTAATAATATTTGTAATAATAATAAGTATGATTGGTTTTTTAATTCTTTTGATTATGTAGGTAATTTAGAAGAATCCATAACATATTTCAATGAACACAAAAAAAAAGAAAATATAAAAAAAGAAAAAAAGAAAAAAAAAAGAAATTTGTTTTATAATGAACATATTATAAAAAATAATAAAAATGATGACAAGTTAAATAATATCCCTTCTTTTTTATATAGTCATTTAACAAATAAAAAAAAGATGAACATTACAGAGGGAAATAATATAAAACATGAATATTCTCATCAGATGTGTATTATTAATAAAGTTGGTACAACAAATGAGGATGATAACTTATTATCAAATTCTAATCATAATTATAAATTAGGGAAACCTATGAATACACATTCTAAGGAAATATATAAAGAGGAATATAAAAATGTTTATATATACAATAAAAAAATTAAGGAGGAACAAAAATATATTTGTATGGATTCTAAATTGAAAATCAAAAGGGATAATAGTAAAAATATAAAAAAAGATAATAGTAAAAATATAAAAAAAGATAATAGTAAAAATATAAAAAAAGATAATAATAAAAATATAAAAAAAGATAATAATAAAAATATAAAAAAAGATAATAATAAAAATATAAGATCGGATAACAGAAAGTATTTCCATTTAAATACAAATAAAAAGAAAAATTTTTGTGTAAAAAAATACAAATCATATGATGAAAGGAAGAGCTTGATATATAAGAACAATATAGCAAGTAATAATTTTTTTGTCAAGGAAGAAACTGAAAAAACGACAAAGGATTTAAAAAATAAAAAAAAGTTGAACGATATTTTTGAACATATAAGTAAATATACAAATCGTATAAGTAAAAATATAAATATAACAAATAAAAACAGATATGATGATTATCCTTTCGATTTTTTATCAAAAGATAAAATTGAATATATTTCTATGTTATCACCAACTATAAATGATATCAAAACATTAAATACTATTCTTACCATCCCACTTATTAAAATGAATGAATATGAAAAGAATTGCATATGGAGGTTTCGATTTCAGTTATTAAATAGAAAAGAGACCTTAGGAAAATTCTTAAAATGTATAAATTGGAATAATAAAGAAGAAGAAGAAGAAGCTATAATTTTATTAAATAAGTGGGCAAAACCAGGTATAGAAAATTGTATAGAATTATTTTATTCACATTTACATCATTATAATATTAAAAAATATATTATAGATATTATAAAGAATAGTAAAAAAGAAGAAATGAAGTTATATTTATTTCAATTAGTTCAAAGTTTAAGAACATTTAATTATCAACATATAGATAATCTATTTATTAATACTTTAATACAAAAATGTATTAAATCAAAAAAACTATCCATATATTTTTATTGGTTTTTATTGAGTGAATCTAAAGATAAAATGAAAGGTAAATTGTATTTACATATACATAAATTATTTATTAATAAATTAATGACTTCTAATAGTAGAAAAAATAAAATTATCCTAGATATATTAAAAAATCAAAACCGTTTCCGTAATCAATTATTATATTTAACAAAAATTGCCAAAAATAAAACAGATAGAATACAAAATAAAACGAGAAAAGTAAGAAACTTTTTATTTTATTATAGAACGAATTATGGATATATAAATATTAAAGAATTTATAAAGAATAATATTTTTATATCTGATAATAATGTGTATGATTTTTTGCATATATGTAAAATGAAAAAGGGAAATTCTGTTGGTAATCATATTAGGGGTGATAAAATTGGTGAAGATGGTGGCACGAAAATAGTCCCTGGCATACGTAATTCTATCGACGATAATAATAAATATGTTGATGATAATAATAAATATGTTGATGATAATAATAAATATGATGATGATAATAAATATGATGATGATAATAATAAATATGATGATGATAATAATAAATATGTTGATGATAATAATAAATATGATTATAATAATAAATATGATGATAATAATAAATATGATGATAATAATAAATATGATTATAATAATAAATATGATTATAATAATAAATATGATGATGATAATAAATATGATTATAATAATAAATATGATGATAATAATAAATATAATAATAATAAACATATAATATATAATAACTACCTAAAAAATATATCATATGAACACTTTAATGAATCCCCATATGATAATAAAAAGACCACAAGTATATATACATGTAATAAGGATATATCTAATTCTATTTATTATTTAGATAACGAACTTACAATAAATTATGATGTAAAAGATGATTTATATTTTTTTCAATATAAAAGAAATTCAAATCAGAAATTATTAAATTTAGATTTAAGTAATGATTCTAATGATATGATTAATTATATTGATGATTCTAAAAATGTAAAAATAGAACGTAATAGAGATAACTCTTTCTTTTCTAATTTTTTACAGTTTAATGATAATTTAGATTTTTTCTTAAATGCTACTTATAGTGATGAAGATAATAATTATGAAATTTTAGATGATTCTATAAATTTTGTTCAGAAACAAAAAATTAAAAAGATTAAAACACCTTTAATTTTACCTATAGATCCTAATATTGAATTATTATCCTTCTTACCTGAACAATCTTATGTATTACGTTCTTCTTTATATCCTATAGTTATTGCTTTCTTAGTTCGAAAAAAAATTAAATTATATAATGAGAATTATAACAATTTAATAATTAATAATCATACCTTTTATAAAAATGATCAAATTAAGAATAATATAATAAACAATTTGTCATATGATAAACCATATCATTCATATTACAATTCACAATTTATTAAAACTTTACAAAATTCTTTTGAAAATACAAAAAGTTTTAATTATCATTATAATTTTTTGAAATGTGTAAATAATAATATTTTTTATAAAAATAGAAAAATTGAAAAAATTAAAGCAAATACATCAATTCAGGAATCTCTCTTATGCAATAAAAATAGTTTAAATATAAATGACGACCATATGGATGATACTAATAACAATTTTGTTCATAATATTAAAAAAATGAATAATGATAAAAAGGATGATTACACGTTTAATGAAAAGATACCCACACGTCTTTGTAATTCTTGTTTAAGTGATAAACATTTGTTGTTAAGTGATAACCTTATGGCACCATCTGACGTTTCGTCGTTAGGAGGTAAAAAGTTTAAAGATGAAAAAAATATGTCTAGAAAAAAGAATAAAAAAAAATATAAGGAAATATATCAACTGTCGATAAAAAAGTATATCTATAAAGCAGGTGATGATTTAAGACAAGATCACTTAGTTATACAAATCATTTATGTTATGGATAATATATGGAAAAGATATGGTTTAGATTTAAAAATGACGTTATATAGAGTATTAGCGTTATCTACAGATGATGGTTTTATTGAATTTGTGGATTATGCTGAATCTATATCATCAATTAAAAAAAATTATAAAGGAGAAATAAGACAATATTTTATAGATAATAGCACATGTTCAAGTTCACCTTTAGGATTTGATACAGAAATATTACAAAACTTTATATCTAGTTGTGCAGGATATAGTGTTATTACTTATATATTAGGTATAGGAGATAGACATTTAGATAATTTAATGGTAACAAAAGATGGACGCTTTTTTCATATCGACTTTGGTTATATATTTGGAGAAGACCCAAAACCTTTTTCTCCACCTATGAAATTATGTAAAGAAATGATTGAAGCAATGGGTGGAGCTCATAGTATAGGTTATGAACAATTTTTAAAAAAATGTTGTCTAGCATATAAATATTTAAGATATCATTCTCAATTAATTATTAGTTTGTTAGATGCTATGTGTGATGCAGGCTTAAAGGATATGAAAATGAGTCCAGAGTTGTGTGTATTAAAAGTGCAAGAAAAATTTAGACTTGATTTAAATGATGAAGCAGCAGAAATATATTTTCTTAGTGTCATCAATGCATCTGTTAAGACATTATTTCCTGTCGTTGTGGATAAATTACATGAGTGGGCCTTAAACTGGAAATGATCAAACATACAAAATGAAATAAAATGAAATGAAAGAGAAAAATTACGACATATAATATGTGTACACACATATATATATATATATATATATATATATATATATGTACATATTTTTTTTAATGTGTAAAAACAAAATTCATCTTGTAACTGCACTTTTTAAATAATATAATTCTTAATTTTTCTTTCTTTTTTGTCCTGATTATTAAATTGTTTTGTAAATCTTATGTTTTAAATTTTTATTTAATAACTCCACGATATATATATATATATATATATATATATATATATATATATATATATATGTGTATATATATATATATATTTTTTTTTTTTTTTTTTTTTTTTGTCCAGCTTTTTAACCAATAAATTTAAGTTTCATTCATAATAATAAAACTATTTGTTTATGTTTCATGTACCCTTTCTTAAAAGAACTCTACATATATATACATATATATATATATATATATATATATGTGTGTGTTTATTCATATATATAATAAAAATAAGTATATACCTTTAATATGCTTACATTTTTAAAAATATGTACAAGTTGTAATATATATAAATTGTAATATTTCAATTAATGCCTAAGAAATAAAAATGATTCTTCAATATTATTTTTTTTTTTTTAGTTCATATATCTTATTATTATAATATGTGAATAATTTAAAAAAAAAAAAGTGTAAATAATATTATAATTTTATTTATTCTACATCCAGAATTGTAAATGAAATATAAAAGCTACACACTTTTTTAAATATACCTATATATATATATATATATATATATATATATAAAGTAACTTCAGTTATTTATTTAAAAATGGATACGTATAAACATATACACATTTCTTTTTGATTTTGTTTTCTAATATTTATGTTCATATTAAAAACACCAAGAAATATATATATATAAAAAAAAAAAAAAAAAAAAAAAAAAATTAATACATAACAATATATAAGTAAACCATTATGTGTGCGTTCTGATGAACATGAATTATATACTGAATTTCTATTCATAAAAATAAAGCAAAACAAAAATATTAAAACATATAAATAAATAAATAAATATATATATATATATATATATATATATATATTACTGTTGATTTTTTTTTTAAACAGTATATATAATATAAATTAATAACTATAAATATATATATATATATATATATATATATATATATATATATATATTAATACATATAACTATGCATTAATTTGCACACCACAACTAAACTTTTGCAATTCCTCATTCAACTTGAACTTTGGATATGTTTATATAATATTAATAATAGTAACCTTGTATTTTCTATACATAAAAAATAAATAAATAAATAAATAAAATTAACAAACCTGTATTATCATAACCATTATTTTCTTTTTTATAAAATATAGAAAAAAATATTTTCATTGATCAAAAAAAAAAAATTGGGAAATTATGTTAACCTATATTTTCCATACACTGTATTTATAAACTAATGCACGGTTGTATTGAATATATAGAGAAGTTATATTTTACAAAAACAAGGGAAGAAAAAAAAAAAAAAAAAAAAAATATTCACACTAAAATTCAAATTCTATTTAAAAAAATAAATTAATATTTATATGTATATATATATATATATATTTATATTTATATTTATATAGATGTGTACATAAATATAATAACATTTATATTTATGACCAAACTGTATATAGAAACAGTTTTTAATTAATTTATTAAGAATTAGAAAAGAATTATAAAAATATATTAATACTTATATTTTACCATCTTATATAATAAGATTTAAGCTCTATAATAAAAAAGCAACATTTTCTTATTTTATCATACACACATGTTTATATATATATATATATAAATATATATATTTATGTGTATATTTTTATTGTTTTATTTTGTTTATACCATATTTTGCTATTATACTGTTTTATTTTTTTTTTTTTCATTTTTTATGTTCTAATATCTCCTTTCCTTCCATCTTTTTTTTTTTTTTTTTTTTTTTTTTTTTTTCATATTATAAAATTTATTTATTTGTACATTTAATATTTTTATATACGATATGCAATTTTAAATATTCACGTTTACAAACCGTTGTTTGTGTTTTTAAATAAAAAAATAAAGACATACATACATACATACATATATATATATATATATATATATATATATATATATATATATTTATATATAGAGAGAACAAGAAAACTAGATATGTTCCCAAACAATCATGTAAAATGTTCATATATGAACATTTAAAAGATAGTTTCTTATAAATTCATTAATATTTTATTATCTTATTATTTTATTATTTTATTTTATTGTCATTTTAAAATGAGTTCTCTTAAGTAAAAAAACAAAAAATAAAATAATAATATAATAATATAAAAATGTAAGAAAATAGATATTATGTGAAATGTATGTGTTACATTTTTTTATTCCTTTTTTATTTTCCCATTAGAAAAAAGAAGCAAGATATATTATGGAGTAAAAAATGGAGAAATGTAATTTACATAAAAAATAAAAATATACACACATATATATATATATATATATTGTTCAATTTATCATGTCATTATATTCATACTTCTTTTATTTGATATTACTTTATAGCTAATACAACAAAAAGCTATTAAAGAAGAAATGAATAAACAACTTAAGGCCTCTTTAGAAAAACAGTAAAAAAAAAAAAGGAATATATATGCATATATTAATAAATACATACATAAGTATATAATATATATATATATATATATGTGTGTGTGTTTTTTTTTTTTTTTTTTTTTTCCATTTTAGGAAACAGGAAGAAGAAGAAAAGGAATGCACATTCAAACCTCAGACTTTATGGAATCAGAGTTTTAAAAAAACCATCTCTTTTGTAGATGAATTTTTTGTTAAACTTAAACCATACATAGAGCAACAGCAAGGTAAATATGTAAATTTTTAAATGTACATTTTATTTTAAGACTAATATATATTTTACATTTTCCTTATACATACATATATATATATATATATATATATGTATATATTATTTATCTGTATGTTTTTTTTTTTTTTTTTTTTTTTTTTTTTTTTTTTCTAGCATATCTAAACCAATTAAAGGAACTAGAATATGATGATCAAATGTTTTCGCAAAAAATTAAAGTAAGAACACCGTTATTTTTTTTGAGATTTTATGATTCCTAATATATAAATTTATTCACAATGACATTTTTAGGAAAAAAAAAAAAAAAAAGAATATACAGATAAATAATATGTACATATATATATATATATATATATATATATATATATATTTATATTTATATACATATATGTGCTATTGTTTTTATTTTCTTATTTTTTGCAGGAAGAATTGAGGGTCATGTTATCAAAAGCAGTTGACAAAGAAATTATGGAAACGATAATAGAAGGATATAAAGGGGTACGCACTAGAGGTATAAACAAAGTAAAAAGAGAAAAACTAGATATACTTTCTAAAATGATCAAACTAGAAAGAGAATATAACTGTTTTATGGCTAGAGAAAATGTAGATAAAAAGGATTTAGAGGAATGTGGATTTGATTGTGATTTAGCTGCGAAATTGAGAAACGACATTTTAAAAGATTCCTTATGTCCTAATTCACTACGTGATTTTGCTAAAATTAGACAAGAAATAAATCAAGTATTAGAAGAAGAATTAAAATTGAGGGAGAGTGAAAGCGCAACACCAGGTGGAGACAGATATGAAAACAGATATGATGATAAATATGATGATAAATATGAAGATAAATATGATGATAAATATGAAGATAAATATGATGATAAACAGAATAGCTGTGATGAAACATATTATAACACATATGATAACAATTATTTGTATGAAAAAAATAATCAAGGATATGATATAAACAAAATAAATAATTATCTATACAATGATTCACATACTTATATGACAAAAGAAAATTCTATCAAACAAAATAAAGAGATTTCAAGAAATCAACATATATCTAAGGATCCGAAAATAAACAACATAGGAGAATATCTTATAAGTAATACAAATAAAGGGAACGAACGATTAAATGAAACTATAAATAATGATAACAGAAAAGAAAAAATTATTAAAGAAAATAATAATAGTAATAATAATAATAGGAATAAGGATAAAAATAAGAATAACTTGGAACATGACCATAGTGAAAATAAACATTATAAGAAAAATTCCAATATGATTAATATACATAACAATTATAACAATGTTAAAGAGAACAAAAATATTTCAAATACAAATAATAATATAAAATATAATAAGGAAGAAAATAAAAAAGGAGAATTTACAAATCTTTATAATATTGTTAAAAAAGAATTCGAAATAAGTGATAATTATAATGAAGAAAAATGTGTTCAAAATAATCACAATAAAAATATTTATTTAAATAATAATTATATGAAAATATTAAAAAATGAAGAAGCTAATAAATATATATCTTCTTTAAAAAAAGATGTTAATTCATTAAACGTTATCATATTAAATAATAATAAACAGTCAAATGAAAAAAATAGAAAAAATCAATCTTCTATTCAAAATGGAAATATTAATGGAAATATTAATGAAAGTATTAATGAAAATATTAATGAAAGTATTAATGGAAATATTAATGGACATATTAATGGAAATATCGAAAATTCTGTATATGAAAAAACAAAAAATTATAATAAAAAACATATATATAATATTATTAATGAAAAAAACAACCTGAACAATTCAGGTAATTCTGAACAAAAAATTATATATACAAAAAATAAAAATATGATTAAAAATTCAAAGTATGATAATATTACCGATAGAATGATTGATAAAGATGATGATGTTTATATGTTGTATGGAAAATTAAAAGATGACATTCCAAATAACAGAATAATTTATTCTGAAGTAAAATTGGAGAATAAAAATACGCGTTATGTTGATAAAAATATATATAATGTAAAAAATGGGGATAAATTTTATGATATATATAGGAGAACTAATGACAATGATAGTAATAACAATAATAATAATAATAATAATAATAGAAATGAAAATGAGAAAAAACATCATTATAATAATAAGATATATAATATATCGGATGATCATATCATGTATGATAACAAGCAGTTTTATTATACAAAAGACAATTTGAATTATACAAATAAAAAAACACCATTAATAAATACACAAAATAGTATTTTGAATGTACATAATCTGGGGAAAGATTATAATGATAATAAAAAGGGTTATGTTAACAAACCTTTATTAAATAAAATATTTGAAAAGTTTTATATTCATTAAGTGAATGTAGTAGAGAATGTAATTTAAAGTTTTCCTGCTATGTGCTTATTTGGTGTACATACTAATAAATATGCACATAATATATATATATATATATATATATATATATATATATATATATTTATTTATTTATATATATTTATTTATTTAACGGTGTTGTCTTTAACTGTTCAGATAATTATATTTGTACTATTACATACAAATATGTAGTAAAAATTTATTTATTTTATTTGTTTTTTTGTTTTTTTAATTCTCCTCCTTTTAGATATAATGTTGCATATGATTATTGTTGGCTATATTTTATTATATACATTATTTGTATTATATTTTGTTTATGTCATTTTTTTTTTTTTTTTTTTTGGGGATTTTTTTTTTTTTTTTTTTGAGGAGGTTCTTATGTTATTTCGTATTTTCATTAAAAATGTATAACAAAAATTAAAGAGAAAGAAAATGTTTTAAAAAATTAATTATTTGGTATAAATGTGAAATTTTGTAAATATGTTGTTATGTTAAATGTGATATAATAAAAAAATAAATAATTTTGAGAAATGTATAAGAAGAAAACATATATGAATGTGTCATATATATATTTAAGCAACACAAGTATGTTTTAAGCATACAACAAAAAGAAAAAAAAAAAAATATATATATATATATATATATATAAAATGTAAAATATAAAATATAAAATATAAAATATAAAAATGTATTTATATTTTTATTTTATCCAGTCCATAATAAATCGCATACAAAACAGCATATACATATATATATATATATATATATATATATATATATATATGTGTGCGTAGCAGGCTACATATTTATAAATTCACTAAAGAGAGAATTTTTTTTCTGGCGTTTTATTTTTTCGAAGGATACAGGATAATCTAAGACATTAAAATTATTGGCTTTGAAAAAGAGTTTCTTTTTTATGATGTGCAATAGAGGTATATTTATATATGAAATATATACGTATAAAAGGAATATGATAAAAAAGAAATACTGACTTAATAAAATATTAACATTTCTTTTCTTAAAATATATTTCGTTTTGTGTATATAATTTATTTCCTACATACATGATACACATTAAAATGATATCCAAACCAATGTATTTCAAAAAAAATATTATATATATATTAAACCATTTCTTGTATTTCATTTTTTGTATATATTCTAGTTGTATGTTCTTATTCTTGCTGGTATATTCTATGGCTAAGGAGTAGCTATTTTGCTACAAGGAAAAAAAAAAAAAAATAATAAATAAATAAATAAATATATATATATATATATTAAACAGCATTGTATACTTTTTAACATTTTCATGTTTAGTAATTAAAAAAAAATCCATTTTATATGTATAGGATTAACTCTTTCACATATATATATATATATATATATATATATTTTTTTTTTTTTTTTTTTTTTTTTTTTTTTTTTTTTTTTTTTACCAATATATATTTGATTCCCTTGCGCACTTTGGTTTTCTTCTTTTTTCCAATATTAGATAAGTAGCTACATATTAGTATAGAGAGTACAGGTATAATGAATATATTTATAAACTGTCTTAGAAAAAAAAAAGAAATTCTATATTTCACATTACATATAATTTCTAGATATATTAAAGAAAATTCATTTAAGAATGTGAATAAAAATTTACAGATTAACGGCGTCTGTCCCAGTTTGTTTACAGTTTCTTTAATTCCGCTTAACCAGAAGAAATTAAAATTAATGTAAAATAAAATTAATAATGTAATTAATTGATATACATATTGAACTAACATATATCTTAATTCGTTATCAAGAAATCTATAATTGATATATATAAAAAAAATGATCATCCATGCTACAGCTATGTGTTTCTTTGAATTTAAAGGGTACATATCATTTATTGATAAAAATAATATATCTATTCTTTTTGATGCTGATAATAAGAGAAATGTTAAAAATATTATGCCCATATATATACCTAAAAATAATGTAAATTTATTGTATAAATTATTTCCGACTGGGATTAATATATAAAATATATTCTTTTTTATTAATTTTAATAAGAAGCTATAATTTCTATTAATGTCTTTTAAATATTTTCCAATAATATTTGAGAAAGCCACGAAAATTAACATATCAACAAGAAAACATAATATTGTAATGATATATGTGGATTTTACAACATTTATTCCAAGTCTTCACAGTGAAGAAATAAAAAATAATAAGAAAATAAAAATAAAAATAAATAAATATATAACAAGTATATTTAATATGTGTGAACTAAGTTTTGTTCATGGATTTTCATTTTTTTTTTTTTATCATATTTTATTATATTATTATATCTTTTTTATATATTTTTATATTTTATTATTTTATTTTTTTATATTTTTTTATATTTTTTTATATTTTATTATTTTATTTTATTTTATTTTGTTTTATTTTGTTTTATTTTGTTTTATTTTGCTTGTTTGTGTGTGTTACCTTAAACCTTTGGAGGTGTAGAAATATAATCCTGAATGTATCGACAAGTTCACAATACAGTGTAGCATACACAATATCCAGACTTCATAGTTTAATATAATATTCACAATTTTATTAAAGCTAAAATCAGAGAATAGGAATTCGAAAAGGGTAAAATCCCAAACTGTTATTATATCCATCAAAAAAAGGAATATTAAAAGGAACAGAAATATTTTAAGAAATTTATGAGATGTCTTATATTTTGAAAAAGCATTATAAAGAATTAAAGAAAGGAAGGAAGCGAGAATAAGAGATATTGGGAATTTTTCACTCTTGGGAGGGATATATCTGTTAAGGAGCATATCATAAATTTTGGTTCCCTAAAAATTTAAATAAATGATATGAATGGGGACTTTTAAAAGGAATATATATATATATATATATATACATATATATGTGAATATATATACATATATATGTGAATATATATACTCTGCGTCCTTACCAACTTTATCTTATTTATTTCACATATATTAGTTTGATCATTATAGAAACATATATTTCTAGAGAAATCACATATATTTTTGCTGCCGTTAAATTTAGAACATATTTTAGAATCTATATTTTTATATATCCAAGGGTTGTTTTCCCAAAGATAACTAGAAAGGTATAGAAGATGTAGAGAAATAAAATCTATACATTTGATTATAGAGAGAATATATGATATTATTAATATTATTCCTATAGGTAGATGATAATTATTTATAGACCAGAAGAATGAAATACATCCATCTAAAACAAAACGTCCGGAATTAATTTCTTGTAATACTAAAGGTGTCGATAATAAAAGATAAGTTATAAATAGTGGGAATATGATAGCAAATGTTTTATATTTAATAAATAAAAATAAAGATGAATTTAATGTAGAAATAGAATATATAATACAATGTAATATAAATGTAGTAACATCAAAATTATAAAATTTATTTAATTTCTTATATATCCATGGGAGCATATATAGATTACCATATTTTAAATATTCTATATTTTCAAATACACTAGCCATATGTATAATATCATTATATGATATACCTATACTAACTAAATAATAAAAGAAATTATTACAATTTTGTTTATTTAATAATTCTTCTAATAATTCTTTATCTTGATAATATATTGAATAATTACATAATGTATATAAATCTGTATATCCTTCATATTTTATATGATAACTTTTTAATAATTTTAATAATTTTAATCGTTGTCTTTCTTTTGCATCTTTAATATCTATACATTTATTATGTTTTCTTAAATTATGTTTTTCTTTTTTATTTTGTTTCTTTATTTGAAATAATTCAGAATTTTCATATGCTCTTAAAAATAAAAAATACCGTACTTTTTTCATATCATTTCTATTTTCTTTTATAAAATTTATTATATTATGATAAGTATTTTTATATGTTTTAATCTTATTATTTTTAAAGTTACAAATTTGGATATTATTAGATGTATAACCTTTTTCATATTTATATTTATTCACGTTTGTACATTTATAATTATTTATATTTTTATAAAACCTAAAGCTCGAATAATCATCACCGTATTTATTCTTTATATTCATAATATTATTATAATGATTATCATCCTTATAAATAATTATGTTATTTTTATTAAACGAATTATTAGCCGATGAAGAATTTCTTCTTTTTCTATTTTTCATTTTCTTTTCTTTTTCTTTCATCACATTATTCAAATCACTTACGTAGCTCTCTTTATAAATCTTCTTACTTTCTTCTATGCTATGTGCATATTTATTAGTTCTGTAAAAACCACCTTTCGAAGTTTCCCTCAACATTATGTTAATCTTTATAGGGGCACATTAAATTCGGCTTAAATAAAGGAGAAAAAAAAAAAGAATTGTAAGTATATATAAATATGTACATAATACATACATAGGTAGGTACATATATGAGTAGATACATATATAATTAGATACATATATAAGTAGATACATACATAAGTACATATATCTTTTTTATTTCTTGATATTATAATACTATTCATAATGCACTATAAACCTAAGTAATATATATACATATATATATTTTTTTTTATGTTTTTCAATTTATTAATGAAGTACCATCTCCTATTATATTTTTCTAATAAACAATTTTCCAAAAAGGAAATAATTTTATTAAAAAAAAATAGTACAGGGAAATGTTTCAGAAAAAAAAAAAAAAAAAAAAAAAAAAAAAAAAAAAGACAACAAGGTATATGAACATAGGAATAAAAAACACAAAGTTGTAGGTAACTTTATTTTTTTTGAAAAATATAAAATTATAAAAATAGAAAATAAAAATAAAAAAACGGACAATATATATATATATATATATATATATATATATATATATATATAATTTATTTTTTTTAAGAATATATATTTCAATAATATAAAAGATAAGAAAAAGGCGTCGCGGAATTTACAAGAAAAATAAATATATTTACGTATGAAGGTAATGATAATGTGTATGCTAGAAAATGATACATATAGTTATTTATAAAAAAAAAAAAAAAAAAAAAAAAAAAAAAAATTCACACTTTAAAATACCCATAAAAAGGATACATATATATATATATATATATAATATATCATATTATATTTATGTATTAATAATTAATAGGACATATATAATCATTTATTACTACTTTTATACTTTTACATTTATATATATATATATATATATTTTAACTAAATAAAACTACATGTCTACAATTTGATCCTTTATATAGGGTCTCCTTATACACATTAATTATGACATATAAAAAGAAAAAAGAAAAAAAAAAAAAAAAAAAAAAAAAATATAACAATAATAATAGTTGTAACTACTCATTAACCACAATTTGAGTGTATACAGAAAAAAAAAAAAAAAAAAAAAAAAAAATATATATATATATATATATATTATATAGTGTACCTATGTATAACAATATTGTAGAATATTTAAAAGTGTAAATAAAGCAAAAAATTAACGCTCTATATTAGAATTATTATATTTGGAGGTATCATTAATTATAAAGAAATATATATATATATATATATGTATATATATGTGTTTGTATTATTTTTAATAATAATTTATATATAAAGCATACATTGTTAAATAAAATAGAAGGTATATAAATGTGTGTAGCGTTTTAATATCTCGACAATCTAAGTTGATATATAAATATATATATATATATATATATATATATATATATATATACATACTTATATATTTTTATTATTATTTTTTTAAATGTTTCGTTATATATTCCCTTGGTTATTTTATAAATTTATATAGTTCATTTTATTTTATTTTATTACTCGTAATTAATATGAGATAATACAGATCAAGGAATATAGAATATTTTTTTTTTTTTTTTTTTTTTTTCCTTTAATTATCATTACATATTAATATGTATATTTATCTTAAGCCCAAGAAAAATAAATTAAAAAATAATACATACATATATATATATATATATATAGTCCCTTCTTTTGTATATTATATGTACACACAATAGGTTAATATAAGGACACACGTATTATTTTATATTTTTTTTTCTACTTACAAAATATTATTAATTTTTTTTTTTAAATCGGTCTTAAATTTTTAAAAAATAATTTCTTTTATTTTTCCCATATATTCACACACAAAAAAAAAAAAAAAAAAAAAAAGATAAAGCAAAAGAAAAAGAAAAAAAGGAGTGATTGATCTATTTTTCTTTATACCAACAAATTATATACCTAGAATAACAGCAAACTTGTAACCTTATTAAATAAAAATTGTAAAGTTGAAGGAAAGACATAAAAAATATATACTTATATATATATATATATATATATATATTTATATATTTATATATTCTTTTCTTTTCCCTATTCGTTCTTCAAGAATATGGAAAAAAATATTAAACTAAAAATCAGTGACACTAAATCACGTATCCTGAACTTTTTAACAAATAAGAGGACAAGCGTTCCTAATGAAGATGAGAATAATACAAACACAATAAGTAAAACTAAAAATATAGAAAGCACAAATAATAATTCTTTGAATAATTCTGAATCTAATGTAATAAATAAAAAAAATAATGAAAAGGATACAATAAAAAAAAAGAAAAAAAGTGGAACAATATTAAATCTAAAAAATGAACAACCACCACAAACATTGGAAAGGTAATACAAAAATAAAAAAATAATATAATATGAAATAATATAATATGAAATAATATAACATAAAATAATATAATAGAAATAATATTAATGTATCTCTTATATACTTGTTTCAAAAAAAAATTTTATATCAACTTTGTAGCGAAGTAAAAAAGGGAAAAGTAGAGACTGAAAGTATGACTAATCAGACCATGGTAAAAAAAAAAAAAAAAAAAAATTATACATACATATATATATATATATATATATATATATATATATTTATTTATGATTTATTCCTTTTTCTGCTTTTTATATCCTTCTATATAGGATACACAAAATAAAGAAGTTCAAAATAAAAATGAGGAAAATACTCAGATAGACAAAATACAAAACGAAATACCATCATCTGAAAAGGAGCAAAGTATATTATACATAATTATAATGTTTTTATATACTTTTATTTTGTGTTTTAATATAATCACATCAACAAGTTTATTAACTTTCAAAATTTCATATAAATATATTTTATCACATACGTAGATATATATATATATATATATATATATTTATTTATTTATCATATTATTTATGTTATGATTATTCATAAAAAAATATATTTCCATTTTTATATTAAACAGGACAAAATAACATTTCAGATGTTGAATATATAGAAAGCTTGAAGTGTGAAATTGAAGAAAATATCCAAGAAGATAACATTCAAAAATATGAGTAAAGCTAATAACAAAAAAAAAAAAAAGATAAAAAATGATTTAAATAAAATATATTATTTATATGTGTATAATATATTCATTTAGCATTCATATATTATTCTTTATATTATTATATTTATTTTATTATTTATTTTATGTATTTGGGTTTTTTTTTTTTTTTTTTAAAGGAGCAAGCTAAACCCTATAGCCCCCGAATTTAAACCACAAAATTCGTTATACATATATCAGAAAATTCAACAGTATGTAAAAAAGAACAAAATAAATACACACAACCATGAGTATTATTTTATTATTTTATTTATTATTATTATTATTTTTTTTTTTTTTTATGTGTACATATGTTATTCTTTAATTATTTTGAAATATAATCATCATATTTATTCATATCTCTAAATATTTAATAGTGCAAGGTTAACATTTTTTTTTTTTTTTTTTCTCCCACTCCCCCCCACAATTTCTATAGACATACAAAAAAGAACGTGCTATTACTGATAAAATCCTTTGCATATAAAGGAATAAAATTAGAAAACATATCTGGGGAATATTGTAAGAAATACAATGCATTGCTAAATTTGGGACAAGCTGGATTTACAAATATATACGATTTGTTGAAAAGTATAGATCGTTATTTGATATTTGAAGAACTGAAGGATGATAATATAAAGGAATATGATAAAAATAATGACATAAAGGATAAAAATAATGACATAAAGGATAAAAATAATGACATAAAGGATAAAAATAATGACATAAAGGATAAAAATAATGACATGAAGGATAAAAATAATGACATGAAGGATAAAAATAATGACATGAAGGATAAAAATGATGACATGAAGAACAATAATAGTGATGTAGAAAATAAAACAAATGATGATAATAAACATTTCTATTATGAGCAAAATTGTTTTCCATGTTTTATAAATAAAAATGATATATCGGAAAAAAATGTTATCATAAAATATAAAAGTCCACCTATGGATGAAGATAGAAAATTTTTCATAAAAATAATTTTAGGAACATTATCTGAATGTACTAATTATAATGAAAAATTATCTGAGGAAGATACAAATATTAATAATAGTATATCCTTAACTAAATTACCTCAAGAAGTGAAAAAAATATTCGGAGCTTCCTTTAATTTGAAATCAATACAAATTCGTTGTGGGATAGATAAATTACAAACATTTTTAGAAGAAATACAAGAAATACAAATATTTACTCTACAAAATGATATCAAGATTAGAATAACACCAGAAACATATAATTATAAAATACCACAACTAAAGTTTATTATGAAATCATTAACAAGTAATGAATTCAAAAATAAATCTTCATTAAAATTATTATATAACAAAAAAAATTCTGTTTCTATACCTGTTCTTGATAAAAAATTTTCTTTAACTAATAATAATCATAGTTCAGAACATGTTCTTAATATGTATAAAAAAAATTCTTTTGATAACTTCCATTTTATAAAATCATTTAGTTCCAATGAATTTAAAAATAATATTTTTTCTTTTAATAAAAAGAAAATGACATCTTCAAATTTATTTCCTCAAAAAAGTTGGAAAGGTATATTATTTGGTGATAAAAATAAACAGCATACACATAATAATGACATTCAAATATTAAATAAATTAAATTATCCATATAATAAAAATTATAACACAATTTTCAATAATAACAATAATAATTATTATAATAATTATCAAAATAATCTTAATTTTATTCCTCTCTCAAAGGATCCCCTAAATAGTTGCTCATTAAATAAACTACATTCTAATAATAATCATTATTC
>LT990234.2:617737-687701 GCA_900257145.2 Plasmodium billcollinsi
AGGTAAGGTACCAACAGTTATTAAACAACCCCACATTTGCCAAGTATGTAATGATGTAATATCATATGGCATGTGTATAAATACACTTAATTCTCCTGATAACAATATAAGTACAGGTAATATAAGTACACCTAAAAGATGTTGATTGTTATGTAAAGTATTTCCTTTGCCATCTACTAAATGCATAATTTTCTGCATAAAACCTGCTCTAAATATTGCTGAAAATAATGCATATAATAATGCCCATACTATAACACCCTTTCCTGTTGTTTTAGAATCGAAACAACCAATTATAAATGCAGCCAATAAAAACACTATTGATTTCCATCTCAACGGCATGTATTCTTCTCCACAACCAATAAAACGTGTTAAGTGATGAAAAACAACCGTAAAACTTACTAACACTGGATATGATGCTATACATGGTGTTTTGTATAATAAATAATTGGATAATACAAGCATCAAACAATAAAATATCGAAGGTACAAATAATACCTTTAACATATTTTCATTAATTTCAACTTTTGGAAAATAAGCAAATTTGGGAAATTCACGACCCAATTCACCACATACATAAGCAACTAATAATCCTTGAGCTAACTGCCACCATGTCACAAATATTGGATACGGAATTACATCTAAAAATAAGCGATACATAACAAAAACGTTACATAATGTTAAAGCTACAAATAATATCTCTGCTGTAAGTAACTCAGGGTCTTTAAAATATCTTTCGATATCAGTCCATTCTGGTATATTAAACTTTTCAAACTTCATTTTTCCTAACTTATTATATACTTGAATATTTATTATTAAAAAGAAAAATATATATATATCTTTTTCGTCTTCTAATTTATACTACAATGCATATACATATATATATATGTATGTATATATGTATGTATATATGTATGTATATATGTATATATATATATATATATATATATATATATATATATATGATATATTTTTCTTTTTTTTTCTTTTAACTATAATTTTCTATTAACATATACGTAGTTGTTAATGTCTATAAGAAAAAAAAAAAATGCTCTTAGAGTACGATATAATATAAAATCCCTTTGCAGTATTCTTATATTATAATGTTTATATATATATATATATATATGTATGCTTTTTTTTTTTATTTTTTTTCCATAAAGGTGTATTAATAATAATACAACGAAAAAAAAAAAAAAAAAAAATTGTATAATATAATAATAATTAATTAATGTTTTCTAATGTTTCCTTTTTTTTTTTTTTTTTTTTTTTTTTTGTCCTTTTCGTTATTTTTGAACAAATTATATAATATATATATATATATATATATATATTTTTATTTAATTCAAATTTTATAGCTATTATTATCAATCAATCATTCAATCAATAAATTATTCTTTCCTTTTCTTTTTTTTTTTTTTTTTAATTCATTACTGTGTGTAAACACATATATATAAATATATATAATAAAATACTATAAATGTGCTATTATACTTTCATAATAAATTTTGTTAAAAATAATAATATATATATATATAATATAAAATATATATGTATTATTTATATATATATATATATATATATAAAATACATAATAACATACATATATAATGTATTTTTATATATAAATATATTTATATACGTATTATATGCAAAAAAAAAAAAAAAAAAAAAACAAAAAAAAAAAAAATTATTTATTATATATATTTATTAATATGTAATTTTCCTTTATATTATATTATTTTATTTTTTGTTTTTTCCTTTTTGCACTAGAATTTTATTAAATGTTATAATGAATATAAATATTTACAAAAGTACACATAACTTTAGATATTTTATATGTTTTTCTTTTTGAATACCTAAAATATGGCATAGAATTTTATATATATATATATATATATCTACTTTAAAATTTCTATTTTATTTTTCTGATTTTCATATTTTCTTTATATAGTCATAAAAATAATTTTTTTTTTTTTTTTTTTTTTTTTTTTTTTTTTTTGGGTGGACAAGTTAAAATTTTACAGAAGGTGCGTATATTTTCCTGCTTAAAATTTTATTTATTTTTTTTATTATTTATTTATTTAGTATTTTTTATATTTTATACGTCATTTTATTTTTTCCTTACTTGTTCATAATTTTTTAATCTATAATTTTAAATACATGTATGTTTTTTTTTTTTTTTTTTAACCTTACATGTTCATAATATTTTAACATATTTTCACATATGCTTTTAAAAAAATATAATATATATATATATATATATAATAATAATAATATATTTTTTTTGTGTGTAATTTTTTGTGTTGCACTTTTTTTTTTTTTGTGACTGTTTTAATTGATAACATATATATATATATATATATATATATATATGTTTTTAATGGCACTAAAGGATATTAATTATATTATAGTTAAAAAAAATGTAAACTGATTTATAATAATGTGTTATCATATATATATATATATATATATATATATATATATATATATGTATGTATGTATGTATGTATGTATGTATGTATGTATGTATGCGTGTGGAATATATTATTTACATATACAATGTGTTAAAGTTATGACATGTATGTATTTTATATAAGACGTCGAAAAATATAATATATTAAAATTAGAAAGAAAGGAAGTAAATAATACAAAGGACAAATAAAACATGTTACTATGTATTCTTATTATTTTATTTACCTTCTTCTAATCTTAATCCTTTTTATATTTTATTATGTTATGAAGTTATTTATTTTATGTTTTTATTTTTTAAAGATATATATCACAACGTATAGGTGTATAAAATGAAAAAGCAAAAGTATTATTAAAGTATCCATATAAATATCCACATATATATATATATATATATATATAATAAAAGTGTAATTAAATTAAATTTCTATATGAATGGAAGCAAAAAAAATAAGAAATGAAACTATAAACATTTGCACAATCATATAATAATGATTATTTTTATAGCAATGATATTTTGTTAAGCTTCTATCTTAGGAGTTCACATAAAAAAAAAAAAAAAAAAAAAAAAAAAAAAATTTAAAACTATTAAAATATATAATGTTTCCCCATATATATATATTAACTTATATTAATAATATTAAACATAACGAATTCTTTCTTATAATTTAGGTTGTGCATTCAGGTGCTACTTTTGTTTTATTATTATTATTTTTGTTTTATTTTTTTGTATAAAATCCCTTAATAGGCAATTAGTAAATTTTGTAAGAACAAAATTTTTTTGCACAGGATCCTTCATCATATGTTCTACTTGAACTATACTTTGTTTTGTTTCATCTCTGATATATGAGAAATTGTGTTTATAAATAATATGGAAATTCCTTTTTCTATATAAATAACATATGGTTGTATGAAGTGTGAAAAAGAAAAAAAGAAAAAAAGAAAAAGATCTTAATATAGGGGTTCATACAATTATATCCACTTCGTAAATATATATATATATATATATATATATATATATATATATGCGGAATGTTTTTTTCATGTTATCTTTATATATAATACGTGTCAATATTATTACGTTTATAAAAAAGTATAGAAGGAAAAGGTATTTCTTACATACATTTATATTATTCCATCTAATGATTGTCATATAGTATTTCTGTCATATAAATATATTAATATAGAAAAGGATACTATTTTTGTTTAATCATATGTATACAAGTTCATTGTTAATTAAAAAAGTAAAATAAAAATAGGATGAATAAACAAAAACATATACACGTATAATATGTACACACATATATACAAAAATTTTTTTATAAACAAATTTATAAATAACAATATATTGAAAAAAATGTAATTATATTTAAAAAGCTGTCCACAAAAAAAAAAAAAAAAAAAAAAAAAAAAAAATGAACATTATTTGATCTAATATATTATTTATTTCATCTATCCATATTAATAAAAATTATATATATCATATTTCCACATTTTTTATTATTTTATTTTATTATTTTATTATTTTATTTTTATTTTTGTTGATGTTTGCTTAATTATATAATTTATTATTTATGTTCATTTGCTTTTTAATTTATCATATTCCAGTGGGGTGTGGCATTTCATAGAAAAGGCGTGAATATTTTGTAGTTCTTCTTTTAATATAGTGTTAACAAGTCTATGTCTATCTAATAATTTTTTATCAGCGAAATTATTAGAAACTATAAGAGCATCAAAGGATGTTCCACATCCACACGATTTATCTACTAATTCTAAAAATGTGGGCTTTAAAGCTGAACTTAATTTATCTTCAATAACCTTTTGTATGCACATCTTCATACGACTAAAAAACATTAGACTAAGAAAAATAAAAAGAATATACATTAACATATTATATATATGTATATATTGCGGAGCAATATAATTACACTCTGTGTTACTTTATATATATATATATATTTTTTTTTTTTTTTTCCCTTACTTATTTTATATGTCGTATATAGAAAAAAGGTATTCTATATATTAAATATATATAAAAGTAGGTACAAATATCTATATATATTTATAATGTTTTCTTAAATAAAATAACTAAATTTAAACACACAAGGGGAGTTTACTTCACGTTCATATATTAAAAATAGTACTTTATATATTAAATAAGAAAATAAAAATTATTTAAATTTTTTTTTATAATATAATATAATATACGATTATATATTTAATGAATATTTACTATTTTTTAAAATAATGAGCTATAATATATATATATATATATATATTAAAACTTTATTTTTAATATAAGATGAAAATATTTTCTTTTCATTTTAAGTAAAAAATATGCTTCACATATAATTTTTTAAGATCATAAAAATTTTAAATAAAAAAAAATATAAAAGTATTTTTACTTTTTATATTTTGTATATATATATATATATATATATATATATATATATATATATATATATATATTAAAATAAATGTATTCAAAAAAAAAAAAATTAATTTGGCAGTTATCTATAATGAAAAAAAAAAAAAAAAGAAATAATAATTCTTATAAGTATATATATTATATATATATATATATATATATATATATATATATTATATATATTTTTATTTTATTAGTTTTTTATTTTTTTTTTGAAGTATTTATATATGCATTTATAATTAATTAAAATGAGAATAATAAAAGTAAAAAAGATAAAAAATAAATAAATATATAATATGAATATATTAATGACTGATACATAATTAAGGACAACTATTTGATATTTACATAGATTAATAATAATAAAGCATATTTTATAATTAAAAAAAAAAAAAAAAAAAATACACATTTTAATTTATTATATAATTTAAAAGGATATAATATTTACTATATATATATATATATATATAATATATATACTATAAAAAAAAAAAAAAGGAAAAAAACAGAAAAATATAAAAATAGAAAAACAGAAAAACAGAAAAACAGAAAAATAGAAAAACAGAAAAACAAAAAAACAAATTATTATGTTGTTTTCCAAATAATGTGTCTGGTGTTATATAAATGAAAGTGTGTTTAAAAAGTAAAAATAAAATATATAAATATATGTACTATTTTATTTTAATTTATTATTATGTAATTTCTTTTACTTATGATAAATACATAGTAATGTTTGTCTTTATATGTGTTGAGTGTTTCATTTATTATAAGATAAAAAAGGTAATATATATATACATACATATATGTATGTATCTATGTATGTATCTATGTATGTATCTATGTATGTATCTATGTATGTATCTATGTATGTATCTATGTATGTATCTATGTATATATCTATGTATATATCTATGTATATATCTATGTATGTATCTATGTATGTATCTTTTTTTTTATTTATGCTATATGTCCTCAATGCAACATTTTCCTGTTGTTAATTATCTTTCTGTGTTTTTTTTTATGCTCATCATCACTAGAACCTTTCAATTTGGATAAGGAAAAGGGATAGGACTTTAATTTGTTATTAATTTTTTTTCCTAATTCGTTCCATTGTTTTTTTGAACTAGCATATCTAAATTTGTTCATAAAAATTTTTAGATAATTAATAGCTTGAAAGGCTAAAGAATGTCTATATAATGATTTGGAATTATCATCTGTTAAATATTTAATATGTTTTGATGCGGATGTACATAATAATTTCGATACATCTTTTTGTGATATTAATCTAAAGGAGCATAATGATCTAATATCTTTTAATTTTCTTAAACTTAAAAAAAAGGGTATAAGATGTAATAATTCATTATCATTTAAATCTCCTTGCCATTTTTTTATTGGGAAAAAATTATCAGGATATTGAAAACCAGATATATTAGAATCATCGATTAAAATAATTTTAGACAATTCTTTTTTTATATTTGTTAAATTTTTTATATATAATTTTTCATTCATTTCAAAACAATCTTCTCTATAAAACTTTTTATCAATATAATGATCAACATCTATTATATTTAATACTGTATCAGCATATGATTTTATTGCAGTTGTAAATATTATTATTTCGTAAAATGGATAAAGACTTGAGAAAAATAAATCGATATATGGACGCTTACATACATATAATGGTAAGTACTTTCCATTAATTAATACATCTACCTCTTTTTGATAATGATATTTCCTTTTTTTTGTGCAATATATTAAGGTCTCATCTAAATCTAATACTAAGGTCATAGTTGGGCATATCCTTCTTTTTCTATATGTCTTAAAATGAAAAGAATCTCTTAATAATAATGGACTTAACACATATTTTATTAACTTCTTTATTTTTATCCATATATTCATATAAAATTTTAGTATCTTCAATATTTGATAAATACATCTTTCAAATTTTCTTTTTTTCATGCTTATATCTTATAATATTAATACATCATAATATGCTTCCCTATACACAAACAAAGCAATAATATAATATAATATATATATATTAATATATATATATATATATATATATATATATATATATATATGTACTTATATTTTACACATTTACATTATCATGTGTGTATTTCACACATTGATAATTATTTATATGTTTTTATAAAAATTAAATTTCTATTTTTTTTTTAATGTTTCAGTTTATTATATCTTCTGTATAGCACATTCTTTCTTTATTCATGAAGAGGACAAATTTTAAATATAATGAGCATGAAAAATTAAATTTTGCAAAAATAAAAAATATTATATAATACCACTTATTAATTTAATTATTATTATATATCATTAATGTTGTTATATACCCTTTGTTCCTTTCAAAAATTATAATTCTCAAAAAAGAAAAAAAAAAAAAAAAAAAAAAAAAAAAAAACCTTTGTTTATTTATATTTTGATATCTTGAAAATATTATAAAAAAAAAAATTTCTTTTTTTCCCCCCTCACACATATATATATATATATATATATATATATTTAATTAAATGTGGAAAATAAACACAAATATTATATTAGAACAAATGTTTTTTTTATATTTTATTTTTGATATATACTCGACATTTAAAATATGTTATCTTCTTTTTTCTTTATGGTTCATGACATTATTGATCATTAAAATATTTAAAGATAAGGAGCAACATAATAATAAATTATAACATAATTGTGTATTTATTATATATATATATATATATATATATATATGTATGTAATTTTAATTTTAATAAATATATTATTCTAATATCAAATTATGTATATATAAATATTATAATATGTATTACATATATATATATATATAATATATGCATTAAAAAAAAAACAATTTTTTTCTTTTTTATGTATGAGTATTTTATAAAATTTTTATTTTGCAATGCACTGAGAAATATATATATATATATATATATATATAATGAAAAATCTTAAATTATAAATTTTTCATTTTTTTATTGTAATTATAATAATACAATGATTTCATAATTAAATACAAGGAAAACGGAAAAATTACATATAATATAACTAATCAGTGTATACATAAAAGAAAAAAAAAAAAAAAGAAAGAAAATAAATAAATAAATAAATATATATATATATATATATATATATATATATAATTATATTACATATATTTACTCGTATATATTAAAAACACCTGATCTCATAATATATATATTGTATATATATATATTAATTTATTTATAATATATTTATAATACTTATACACATTAAGGTTTCTTATTTTATTTTATTTTATTTTTGGTGTTTCTCATTTATAAAAATAACATTATATAACCTTTAAACTTTCCGTTCAAACATCAAAACTACGTAAAATAAAAAAAACATACATACATATATATATATATATATATATATATATATATATGTATATATTTATTTTATGTGTAATTAAAGTTCTATAGTTCATTTATTAAATATATAATAAATAAATAATAATGTATTAAAAAACACATATAACGCTTCTACTGTATAAAAAAAAGCTTTTGCATTTAATTAAAATATTTCTTGTTATAATATGTAGGTAGATGTTCTTTTTTTGGTTTTATAAAATGATTAATGTTCTCTCTCTCTTTTTTTTTTTTTTTTTTTTTTTTTTTTTTGATCCTTTATAAAATATAACACTAATGAAGGTTAAAAATAAAGGAATAAATAAATGAATAAATAAATAAATAAATAAATAAATAAATATATATATATATATATATATATTTATATTTATATTTATAATGCTGGTCATATTAAATATAGAAACTCTAATGTAAAATTATGTTTTCCTATCATTACACCATATATTTATTCTTATTGTTTTGTATGTATGTTTTTTTTCTTTTCTACAATATAAAAATATATTCAATACAAGTCCTTCTCCGGAAAGTATATATATATATATATATATATATATATATATATATAATATTTTTTTGTTAGCGTAATGTATGCCATATTTTATATTTATTAGGAAAAAAAAAAAAAAAAAAAAAAAAAGAAAATGAAAAAAGTTTCAATTATATATATTAAATCAAGAATATATTTTAGTAGAAGGCACCTAAAAAAAAATCAATTTTATTCATTTTTCTCAAGTAGTAAAAATGAACAACCACCTATAAAAAGTAAGAATAATGATTTTTTAATGGATGAATCTTATAATAACGTGGAATTCGATGAATATATATCACCATCCTTTAGTTTCGATATTAATATAGATGATGATAAATGGAAAAAAAAAGAAGAAATTGAATATAATAATTTTATTGAAAAAACAAAAAAGGATTCAATAAATCCTTCCACTTTTTTTAACACACAAAGAATGACAAAACATATGAAGAACTTATCAGGAAATAGTAATTATGAAAAGTTACAAATTCATAATAAACATGTAGATAATAATATATCATCAAATGTTGTAACATCTAACAAGTTAACATCTTATAATGTAGAACTTTTTTATAAAAACGAAAACACTTATGAGGATGATATAAACAGTTTTTTGAAAAATTCAAGTGATGATATAACCTTACAAGATGGTGACATTATTAAAAAATTAATTTGTCTTAATAATAATTATAAAAGTTTGCATTATGAAAATAAACAAATATGTACATATTTAAATCCTATTTTGGATTTGCTAGAAAGGGCTTCTACAGACAAACATGAGGATGATGTAATAAAAACAAGAAAGGGAAACAAAGAATATATAGATAAAGAATATAAAGATAAAGAAGAAAAAGAAAGAGAAGGAACAGTATATGGAGGACATATCAAACATTCCCACAGTCTTATATTCAACAACATTTATGAAGACCCTTTTTTCCTTAATAATAATAATTATCAAAAGCTTGTTACTAATTTTACAAACTTTCCAGGTTATTATACAGATACCTTTTTCAAGTTAGTTGTCGAGAATGTGAAAAATATGACATATAATAATTTAGTTTTTACATTAAATCTGCTTGATCATTTAAATATGAAAAACTTGGTAAGAGATTTATCATATGAAGTAATTAGAATGTTAAATAAGAAAGAAAAAAATGATCAAGAGGATATATTACAAATTGATAATATAAATAAAAAAGAAAATTACAAAATAAATAATATAAAAAATAATATAAAATTATGTTTACATTATATTCATATTTTAAATTGTTATTCTTTATACTTTTGTGAATTTTATGATTATTTAATAGAATATATTTATGATATGAAAAATGATATGTTATGCTTTTTTACTTTACAATGTTTTATACATAGTTTAAGGACTAAGCATTATTTAGATAAAATATATTTTTTATGTTTAAAAAGAGTACACGAGTTTACCTATGAAGAATTAAAATGTATGATTTATTGTTTCCATCGTTTTTGTAAAGAATATTCAAAATTTTATGATCTTTCTATAGATATAATTAAAAACAAATATATAGAATCATTAAAGGTTAATTTAAATTTTGTTCATCTGTTATTAAAAATTAGTAACACTTTTAATAAAAATGATAAGTATGTTGAACTTACAGGTTTGATAGCAGAACAAATGATAATACAGGTGGAAAATATACAAAGGGAAGAAAAAAATGCACAATATCTAAATAATTTAACAAATGTAAATAATACATCTGTTGATATGTGGACTAATATAGAAAGAGATAAGAAGGAGATACCCTCTAAAATGGATACAACTTATAATACTATGTACTTAGAAGCAAAGGGTTCTGTTAGTAATATCTTTATGGAAAAATCAGTTGATAATACTAGCAATGAAGATAATATTATAAAAATTATACAGTGTCTGAAATATTTGGAATATAATAAAAAGAACAGTGAACATGTAAAAACGTGTGTAAATAAAATATATGAACTAATAAATGAAAATATTGAATGTTTAAAAAAAATTGGTATAGAAGATATAGTATATAGTATTGTATGTTTTAGTACATATAATAAAAGAATAATTTTATATAATAATTTTTTAGATATTATATGTGAGAAAAATAATGAATTGATAAATGCAAAAAATATATGTTTGTGGATATATCCTATATTAAGTTTATGTAAAATATCTTGGTATCATCGAAATTACTTAGAACTATTATTTGGATATATTAAAGATAATTATATATTAAATAGATTAAGTGTATTTCAGTTAATGAAATTGTTATCATCTGTTGTTAAAATGAATATATATGATGAAAATGTCTATAAAATATTGATTGAAAAATTATATAAAGAATGGGATGTAATAAAAAAAAAATTAATTGATATATCGACTTTTTTATGGTGTTGTGCATATATAAATATAATATATAAACCATTATTTGATAGTGCATATAATTTAATTATAGATTTAATAAATAAAAATAATTTTAATATTATTAATAATGTTATATATAAGAATTGTTTTGTTAATATTGCATGGTCTTTTATAGTAGCTAATTATCATAAAACACAAAAGAATTTCGATAAAATATTAAATATTACATTTTTTAAGAGAAATCCAAATGAAAATGAAGCATTTAAAAGATTACATCAAATTTCTGATTCTTGCTTTAAAGAAATATCAAAAACGTTAATTAACATTACATGTTTAGATACACTTTATGCATATTGTTCCCATGAAAAATGTAAACTATTAAGAAATAATTTTATTATTTATAAAAAAGAAAAGGATGCCATCAAAATGAGAAATAAAATTCATGATGAATTAATTAATCTTTTAAAAAGTTTTTTTCATATATCCTTTGATCAACATGTAGAACCTTATCATAATTCACCATATGTCATAGATATTTGTCTTAATGAGACTTCTAAAATAGGAATATGTATTTTTGGAAAGGAGTATTTAATGAGGACCTTAAAAACATCTTCTTGGGATTTTATGAACACAGGAATTGTTACCTTACAAATGCGAATCTTACACGCCCATGGATGGAAGGTAAGAAAAATGGAAAAAGAAAAATAATATAATTATTAGGGAACATATATATATATATATATATATATGTGTGTGTGTGTGTGTGTGCTTATATATCTATGATTATATATTTATATTATATATTTCTTTTATAGATCATTCCGATTAACGCTGGTGAATGGATGCAACTCAATTTTGATCAGAAAAAAAATCTTCTCTCGGAATATTTCAAACAATATTCTATACAAATATAATCAAATTTATGTACATAAAGGAGGAAAAAAAAAAAAAAAAAAAAAAAAAATATATATATATATATATATATATGTATTTTTTATTTTAATGGAAATTTTTCTTGTGCACATATATGACAAGTTTTTGAAAATTTGAATAATTTTTTTTTTTTTTTTCATATCTATATAAAAATAAATTAACTTAAAATAAAAGAAAAACTATATTATATAAATATATATATATATATATATATATATATATATATATATATATATATATATATTTATATATATAAGTATTTAATATAATACTAATATTTATATAAACACACGATTATATTTACATATATATATATATATATATATATATATATATATTTTACGTAGAACGATTCAACGTAATATAATATGTAAAAAGTTTGAAGTCATAGATTTAGTATATAAATTTAAAAATTTATATTTATAAAATATTTTAAAGGTTTAAGAGTATTCTTTTAAACTTCCCATTTAGTAGGGAGGAGGAAAAGAATATATTAATTGAATAAAGAAAGATACAAATATATATAAAAAAAATAAAACAATATAATATAATATCTCCTATATATTTTTCATTCCATCGTAGAAAATTTATGTGGATACATATTTTTGAAAATGTATAAAAATATTTTTTTCCCTTATGATAACATAAAAAAAGAAACATATAATGTACATTATTATCATACTAATAATTTAATACATGATGAATACAGAATTAGTTATATAGAATGTTATAAAATAAAAAATAAAAAATTAGTTACCATACTTCATTATGTATTCTGTATCTTATCTCTTGGATTATTACCTTTAATATTATCTTGGTTTCCTATTTTTTATTTTCGACTATTACATTCAACGTGTTCATTAAATCAATGCGAAAAGGTCCTAATAATAACAAAAGATGGAAATAAATATATAAAGGAAATTAAAAAAATTAAATTTAATCATAATGTATCCTATATTATGAATGATGTATGCTTTTCTGAGGATCAGCCAGTGTCTTGTATGTATAATGATAAGGAGGAAAAGAAAAATAATTTTAATGATTTTTCTAGGAGTTATACGTCTGATGATATGAACATAATGAATGAAAGAAAGGATAATATAAATGTAAAGGATAATATAAATTTAAAGGATAATATAAATGTAAAGGATAATATAAATGTAAAGGATAATATAAATTTAAAGGATGATATACATTTAAAGGATAATATAAATGTAAAGGATAATATAAATGTAAAGGATAATATAAATGTTAAGGATAATATAAATGTAAAGGATAATATAAATGTAAAGGATAATATAAATTTAAAGGATAATATAAATGTTAAGGATAATATAAATGTAAAGGATAATATAAATGTAAAGGATAATATAAATTTATGTGATGAAATACATCAAGTTGATTATAGTTCCCTCCATAATAATTTATACATCAGTTTACACCAATCTTTTAATGAAACGACCGAATATAATAAATCAAAGTTCCAACACAATAATCGTATAACATACATATTTGAATTTTTAGATATTCGTTATGTATACATAAAAAGAAAAAATTGTTTTGTAGAACTGTATTTCAATATAAATTATCCTTTTAGTGATATCCATCTTATGTGTACAGGTTTAAGAAATGAAAAATTAATAAAGGATCGAATGATATTATATGGTGAATGCAATTTAAATATAAAGTTTGATTCAGTTATTAAATTATTATTTAAAGAAATTATTAATCCATTTTTCATATTTCAATTATTTGCTATGTTAGTATGGAGCTTAGATAACTACATAGAATATACAATAAGCATTTTATTTATAACAAGTATATCTGTAATATTAGAATTAAAGAGTACTATAAAAAACCAGAAAAAAATAAAAAATATGTTACATTATACGTGTCCAATTAAAGTATATAGATATAATACCTCTTATATTATAAATTCATCAGAGTTGGTTCCAGGAGATATATACGAAATAAAAAATAATATAACCATCCCTTGTGATACTATAATATTATCTGGATCTGTAACGATGTCAGAGCATATGTTAACAGGAGAATCTGTACCTATACATAAGGAGGGTTTACCTTTTTATGTAAATGATATAAATAAAAATAATAAATACGAGAATAAAAAGGAAAAGGATAATTACTCTCATATTTATAATAATCATGCAACTACTAATATGATAAACCGTAATCATTTTATTAAAGAAAAATTTGGAAAAAATGATAAAGAATATAAAAGTAATACACATCATTTGTATTGTATGAACAAGTTATGTTATATTAATAACACACATGATGATAATGATGAACATATTAAAAATAACAAAATGATTATTAATAAAAAAAAAAAATTTAACAATTTAAACTGTGTAAAAGGAACATATATTAATAGTAATGATTTATTATACGACGATAAAATCTGCGTCAACATTTTTGATGATCATGTAAATAATATGAAATATAGATTTAATCAGAGAAATATAAATTATGATAATAGTTATAATAAACATACTAATTATTTAGAGTGTCACAAAAAGAATAAGTATATATATCATTACGAATTAAAAAAGGAAGAACAGATTTCACAAAAAAATAAAACTATATATGAAAAAGAAGAAATAAATAATTATATCTTATATGCAGGTACATATGTTTTATCATTAAATAATATAAATAAAATAACATATAATAAAGAGGAAAATAGAATCCTAGGGTTAGTTATAAAAACAGGATTTATTACAACAAAAGGAAAGATAGTTAATAATATATTATATTATAAAAAGAAAGAATTTAATTTAATATATGATTCATATAAATTTCTAATTATATTAATTATATATGCTTTATTTAGTGTACTCATTCTTTTATATATAACAATAAGTAATAACGAATATACAAATCATATTATAATTAAATGTTTAGATATTATTACAGATGCTATACCTCCAGCCTTACCCACAACATTAACAGTGGGAATTACTATATCTCTAAGTAGATTAAAAAAGAAATTTTCTATATCATGTTTGTGTCCAAATAAAATAAACATAGCAGGTCAAATAAATACTATGGTATTTGATAAAACGGGTACCTTAACAGAAAATAATTTACAATTTATAGGAATCATAACACACAATGAAAAGAATAAAAATGTTTTAAGTGATTTTATCCCTATAAAGGAAATGAATACAGAATCTTATATTCATTCTATGGATGATAATATCATACACAATGAGGATTCTAGTATATCAGAACGTTACTACATTAAGGATAATATGAAAAATTTACATAATTCTTCAAAAAAAAAACGTATAACAAAGGAAGGTTCTAATTTTTTAGTACAAACTATAAAAAGGTGCCTACTAAAAGATCATTACACAAAGGAAAAAAAAAAGGAATATTATAAAAATAATATGTATTGCAATAATGTATATATAAATGATAGTACATGTTCTTCATGTCTATTAAACTCTGACACAAAGAATGGGTATTGTGAATATTACAACATTGATCATTTATATAATATGAATAAAAAGAACATGGATATAAATACAAAAAAGGAATTAATAGATAAAAATATAAAAAGTAAAGTTGATGCAGATAGAAATAAATATGATAATAATTGTGATAATAATTGTGATAATAATTGTGATATTAATTATGATAATAATTATGATATTAATTATGATAATAATCATGATATTAATTATGATAATAATTATGATATTAATTATAATAATTGTAGTGATACATATCATAGATTAGAATATCATAATACAAATAAGGATAATTCATTTAATATAGGTCCTGAAAAAAATATAAATTATAATAATATAAGCGAACACATAAAAATTAATTATCCTATCATTTTTGAAGCATTAGCATGTTGCCATACATTAAGCAAAGTAAACAATAAAATAATTGGAGATGTTCTAGAAATATTGATGTTTAATTCTACAAATTGTGATATGTTAATAAATAATAGTTCTTTTATTATCAGACAAAAAAAAAAAAATTCTTCTTATGATTTTCAAAAAATAGATAGTGATAAAAATATTGGTACAAATAATGAGAGATTCCATTTGGATAATAATTTAGTATCTTATAATATTTTAAAAAAATTTGATTTTCGAAGTAAATTACAGAGAATGAGTGTAATTGTGAAAAGTACATATGGTAATGACGACAACATAAATGATGATGATGATAATAATAATAATAATAATAATAATAATAATAATAACAGCAACAATAATAATAACAACAATAATAACAATAATAATAATTATTATAATATTTTTTGTAAAGGAAGTCCAGAAAAAATAAAAGAATTGTGCTTAAAAAGTAATATACCAAATAATTATGATGATATATTAAATAAATATACAAAACAAGGTATGAGAATATTAAGCTTATGTTATAAAAGAGTACATTCAAAAAATATAAACTTATTAAATGTTAAACGAAGTTTTGTAGAATCTAATTTGCATTTTTTGGGGTTCTTAATATTTACAAATAATATGAAAAAAAATGCACCTGATATTATACATAATTTACAATCATCTGGATGTCAATGTATTATGTCAACAGGTGATAATGTGTTAACTTCAATACATGTAGCAAAAAAATGTGGAATCATTAATTCAAATGTAGAATCTATAATTATCGGAGATGTAATATCTGTTACTAGTAAAAATAACAAACAGAAGAAAAAGTTAGTTTGGTATAATGATCAAAATGATATATTTTTAAAAAGTCATGATAAGACATATGTAGATAATGAATTTACATCTATTCAATCACATATAAATAATAATAATAATATAAATACATCTTATAATTATGATTTGCATAATGGTCCTAAACAATACAATAAATCTACATATAATAATAGTATATTAAATAGTAAGAACTTTTTATACAAAAAAGAAAATAATAAAGATAAAAATTATAAAAACATATCAACATTATATGAACATACAACTTATGATATGCATTTTGATAAATTATGTGATATATTAATTAATAAAGATCCAAGAAAAGTAACTATTGTTTTAACAGGTAAAGCATTTATATTTTTAAAAAAAAAATTTGATTCATTTCATTTTCCATATTATGAAGAATGTAAAAAGTTAGTACATTATATAATGAAAAAGAAACATAAAAAAATAAAAAATATAATAATAAATAATAATAATAATAATAATAATAATAATAATAATAATAGTAATTTATATTATCATTATAATATCATAGATACATTTGTACAACAAACCAATAGTAAATATATGTGCTTCAACAAATTGTTGTATAAAATTCAACAAAAATTATTTTACAGCATAATTAATAATTTTTATAAAAAGAAAAAATATATGAACAATTATTATCATATGAATGAAGGACATCTAATTGGGGATTATAATAATAATAATAATAAAAAAAAAAAAAAAAAAAAAAAAAAATTGCCTTTGAAAAATAAAATCAAAGTTATATCAAAGAATGAATCTAATGATAATATTATTTTTAATGCATATACAAGTAACATACATTTAAGTAAATACAAATATATACATAATAAAAATGATTATTATCATCCTGATTGTTGTAGAAATCTAAGAAAAAAAAAAAATTCGCTTTTTTATAACCTAAAAAAATATATTAATTACGAAAAAAAGAAATATTTACAGGATCGTCTATTAAAATGTGATAGTTATAAAAAGCTAGAGTTACCAATAATTAAAGATATAAATAATTCTTATCAAATGGAATCTATAAAAACAAGAAATTTTATTCATTCTCTAAGTGAACAATTTTCCATTTTTTCAAGTTTAATTCTGTCTTTTTATATTATAAAAAGTGATGAAAATGATGTAAATGATGTAAATAATAAAAGTCATATAAATGATAAAAATGATATAAATGATAAAAATAATACGTATTATAAAAGTCATATAAATAATATACAAAAAGGACACATTATATTAAATATGTATCCACATGATTTCAAAAAGGTTTATTCATCATTAAAAAATAAATATAAAATAGTTAATAATAAAGGGTATATGTTAAAAAATGATAATGTTTATGGTAATCATATTTGTAATTTAACAGATATGTATACATGTATAGAATATGGATTGAATGAAAAAACAAATAAGAACATTTATATTCACAATAATAATAACATATTAAAAAAAAAAATAAATCCATTTTTACAACATTTACTGGCACATAAATGTCAAAAGAATATATGTCATAAATATACTCATATTAAAAATATAAAATTATCTATTTATGAATATATTTTAAGAACATGTACTGTGTATGCTAGAATGAAACCTAAGGATAAAAGTGATTTAATTCTATCTTTAAAGAAATTACCAAATAATCCATATGTTGGAATGTGTGGTGATGGATCAAATGATTGTTTAGCATTAAATTGTGCAGATATAGGAATATCATTATGCAATCATAGTGAATCATCTTTATGTTCTTCTTTTACATCATCTAATAAAATTTATCTCCATAGTATAGTTCATATACTGATTGAAGGTAGAGCATCTTTAGTTAATTCTTTTCAATTATTTAAATTTATTTCTTTATATTCTGTTATGCAATGTTCTCAAGTTCTTATTTTATATTCATTTTCTAATAAATTAACAGATAATCAATACATTTTTATTGATATAGTAACAGTATTACCTTTATCTATTTTTATGTGTTGGACATCATCTAGTAAAAAATTATCAAAAAATATCCCCCTTGGAAAATTATTTTCATTTCCAATATTGATAAGTATATATGGACAAATAATTATTCAGTTGCTTTTTCTTATGATTTCTTTAGTTCTCTTAATGAATCTATCATTTTATAAATATGAAAAAAATAATGTTATGAAGGAAAAATTGGATGATACTTATTTATATAAGGCACAAAATACACTTTTATATATTCTTTGCTCTTTTCAAAATTTGTTTATGTGTATATCTTTAAATATAAAAAATGAGTGGAGAAACAGTAAGTTTTTTTTTTTTTTTTTTTTTTTGGATATGTTGATAATTTATAAAAGATAGACAAAATAAGAATGTGTGTGCTTATGTAGTGTTTGTCTTTTCTATGCATTCATACATACAAATGAAATAAATAAAAAAAAAAAAAATACATATGTATGTATATATATATATGTATATGTATTAATATTCCATACTTTCATTTTTCAGGTGTGTTTACAAACATTGCCTTTATAATTTGGATATCCTTTTTACTTCTTATGAATATTTGTATTACCTTTTTTTCTTCAGAAATATTTTTAGTAGGTTGGATCATTGATTTACTCAAACAGTATCTAAGTTTAATTACTTTTCCTTTTTATTTTCGTATATATTTATTTTTCATTCTGTTCTTTAATTTTCTATGTTCCTTTTCATATGAAAAGTATATTATAAAATATTTTGAGAAAAGGGAAATTCAAAAGAAATATAATCAAAATCACATGAATATTTTTTGTTCACCCCAAGAATTAGATACTACAAATGTTTTCGTAACTTGCAATTAGGCACACACATACATATATATATATATATATATATATAATATATAATTTTATTACATTTGAACTCATTTACATTTTTGTTCTCTTTTTTTTCTTTGTGAATTAAATAATTTTAAAGAGATAAAATTTTTTTTAAAGATTACAAAAGTAAGATATAATATAATTACTACTGATGGTTAAAGAAAAAAAAAAAAAAAAAAAAATTATAATAAATAAATAAAATAAAAATAATATATAAATAATAATGAATTTGTATACAATTATTCTTTTATTAAATGTTCAAATTTTATTTATATAAAGAAAAAAAAATAAAAAAAAATTAAAATAAAAAATAAAGTATATACTTAATTGTTAAATAAAAAATTTAGACAATAAATATATATACCCTATAATTTTTTTTTTTTTTTTTTTTTTTTTTGGGTGTGATGATGAGAGGGATCCGTTAGAATATATGGCAAGTAATATATATTATATATTATTTTTAAGTTGTAAAAAAAAAAAATGTTTTATAATATATATAAATGAATAAATATATATATATATATACATATATATATATACATATATATACATATATATATTCATATCAATTGAGGTTTAAAAAAAAAAAAAAAAAAAAAAGAAAGAAAAAGTCCTATATAAAAATATATGGGCTTGATAATTCTTTTTTATATAAATGAAAAAATATATACACATTTATAAACGTCTTCCTCTTCTTCCTGACTTTTTCCTTGTAGAATCTGTTGGGATGGGTGTTACATCCTCAATTCTTCCTATTTTTAATCCAGAACGTGCTAAAGCTCTATAATAACAAAGGAAAATAAAATAAATATAATATAAATAAATACATATATACATATATACACACATATATATATTCATATATATATTGTTTTTACCTTAAGGCTGATTGGGCTCCTGGACCTGGGGTCTTAGATTTTGTACCACCAGAGGCTCTTAGTTTAATATGGATAGCTGTAACTCCTAATTCTTTTAGCCTTGCAGCTACATCTTGAGCAGCCATCATAGCAGCGTATGGACTAGATTCGTCTCTATCAGCTTTAACTTTCATTCCACCTATAAAATGAAGATTATTAAAATGTTATGTTCTTATTATAATGTACCTTATGGAAATGTAAAGTACATAATAAACAATAACCGGTTTTGTATAAAAAAAAAACATGAACATATATATATATATATATATATATATATATATATATATATGCTACATATATATTTATGTTTATATTTATGTTTATATTTATTTATTCATTCACATATCTTATTACCTGTAATTCTAACTAAAGTTTCTCTTCCACTTAAATCTGTTACGTGTATAAATGTATCGTTGAAAGAAGCAAAAATATGAGCCACACCAAAAACTAATTCTCCTTCTTTTGGTTGAGGACCAGAAACAATTGCTGTTTCAGGTTGAGGTGTTTTTACTTTTTTTGATGCCATTTTTATTTTTTTATGTAATTTAAATAATTATTCAAAATGCTATTATATATTATATATATAATATATTTATTTGTTTATATTTTTTGTTCTTTTTAATTTGTTATGTAATTTATTATCAATTTATATTAAAAGTTTTAATAGAAAAAAAAAAAAAAAAAAAAAAAAAAAATTGTTCGAATATATATAATAATATTATAATATCTCTATAAATAAAAAAAAATATATCTTTTACATTAATTTTGAATTATAAAAAATAATATACATATATATATATATATATATATATAATATTATTTTTATTTATTATTTTTTTCTTTTTGTTTCTATAGTTTTTTCCTCATGCTTTTTTATTTTTTACAAAAAAGGATATTTAATTTTTTTTTTTTTTTTTTTTTTTTTTTTTTTGGGGGATTATTCAAAATTTTATGTATGTTCTCATCATATATATAAATATAAAATTATATTTATTTTATTACTATATTATTTTACATATATATATATAAAATAAAATAAAATAAAAGGGATAAGGAATGAAATGTTTTTATAATATAACATTACCATTATATTATAAATATGTTATATATATTCATTATATATTATATATATATATATATATATATATATTAAAGTAAAAGAATATTTATATATATTTAATATGTAACAATATAAAATATATAAATAATTTATAATACTAATATATATATAATATCTATATATATTATATTATATTTTTCCCCTATGCTAATTATTATATTATTATTATTATTTATATATATATATTATATATATATTTATACTCTTTTCTTTTTTTTTCTTTCTTTAGATATTATGGTAAAAATAAAAATATATTATTTATATATATTATAATAATAATAATAATTATTATGCATATATATTAAAATATATATATATAATTTTAAAAGAAGAAAAAGGGTATAAATATTTAAATAAATACGAAAGGATATTATATATTATATATATATATATATATATATATTTTATTTATAATCTTAATATTTCTTCATTTAATATATAATATTATACTTTTATCAATAATATATATAAGCATTCTACCATTTAAATTATATATTATAATATATTAATTTTTAGCCTCTATTTTATAAATATTAATAAGATATATAAAAAAATATATATTTTATATATAAAATAATTATAAGCCTATTTCTTCACATCCCCCTTTCCCAAAAAAAAAACCTCTTTAATCACTTTATTTATATTTATATATAATATGTATAATAATAATATATAGTATTATAATATATATATATAATAATATTATTATTATATAATATGGATAATAATTAATCTTTATTAAAAAATACTTATATAATATATATAATATTTTTTATATATATATTTAAAAAATAAAAATACTATTATAATTTTTTATTCTGTGTTAAAATAATTTAATGTAGAACTTAAAAAAAAAAGCAATATTGGTAAAAATAAAAATATATATATAATATATTATTTTTTAATAAATAGATTATTTATTTTTTTTTTTTTAAGGTTATAAATATTATAATTCATTGATAAGGTTCTAGAAAATTCATCATTTCCCAAAAAAAAAAAAAAAAAAAAAAAAAAAAAAAAAAAAAATTATTAAGGTATTATATATTTATAAATGTGTAATTATAGAAGTTACAAAGAAAAAAAAAAAAAAAAAAAAAAAAAAGGAAAGTATAATATATAATTTTTTTTTTTTTTTTTTTTTGTTGTTAGTAGATAAATATATTATTCTTATATTATATATATATATATATATATTTATTTTGACTTTTTGGTGATTTTATAAATATTAATATGATTATGTTACTATTATGATGTAGATATATTTATATTATAGAAATAAATGAATGTTATGTTTTTTTAGGAAGTAACGGTTAATATATATATATTATATATATACATAGATATATATATATATATTTTTTTTTTTTTTTTGTCCTATTTTTAGAGAATGGAATAATATTCTCCTAATGAAACAAATTAAAATGTAATTGAAAAATATAAATATATATATATTTAATTTATATATTTTCTTCGGTACTTTTAGGGAACCCAAAAAAAAAAAAAATAAAAAATAAAAAAATAAAAAATAAAAAATAAAAAAATACCATGATATAATAAAATAAGTAAATGTCAACTTATCGTGTGGTATATTTTTCAACTGTATCTATTTTTTTTGCAATATAACATATAATAAAATGTAGGCAGTCCAAAAAAAAAATATATATATATATATATATATATATTAATGTGATAAGAAAAAAATAAAGGTTTTTTTTAATTGATATATTTTTTTTTTATCATTAATAATGTGTATATATAATATAATGTAATATAATAATATGAATATTTTTTTTTCACTACTTGTTTGTGTAAGCTTAATTTTTTTTTTTTTTAAATTATCAATTAACGCTAAGAAAATATTTAAGAAAAAGGTAAAAAATAAACCATTCATATTAAAAAAGTCTAACAATATAAATGGAATTTATTTTATTAATACAAAATTAAATAAAATAGAAAATAAAAGAAATAAAAATAAAAAAATGAAATTAAGTTGTGATCATAATGATAATGCCAATATAATGGAAGAACAAAATAATAGTGTAAATATATCGAAAGATAACAATTCATTTATTTTTTTAAATCGTAAGAAGTTAACAAACTTACTTCTAATAGTTAATTATGATGGTACTAATTATAATGGTTGGACAGGATTAGAAAATAGTAGTGAAGTATATTTGAATGCTCTACAAAATTATAAAAATAAAAAAAAAACAGGGCATCAAAAAAATATAGAAAGAAAAAAATATAGTACCGTTCAGAATAATATTCTGGATTGTATATTAAAATTGCATGGGTATAAATATATTCACAACAACAATAATAATAATAATAATAATAATAATAATAATAATAATAATTATAATAATAATTATAATAATAATGAGGATATTTGTAATAGTTATGACGATGGTGATACAAACAACTATAATAGTGTTCATCATAATAATTGTAACCAAAATAATGTAAGCGGTATTATAAATAATAAACCATTCGAATTTATAGGAGTTAGTAGAACTGATAAAGGTGTACATGCGAAAGAATATATTTGTCAATATATATCATATGAAAAAGAACCACCATGCAATGGTAATATGGAACACATAAAAAGGTCATTGAACAGTCTATTAAATAAAGATATAAAAATATTAGCTGTCATAAAGAGCCCTTATGATCATTTCAATATTAGATATCATAATTCTGGAAAAATTTATACGTATAATTTGGATATTAGAAATCCTAGTCAACCCTTAGAAAGAAATTATGCGTGGCAGCTTTATGACGATCCAAGGTTTTTCTTCCTATCAAAAAAATCAAATAAGCATAAGAAGGAAGGAACATCAAATAGTACACAACCTACACTACAGACCTGCACAACATCAGGAGACAAAAATGGTATGAAGGGATTATATATAACTAACAAAAAAGAAGAAGATTTAAAATATATTTATGATGAAGAATTAAGTCTTCTCTTTGAACAAAATTATGTTCCGAATGGAACATATGATGACGAAATTTTGTCAGATGAAAAACAAAATTATTTAGGTTATGACAATATATGTAGTAATAATATATCTACCAATCATGTATCTACTAATCATATATCTACTAATCATATTTCCAATAATAATATACCTATTGATAATATATCCCCTAGTAGTGATCTTCGCTCGTTTTACCATAAAAATATGAAAAGTTCATATAACGACATAAGCCACAGCATGAAGATAATAAATAAAGAAAAAGAAATAAGGTCAGCAATACCATGTGATATTAATAAAATAAAAGAATGCGCCAAGTTATTTATCGGCCATCATAATTTTGAATGTTTTCGTGGAACCTTAAAAGGAACAGAGAAATTAAGAAAAATCAATACTTTCTGTACGATTCATTTTTTAGATGTATATGAGCTAAAAAATAATTTGTATCAATTTGTTATACAAGGGGACCGATTTTTATATCATATGATTAGAATTATTGTAGGTACACTAGTCCAAGTGGGTGTTGGTCTTTTAAATGTAGAAGATGTAAGAGATGCATTGTATTTATATAAGCCTCTCAAAGTTAAATTGTGTGCACCTTCGCAAGGGTTATGTTTGAATAAAATATTATTACAAGATCCACTGGATAAATTAATAGGTTCGGCTTTAATATCAAATTAGATGTGTTGATACTGTCATTCATTGGTGTACCTAAATATATATATATATATATATATATATGTATATATTTGTGTGTGTGTATTTTCGTGTGTGCTTATTTTTATAGTGTTTTATGATTTAAAAAAAATTTCATACATATATGTATATATTTGTTGTTTAATAATGCGACACATATTTATATGAATTTCACCAAAAAAAAAAAAAAAAAAAAAAAAAAAAAATTATAAATATATAAATAAATGGGGAGGTAAACATATATGATATATATATATATATATGATTACGAAAAAAAGACAACTTACAATTTTTGAATTTATTATTGATTATTTTTTTTTTTTTGTTATTATAAATAATATATATGTACCATATTATATATATTATACATTATATATTATTTATTTGTTTGGTTATTTATTTATTATTTTTATTTTATTTTATTTTGTTTTAAAACTTGTTTAACTTTAGCTTACTATCCAAATATGATGAGGCATAACCTCTTGAATGGATTTCTTTATCTTCTACAGAAGAATTATCTGAGTTCTCACAGTGTTGATTTCCCTTATTTTTATTATAAAACATATTAAAAGATGTATATTGTTTTTGTGTTCGAATATTTTTTTTATTTAATTCATCCTTATCATCACAATTATCACAGTCATTATCTTTAGAATTGTACATGTTATTATGACATGTCCTAAAGATACCATATTTATTTATAAACTTTTCAAAAGTTGGCATATTTAAATTATTTAATCCACCTTTGATATGATCTAATACATTACATATTTGATGAATACATGTACCATTATAATAAATTAATATGGTTGGTAATTTATTTTCAGGATAATTTTCTATAATACGATTATATATACCTTTGGTAAATTTTATATATTTATGTTTTTGTGCTAATTCTTTTAAAATATTATTTAATACTTTACAAGAAATAACATTCTCTGAATATAGATGTAAAAGGACATGTGTTCCTTTAGGTTTTCTTTTGGATTGTTTATTATTATAATTATCACTATTGTAATGAGGATTATAATAATAATTATTATTATTATTATTATTATCATCATCATCATTATTATATATTAAATTATTATTTAGTGGATTTTTTTTACTTGCCTCATTAATATCTGTAAGGAAGTTTTCTTTTGATATTTCAAAAACCTCACCATATATATTTTCAGCTTTCATACGATTGATTTCATTAATTCTATCATTTTTATATTTTTGGATAATCTTTAAATATTCATCGTCTAAACAATTCTCTTCAATATCATTTATTTCATTCAAATTTTTCTTATCTAAAATATTCTCCTCTTCAAGTTTTTCAAGATTTTCTAAATATATTTCTTCTTCTTTTATTTCTTTTGGAAGTGGGGGTAAGTTCCCGAATTTTCTTTGAAGGTCATCCCATTCGGTTGTTTCTCTCGTAGGGTTAGTCGTCGACATGGACAAATAAAAAAATATAAAAAATATATATACGTGCTTATATGTGAATATATATATATATATATATATATATATATATATATATTACATTATATTATTAATATATATACATATTGTATTATTTATATATGTGTGGTGTTAACAATATATTTAAATATGTTATTAATATAACAAATATACAAATTCTCCTTTTTTATAATATTTCAAAAAATGTAAAAAAAAAAAAAAAAAAAAAATTCTTTTCATTTCTGACAGTGCTAAAAGTTATATTAAAAATATTATATAAATTAATATATATTATATAAATTAATATATATTATATAAATTAATATATATTATCATATATTTAAAATCAAATGAACCATTAAATTATTTTTTTTTTTTGTATTGTTAAAATATGATAGCATTTAAAAATATAAAATAAATAATAGACGTAATAATCACAATTGAATTTTATAAAATTAAATGTATTTTTTTTCTTTTTTTCTTACTTTTATGTATGTACAAAATGGTTATATGAATAAATTTAAGATAATGTAAAATATATTACATATTATATATATATATATATATATATATATATATATATATATATATATTTATATATTTGTACATATATATATAATATATATTATATATTTAAAATGATAATGCTATTATAAGAATATAAAGATATTTAAAATGTAAAAAATTATATTACATACTATAATATAAATAAATAAATATAAATATATAAATATATAAATAAATAAATAAATAAATATATATATATATATATATATATATATAATTAACATATATCATATTTTTCAGGAATTATAGAAAGCATAAAAAAAGTTTACACTTATTTAATTTTGTTACTAAAAATTATTCAATATTAATTTCTTTTTTTTTTTTTTTTCTTTTTTTTAAATTAAAATGAGACGAAAATGAGGAGATATATAAATGATTAAAAGTATGTACACCTTTCTAAACATGTCTATGATAAAAATAAAATGTACTTATTAATATATATATATATAAATATATATATATACATGACAACTTTTCCTATATATAACATGTTCTACTTGTCCTTTTAAAAATTTTAAGAAGAAAAGAAATATCTACATAAACGTAAACGTCTGTGCTAATATACAATTTTCTCTATATTTGTTAATTTATTTAACTATATAAATTTTTTTTTTTTTTTTTCTCTTTGTTCAAAAGTATAAATATAACCACAAATATAAAAATAAATAAATATATATATATAAATATATTTATTGATTTATTTTACTGTCTCCCCTTATATACATATTAATAACAAAATATAATTAATATGGAAGTAACATCAACCTTATTAGAAAAGGGTAAAAACTTTGCCCAAGATCCATCTGAGGTTTTTCCTGAGTCAAAAAAATTTTTTTTTTCGTCAATTGGTAAAATATGGAAATAATAAAATAATATATTCTTTCCAAATATATTTTTTTCTTTTTTTTTTTATATCTTTATATTTAACTCACTATAATATGAGGAATAGATTAAAAAAAAAAAAAAAAAAAAAAAAAAAAAAAAAAAAAATGTTTGTCTTTCACTTTGTTCTTTTATAATATATATTAACAGTTTATATATATATATATATATATATATATATTTTATTAGGTAAAGCTCATTTGATAAATTCCCTCTATGGAATAGGCTATACTATTCAAATCGCAATGCTTCCGTATTTGGTGTGTCATTGAATATATAAATATATATGTAACTATTTTTATATTACAAATATATTATATAATTTGTAACGGAAAATAAGATTATTATACCATCCTTTTTTTTTTTTTTTTTTAATATTTTCCAGTTGATAAGTTCTAATGCAGGCATAGAACACAATGGATATTTATTAACCTTATTTTCGCTTTTACAATTTGCGGGATCCATTTTTTTTGGAAGAATGGCAGACATGTTAAGAATATAAACAGGATTATATATTATAGAAATGAAAGAAAGAGAAAGAAATATTTATGTATTTATATATTTTTATTCTTTCATATAATATATATAGATGGGGTGTAAAAAAGTCCTTTTATTTATCTTTAATTTCCTCTTGCTTAATGTACCTAATGGTTGAAATAAATATATACATATATATATATATATATATCCTTCTGGATGTGTATAATGTTTCTTTATTTTTTAAAATGTCTAATCTATATATATATATATATATATATATATATATATATATATATTTGTATATATTTATATACACTGCTATTCAGATCATGGTGTGCAAATCGACGTGGGCCTACTACATCAGCTTCTTACCATCACTTTTTATGCAAACATTTCAAGCTTCCTCCCTATTAGTGTGCTTAAAAACAAATTTCGACAAAAGGACAGGAGCCTTAGGCTATCTAAATCTAAGTTATGGAATAGGTATTATATTCGGTAGTTTTTTAGCAGGTGTTATGGTAAACTTTGTAGGATCAAGAGGCAATTTATTAATTGCGTTATTATCTCAATTAATAGCTTTATATATAAGTACAACATTAGAAGAAGATCCTAAATTATTGAAGAGCTCTAATATAGATAAAATGAAAATGGGCGAAATACTTTCAAGTATTAAAAATGAATACATTAGAGTATTAAATTTATTTAAAAAAACGTATGGAATATGTTTATTAATACTTTTTGGATTATTACCTATATTAATGACAAAATTTGCTTTTGCTCCTGTGGTTGTAGATATGTTTAAATTAACTCCTTCACACACATCATATCTAATGACTTATGCAGGTATAATAACTATCATTGCTGAAGGTATACTTGCTCCTTATTTAAGTTTTTTACTAGGGGATATGATTTGTTGTAAATATTCGATACCACTAACATTAACAGGATTTTTATTATTATCATTATGTGGAGCTAACGAATCACTTGTTCTTATATTTATGTCTATACCATTATGTGGAGGTGCTTTATTATATATATGTGGAACTAGCCAAATGACAAAGCGAGTGGAAGAATCAGAATTGGGTTCTATTATTGGTTTGAATACATCTCTTTTTTATGCCATTACAATAATAGCTCCATATATTGCCTTTAAATCATATATAGCCTTGGGATTGGGTCTATATTGGTAAAACAAATATATATATATATATATATATATATATATATATAAATATAAATATTTATATATGTATATAGTGTATGTAGCCCTAATAAAAGTCATTATTGTATGAAACGCGATATATATATATATATATATATATATGTGTATGTTTCGTTTTAGGCTCCTATGTGCCTTTATTTGTTTTGTCGTTACTCTCTACATTTTCGTAATTGATAAATCTACCTTGAAAATTTTTAAAGAAGATAAGGACAGCATAGAAACAGTGTTTTCCAGTATTAAGTCGATTTTATAAAAATATAATACAAAATAATTTGTGTTTATTATATTATATTATATTATATATATATATATATATATATTGATACTCTTGTTAAATGTTTATGAATACATAAAACTTTGAATTTATATATATGATTGACCTATACAATTCAATATGATTTTATTGCATTTGTATACTTATTTTTATAATTTTGTTCAGTATATTATATTATATTATAATTTTTTTTTTTTTTTTTTTTTTTTTTTTTTTTTTTTTTGTAAAAATATTATAAAAATAAATTGTTTTGTTTTTATTTTTAAAGAATAAATAAGGTACCAAAAAAAAAAAAAAAAAAAAAAAAAAAAAGAAAAATCTTTAAATTTGTATAAAAAATTATGAATATATGTATATAATACATAATGGAACTAAAAAAAAATTAAAAATAAAAAAAATAAAAACATATAAGTAATGATGGATAGACATATAATTATATACAAATGAGAACTAGCCATTTAATTCAAATTTTAAATTATATAGTAATGAAATTAAAAAAAAATATATTATTTTAGATAGTACACACACACATATATATATAAATATATATATATATATATATATATATATATATACATATGTTGGTGTGCTATTTCAACATATATATAATGGAACAATCAAGTGAATGGATTTATCCTTACCCCATAATGAGTATAACCCTTTTTATATTACATATTAAATAAATATAAATAATTTTTTTTTTAAAAAATCTATTCATATTTAATTCTTTTTCATATTTAATTTTCATACGATTCAATTATATCGTTGGGCTCAAAATCCAAAAAATTTTCAAAACCTATACCACATTCGTCACCTTCTGTTACTTGTGTTTTTTCATCTTTAACAATTTTAATAGAAAGTATTTTTCCCATATAAATAACTTTATCATTTCTTAAAATACGAATATTACTATTTATAGAGATAGTACCTTTTTTAACAAGACAGCCTGCAACCTTTCCAAGTTTAGATATATTAAAAACTTTTAAAATTTGTGCACTTCCTTTTAATTCACCTATTGGTTTTTTACTTAACTTCTTTTCCATTTCTTTTTCGACATTTTCTATAAGTTCATATAAAACATTTGAATATAAAATAGGATAATTATTATGATTTTTTGAACCTTTGGAATTTTTTGAACCTTTAATATCATTTGATAATTTAACACCAAAAGCTATTATAGTAGCATTAAAACTTGTAGCATATTTTATATCACTTGATGTTACATTACCTATATCAGCATATATAATTTTGTTTTTTATTTTACATATGCTATCTTCTTTTTGTAATTTAAGCATGCAATTTTTCAAAACTTCTATACTTCCTTGTTTATCACATTTTAAAATATAATTTAAGTATATAGTTTTTATTTCATTTTCTACTATATGTATTGAAGGTTCCATTTCATTAATATTTTCGTTTGTATTATTCCCATGTATTTTTAAGAAATCATCCTTTTGAAATGATTTATTATTATTATTATTATAACTTTTCAGTTCTTTTATTTTATCATAATCATTTATCATATTATCATAACTTGTTATATTATCATAACTTGTTATATTATCATCACTTGTTATATTATCATCACTTGTATCATTATCATAACTTGTCATATTACCATCAATGTCATTTTTGAAATTATTTTCTCCTTGTCTACTTGCAGAACCTCCAATTTGATTTTCTCTGGAAATTATAAAATCTTTATACTTGTTCATATTTGTCTCATCATATCTAAAATTATTAATTTCCATTGTTAACATTTTATTCTTATTATGTTCCGCAATTTCTTTGGCAAGGGTCTCATTTTCAACAACATAAAATTTGTCACCTGCTACAGGAACAGAATTTTTATTATATCCAATTATTTTAATAGGATCCGATGGATATGCACTTTTAATATTTTTATTTAAATGATCTTTTAATATCTTCACCTTTCCATAGGATGACCCAGTATAAAAATGATCATTTACATTTAGTACACCCTTTTGTAACAAATTTATAGAAACGATTCCATTTTTATCTATATAAGAATCTAAAACAACACCTTGAGCTTGTTCAGGTTTATTATCAGGATTCGTTTGTAGATTAAGAAATTCAGATTCTAAATATATTGCATCTAACAATTTATCTATACTTTCTTCTTTATAAATAGAACATTCAACTACTTGTATTTCCCCGCCATTTAATTCTGTTGTTATATCATGATATAACAAATCATTAATTATTCTATCTACATCAACATTAGGAATATCTACTTTAGTTATTGCAATGATAATTTTAATATTAAATTCTTTTATTAATTTTATACATTCCACAGTTTGTTCTTGTATTCCTTCTTCTCCTGATATAACAAGTATACTTAAATCTGATATTTTAACGCCTCTACTTCTCATAGGCATAAATGCTTCATGTCCTGGGGTATCGACAAGAGTAAATGTAAAATTATTCCTCACTGTTGCTTTAAATGCTCTTATATTTTGTGTTATAAGTCCATACTCCTTTTTTTGTTCATTTGTTTTACATATATAATCAAATAAGGATGTCTTTCCATGATTGATATGCCCTATAAATGTAACTACGACATTTCGTTTTTTATCATCCACGGGAGTCTTTGATTTTTCAATACTATCACTTTTTAATGTTAAATTGATATCTTTATTTTTTTTTCTACTTTTCCCTTTTTTTTTTTTTTTTTCCTTGCTTTTTTCCATCGAACCTTTTTCATCAAGGGATTCATTTTGATCACCCACTGATGCGTCTCTCGATTCATCAGTTTGACAAATTATCGATTTGTTAAGTGTTATATCATTATGGGTATTTTGAGGCTCCTCAATAACATTCTCTTCCACACCTTTCTCTTCCACAACTTTCTCTTCCACATCTTTCTCTTCCACATCTTTCTCTTCCACAACTTTCTCTTCCACATCTTTCTCTTCCACATCTTTCTCTTCCACATCTTTCTCTTCCACATCTTTCTCTTCCACAACCTTCTCTTCCACAACCTTCTCTTCCACATCTTGCACATCCATATGCTTCTCCTCCTTAGTATCTTTTTGTGCTTGCATAACCCTTTCATCATTTTTAATCTTTGCTTCCAACTTAAAAGCGTGTTCCTCTTGACCTTCCTTCAATATATCCTGTCGCACATTTTTAAAATTTTTTTCTTGAAAATCCCTAGTTTCCCCATTTGCTGTTGTAACAACATTATCATCTCCCTGTTCTATATTACAGTCTATTTTGAAATGCTCACAGATTCGTTTTATCTGTTCTGAATTAATCTTATAACTTGAATTATATTCTTTATTTTCATGGATGATAAAATATTTTTTTATAGATGCCAGTGGTATTTTAATTGTTTTAGATAGCATAGATAAAGTAATAGTATTAGGAAGATCATAAATATTTTTAATTATTTTTTTGAATTTATTATTAAAAGCTAATTCTTTATTTTTTTTTAAATAATGCGATTTATTAATTTTATGATTATTTTCTTTATCATATATAATTTTATATTTTTTATTTTTTTCATAAAAGGTGTGAAATTTTTCTTGGACATTGTTATTGAATGAATATTCGTCTTCTGTATGAAAAGTATTAAAAGGAGAATGATTAATATTATTTTGTATATCATATATATTCTTCTTTTTCTTCTTATTATTAATTTGATGATTGTGTATAAAGGGATCTATTATATTATCATTTTTGTTATTATCAATAGGATATATATAATCACCTTTATATTGTATATCATTAATATCCTCATTTTCTTTTAAAATATTCAAATAATTAAAAATTTTTTTAAAAGTTTTAGACTCTCTTGGTATTGTCAATATATAATTTGATTTATAATCATTTTGTGGAGTTCCTAATATTTCAACATCTATTATATCCCATATATTAAATATTTTTGTAAATTGTAATTTATATAAAAGATTTATTTGTAACTTATCATTCTTATATAAGTGTGATGTACTATAATCATTATTTAAATTATCATTATTTTGTTTTCCTATATAATTCATAGAAAATAATTTTGATTTATGTAAATATCCACTACTTCCATTTTTTAAAACTTTAATAAAACAGTAAGAATCACATATTTTTGTTATTAATCCTTTTGAATATTCTCCTTTATTTAATTTTATATTTTCATTATATTTTATAATATTTCCTAGATAAAATATATTCTTCTTTGTACTAATAGCAAGTATTTTCACATGAACTGTTTGATCTTTTTTAAAAAAATCATTCATATCTTCAATGTCATCACCTAAATTTGCTTTATTTTTAAATAACAAACCATATTTATTAATATTTTTTAATTTAATACACGCAGCATTTTTATTAACACTATAAACATAACCTTCAAAAGTTTTACCTATATATTTTTCATCTAATGTTGATACATTTTTTTCATATTCATTAAAATTTGTATTTATATTATTATATGACATTTCGTCATTTTTTATATATCTTTTTGTTGTATTATTATTTTTTTCTTTACTTTTTTTATCATTATCATCTTTATTTGAAGAATTTTCTTCTTTTTTATGTGCATCTTTATAAGATTCCTTATTAATTTCATTTAATTTGTTATTAATATATTGTTTCACATCTATATTATTCTTTATTTTTTTTTTTTCTTCAGGAATTATATGTTCTATATGTTTGTCATTATATGGATAATTACGCTTTTTACTATTTAAGAAATTATTATTTTTATTATTACAGGAATCACTTAGATTTGTATTAATATTACTTACACTTTTATTATTTGTATTCATAATATTTTCATTACTTGTTATATTTTTTTTTCTTCTTCCTTTTACTTTTACACTTAAATCATGCTTATTTTTTGTTTCTGAAATAACAGATTCTTCTTCTTTACACTTCATTGTGTTTATTTTTTCATCTTTAAAAAGGGTATAAATTTTAATTTTTTTTCGTACTTTTCCAACTTCATAATATTTCTTTTTTTGTTTGTATATTGTGTAATCTGTTTGTATATTATGAAAATTTAATTTGTTCCTTGAGCATATAGTATTATATTCATTTTCATTATTATAATAGAAATTACGAGAAAATTTTATTTTATATTTTAATTGTTTATTATAATTACCACATGGTATTATTCTATCACTATACTGTCTGTTACTATAATCATATGATATATTATTTTTTCTGTTTTTTTGTTTATACATATATTCTGAAATAAAGGGTATAAAACATATATTAACACTTTTTATATGATTAGAAGAATGACATACATATTCTTGTAAAATTATAATATAGAATATTAACAATAAGGTTTTATCCAAACTCCATATTAGAAACATCCCTTTGTATATATATATATATATATTTATATAAAACTAAAAAAAAGAAAAATAAATACACATCATAAATTTATTAACACCTCTTTTTTGTTTCTTTGTTTTTTTTTTTTGTCCTCATTTTTTTTTTTCCCCCCATGATTTCTGTATGATAAATATTATTTTTTTAATGTGCTTACACATATATATATATATATATATATATATACTCATGAGGATTTTCTGGTACACCTAGAAATGTATATAACATATATTATTATATAAACTTTTAATTGGTTTATTGTTTTAAGATAACGTACAATATCAATATTCTATATGACATGTGTTACATATTACGTGTAATATGTTATTAGTTGTGTATACATTTTTAAAATTTTTATTTTTGTTTACAAAATTATAACATTATTTATATATTAATTTGATATATATATATATATACAAGATTTACAGAAACAAAAATATTTCCTCTACATAAAAATAAAGGAATTATTTAAAAAAAAGGAAATTAAAAATTAGCATAATGCAATTACTTTTTATTTATTATAATATATTATCATTACAATTATATATATAGATTTTAATACAATAATATATATAAATATGTAAATTTTTAAGTATGTATATATATATATATATATATATTATATAATTTTGTATATACATTTACATATTGAATAAATGAAACGAATTTTATGACAAGATGATAAAATAATTTTAATTCAGAATTTATTATATATATATATTTAAAAGAAACTAATTGGAATATTAAAAAAATTAGGAATAAGGATTAAGTCTTAAATCATGTAAATATTAACAACCATTTTATTTTATTTTATTTTATTTTATTTCATTTTATTTTATTTTATTTATTATTTTTATTTATTTATTTATTTATTTTTTTGTGTTAAAGAATTGGAAAAATAAATATAACTCCTTCCAATAAAGCAAATGATCAAATTTCATATATGAATACTAAAATATATATATTACACATATAAACATATATAATATATATATATATATATATATATATATAAATGTATATTTTTTATTGCAATTTTAAAAGAATAAAGGAAAATTTTAAAACCCTCCCCTAAAAAAAAAATTATATTTTATTATATATATATTATATATTTTTTATTCATATTTTATCCCTCATTTTTTAATTTTATAATTTTCCAGAATTATTTTATTACATTTTTATGAAATTATAATTAAATTCAAACCCATTTTTATTTTTATTTTTATATTTATTTTTATTTTTATATTTATTTTTATTTTTATATTTTTATATTTTTATTTTCATTAATCGAAGTATTTTATTTTAAAAATTAAAATAAATGGAAACTTTCAAAAAAGAAAAAATAAATAACAAAACAACAGATATATTTAAATAATTTATGTAAATTTTATCAAACATTTTTTGTATTATGTTATATATATATATATATATATATATATATATACTGTTGCATCTTTATAAGTACATAATAATATATTTATAGTACATTATACATATATATATTATAGTATATATAATTATATGTTTAATTTTTTTTCGTTTTTCTTTTCTATTTTTTCTTTCATTTTCTTTTTCTTTTTCTTTTTTTTGATTTTAATTGATGATATTAATTTTTTATTATGAAGGATTTTTAAAATTATGATAAAAAAAAAAAAAAAAAAAATTAAATAATTTATAATAATAAATGAAATGAACATCAACAAAAATAATATAACCATGAAGAATGTTAATATATATAATATTTTTATGTATATAAAAAAGAAAAGAAAAAAGAAAAAAAAAAAATTTTAGCAAATTAAAATATAATATATAAATGTAATTTAAATTTAATATTTTAAATGTATATATTTTTTTTAAATTGAATATAAATGTTACCCTTCATATTTCTTTTATATTTTTATAGTTTTTTATATGTAATATATATATTTATCATATTAAATTTTTATATATTTTTATATATTTTTATATATTTTTATATATTTTTATTTATTTTTATTTATTTTTCCTTTTTATTCTCTGTCTAAAAAAAAAAAAAAAAAATTGCAATTTGTGAGCAGTAATATATTTTTTCAAACATAATTTTTAAAAATGTACTAGAATTATTTAGAAAAACTTTTGTGATTAAAAAAAAAAAAAATAATAATAAAATAATAAGAAGTGAGATAGGAAAAAAAAGGCAATTTCAAAATGTAACAAAAAAAAAAAAAAAAAAAAAAAAAATACATATATATATATATATATATATATATATTTAATATATATTAATTTTTTATATTTCATTTTACATATTATTTTATTTTTAATATATATTTCTAAATAATAAAAAAAAAAAAAAAAAAATGGACACGTTATCTAATACAAATACCCCTAACAAAAATGTATTACTAGATAAGATACAGATTTTAAACTTATTTAAAATTTTTGATAATTTGCCATTTGAACCAAAAAGTGATAAAGAAATATGGTAGGAATAACTTACCTATATAAATAATATATGATAGGAATCGAATGAAAGTTTTAAATTATAAATGATATGAACACAGTTCATGCGAAAATATTATGTGATATTATATATATATATATATACATATATTGTTATATATATTCTTGCTCCTTAGGTATATTATCAATAAAGAGTTCATAGATAATTTAAGATACTATGAGTGTGGAAAAAGTGACACGTATTCAAATATTATAAACAATAAAATATTTTTAGAAGATTGTAGTAATGTAAATACAAAAAGTAGGATAGTAAAAGAATATGAAAATAGCAATGGCATAGATTTTGTTTTATATCCAGAAAAGGCTATAGAAATATTAGAAAAACATTTTATCTTTGATATAAAAATTCCAAGAGCTGTATATGCTTATAAAACAAATAGAAAAGAAAAAATAATATATAAAGTTGATATACAACCATTAAAAATTGTTGTATATTCAAAAAATCCTAATGAATATTCCAATCCTTCAAAAATGAAAATTGTGATTTTAAGAAATGATACCCTTGAAAGTGTTTTAAAAGAGGTAGTTTTTTTTTTTTTTTTTTTTTTTTTTCTTTAATCCGTATTATGAGCATATGCTTATATATGTATTTGTGTATATATTTATATATATATTTGTGTATATGTTTATATATATATTTGTGTATATGTTTATATATATATATTTGTGTATATGTTTATATATATATATTTGTGTATATGTTTATATATATATATTTGTGTATATGTTTATATATATATATATTTGTGTATATGTTTATATATATATATTTGTGTATATGTTTATATATATATTTGTGTATTTATATATTTTTCCTGTGTTCTATAGATTGTTGGAAATATCGATAGGACCACATTCCGGAAGAATTTATTTTACGCAGATGAATTAGACAACAAAAGAGAAAAAACTTGGAAGTGCTTATACATATGTAATAGTATAGAATATGATTTAACAAAAAAAGTATGTGATTATTCTATTGATGAAAACTGTTGTTTATTAATAACCAGTGAAAGACCTGATATCAAATGTATAATGAATAAAAGTAATTATAATGTAAGTTATAATAAAAAGGAAGGAAATAATAGAAGGGTGGAAATTGATAGTGTGTTAAAAAATAATAATAATGAGGATAAAGAAGAAAATGAAAATTATTATTTTGATGATGACAATAATAATAATATGAGTGAAATGGAAAAAAGAAGAATTAGTTATATATTTAATAAAGGAGGTGATCGAGGTCTTATAAATTTAGGAAATACATGCTTTTTAAATTCATCATTACAATGTTTATCTAAGATTTTAAAATTTTCAAATTATTTTTTAAATGGTTCTTTTTGGAATCACATAAATTATTCAAATCCAGTTGGTCAACATGGGAGATTAGCAAAAGCATATTATGAGACCTTAACAGAAATGTGGAAAATTAATAAAAGAGATTGTCCTTATGCACCTAAGATTTTAAAAGAAGCCATAAGTGAAAAGAGGGATGAATTTTATGGATATCAACAACATGATTCACAAGAATTATTAGCATTCTTATTAGATGGATTACACGAAGATTTAAATTTGATTAGAAAAAAACCTTATTATGAAGAAAAGTTACAAGGAGGTGTTGATAAATTAGATGTTGATGTGGCTGAAGCTTCTTGGAATCGACATAAAGAAATTAATAATTCTATAATTGTAGATTTATTTCAAGGTCAATATAGATCAAGATTACAGTGTCCTAAATGTAAAAAAGTTAGTATAACATTTGATCCTTTTATGTATTTATCAATTCCATTACCTCCAAAAAAAAACCATCGAGTATGGTTTCATGTAATACTTAGTAGAGATATTCCTATAGCTATTAGATTTTCTTGTACATTTAATGGTTCTCAAGAAGTATTAAAATTAAAAATTTTCTTTTTGAATATAATAAAGAATATGAAAAACAAGAAGAGAAATATATTATTACATAGTAAATCCATAATCAAAAATAATAAATATCCTCAAGAGGGTGGCAATGCATTTAATTTCCATTCGAAGTTTTTAGATGATAATAAGAATGATTTATATGAAGAAAATGAATATAACAACAACAACAACAATAACAACAATAACAACAACAACAACCATAATAATAATAATAATAATATAAATGATGATGTTACTAATTATATTAAAGCTTTGAAAAATAAATCTAAAATTACCAACACTTTGAAAGAACAAGATATACAAATAATATATGAAAGCATATGCTCTATGTGTAACATATCATCTATTGATGATTTAGAAATTAATAATCTTTGTTTTCTTTATACTAAATTAAAAAATTTAGCATGTAATAATTTTTTTCAAGTGCTAAATAATTCCGATTTTGTAGCAGAACCACATACAAGAAATGGTAAAGGAATTAGCCATATCTTTGTTTATATACTTCCTAAAATATTTGGTCATTTAATTGATAAAAATATTGATGTAAGAGTAGATGAGTGTTTAGAAGTATTAACGAATTCGACTGTTACTACAAATAATACGAGTCTTAAAGATGAAGAAGATATAAATATAAGAACAGAAACGAATGATAAGAAAACTGTAAAAAATAAACATTGTACTAATAAAATTGTAAAAAAAAGAAAAGGGTTATTATCGAACCCTTTAAGAAAAGGAACACTTGGACCAGATCATCAAAAATATTATCAAGAAGATAATACAGAACAAAATATAGAAAATCCTAAGGAATTAAATATACAAGAAGAAGATAATAAAATGATAAATAATAATAATGATAATATTAAAAAAAATTCAAATGAATATATATCTTATAATGATTTATTAAATGATCAAGCTTTTCTAAATGATAATTATCATTATCTCAATGATAAATATTTTTCTGTTCTTATTGTACCGTTATGTAAAGATGAACAACTTTTATACAAGATGAAAAATAATGATTTACCATTATTATATAATATTCCTTTTAATTACACCTTAGAAGAATTATATAATAAGGTTAAATATTCATATAACAAAAATAATCATATAAAAACATCAAGGAGGAAAATTAATAGTTTCTCAAAGATGGAACAAAATGACATGAGTAATTCATTATATCATAAGAATAAAAACGTTGAAAGTTCAAAGAAGGATAATACTTTAAATGGTACTGTTCAGAATATGGATATCAATCAAAATGATGATAATAATAGTATGAATGTTTGTAAAGATATGGAACCTTATTATAACGTTGACAATAAAATTAATAGTAATAGTAAAAATATGAATAGTAATGATAATAATATTAACAGTAATGATATTAATATTAACAGTAATGATATTAATATTAACAGTAATGATATTAATATTAACAGTAATGATAATAATAATAATAATAATAATTATAATTATAATAATAATGTAAATGATGTAAACGATAATAGTTATGATGATTTCTTAAATAAATTTAGTTTATATTTACCATGTTATAATTTAAAAGAAGAATGGAATCCAAAAGATAATTTAGGATTAGAATTAAAAAGAGATGGTACGTATTTATCAGATTATATTAAAAATTCTGAAGAAAAAAGACTTATCATAATATATTTAAATACTGTAGGTATGGAAGATGAATTATCCTTAGATATTAAAACATTAACATTTGTCGATTTAGAAGAAAAGTATGGAATCGATACATGTTTAAAATTATTTTCAGAAGAAGAACATCTAGATGAAAATAATACGTGGTATTGTAGTAATTGTAAATTACATGTACAGGCATATAAAAAATTAGATTTATTTCGTATGCCAATTATATTAATATTACATTTAAAAAGATTTAATAATACCAATAGATGGTTAAGAACAAAAATTGATTCTTATGTATATTATCCACACAAAGAAAAAGAATATCTAAATATGGCACCATATATATTACAAGATGGATTAAAACATATGACAAAATTAAATCCAAAATATGCTCCACTCTATGAATTAATTGGAGTCAATTGTCATACAGGTAGCTTATGTGGAGGTCATTATTTTGCATATGTTAAATTAAATGATCAGTGGTATAATTTTAATGATTCTTGTGTATCTACTATTGATGAAGCTGAAGTTAATACCAAAAATGCTTACCTTTTATTTTATCAGTTAATATCTCATAAGAATGAGAAATTTTCCGGATATGCTCAAACCAGGAATTTGGCTGAACAGCAAGCAATCCTTATGGCAAACGCAAGTTATTATAATTAAAAACAGATTCCTTACAAATAAATAAATAATAAAAAGTAAATAAATAAATAATAAAAAGTAAATAAATAAATAAATAAATATATATATATATATATATATATATATATATATATATATATATAATAAAGAAATGAATGTTTTATGTTTTGTGTATATATAAATATTTACATATATATATTATATATATGTATATATTATTATATATATCATCCTATTTATACTTTTTTTTTTAATTAAAGGATTTCTAATTAATACAACCATAACTTCTTTATATATGTAAATCTTTAATTTAAATAAATAAATAAATATATATATATATATATATATATTTTATATATGTATATTTTTTTTTTTTTTTTTTTTTTTTTTTTTTTTTTAATACATCTTTATAAATTTAAAAAAAATTTTGTATAAATCAATTTTGTAATTTTATGAACAAATGTTTTATATTTTAATTAATTATATTATGTTTTCATATAATATATATTTATATTTGAAAAATGTGTAATTTGTATGTCATTCATATGCCATTTTTATTTATATAATCCTTTTATTTTTAAAATATATATACTTTTACTTATCATCTTGTATACATAATATATTCCATATATGCTCATTTTGTTTTATATATGGCGATTTCTTTTAAATATACTATATTTTCTTTGTTAAAAAATGGGTGAACTCGTAAATATTATACTTACATATATATATATATATATATATGTATGTTGTATATACTATACAATTTTCTATTTTTTTATTATTTTAATTTTTTTTTTTTTTTTGTTGTTTCATTTTATGTTGTTATCAATTTATGAATACATATATATATATTCATATATATATATATATCCCTAACTTAAAACTGACCGCAGGTTATTTTTTTTCATATGAGTAAATGTATTTGTGAATTCAGAAAAAAGAAAATAATTCAATAAAACATGAAATAAAAATATAATTAATATAATTTATGTATAAATATATATATATATATATATATATGTGGGGATGGTAACATATAGTATATATACATATAATTGTTCTATATATATCATTTCTTTTTAATATTTTCTATATTAGTTATATCTATTTTTTGAGTTTTTCTTTTAATACATGTATATATATATATATTTATGTATATCTTAAATATGAAACAATAATGTTGTATTATAGCTACAATATGAAAAAATATGGAAAAAAAAAAAAAAAAAAAAAAAAAATTACATATATATATATATATATTTATATTAAATATAAGTAGGATATAAGAGAAGGGTATTTTCAGTCATCACCCACAATATGATTATTCATGTTATTAGATGATATTGGGTGTGGACATTTATATTTAATTTGCTTGCTAATAATTGTTAGTGAATTCAAGAATTCTTTTTGTTCTTGTTCGTTATATGCACTTGGTATTTTTTTAATTTCCAAGTTTTTTGCTAATATTTTCAACAGGAAAAAAATGTCATCATAACATTTGGATTCATCTATATATCTATTCAAATTATGAATTGCCATGTAATATTCTTGGAATGTTATATTCTTTAATTCATAAGCTAAGTTAGAAAGACAATTATCTCTTAAATCTTGTAGTATATATTTTATGGTTCCTTTTTGAAATTGTAGAATATGTTCTGATAAATAATATAAGGAAAGTAAGGAGGTTGGAGATGTGCACAACGAGGAATTTTTTTCACAACAATTATGATTAATATTCATATTACATATGTTATTATTATTATTATGATTATTGTTATTATTCATTTCTCTATTAATTGAAACATTGCAACATAGGCTTTTGTTATTTATTTCATTATTATACTGACTATATATAGATTTATTATCTCCCCATTGGTCATTCGATATATTATTAGATTGATCATTTGATATATTATTAGATTGAACATTTGATATATTATTAGATTGATCATTTGATATATTATTAGATTGAACATTTGATATATTATTAGATGGATCATTTGATATATTATTAGATGGATCATTTGATATATTATTAGATGGATCATTTGATATATTATTAGATGGATCATTTGATATATTATTAGATTTATCATTTGATATATTATTAGATGAATCATTTGATATATTATTAGATTTATCATTTGATATATTATTAGATTTATCATTTGATATATTATTAGATTGATCATTTGATAAATTATTAGATTTATCATTTGATAAATTGTTCGATTCATCATTCGATATATTATTCGTTTGGTTAGTTGATAAATTATTTACTTGACAATTGGTATGGCAGCTAGCTAAAAAGTTCACCTGACAATTTGTATGAATACTTGTATGAACATTCGTATGAACATTTGTATGAACATTCGTATGAATATTCGTATGACAATTAGAATGACAATTAGAGTAACAATTAGAATGGCAATTAAAATAACATCGTGTAGGACTGTTCATTTTATTTTCCACTGGGTGATTTAAATGTCTTATAGTATTTGTATTTATTTGATTATTATTTTGTCCTGTTGCATGTAAAATATCGCTTGGTGATTCATTATTGTTAATATGCATAATATTACTAGAATTTAGATAATCTATTTTCTTAATTTGTGCTACATTATTTAGATCATTTTTATTTGATAACATATAACCTGATAATTGATTAAAATCTTTTGTTTTAAAATTATTAATTTTTTTTAACGCTTCATTATAATGTCTTTTTTGTTTTTCATTACTGTCAATAAATGTAGAATTATTTTTATTACTATTCTTTTTATTATTTTTTTTATTTTCCCAATAGTACATATCTTTTTTTTCATCATTCTCAAATAAAGTAATATAATATTCTTTTGGAAATATAGTACTACAGAAGTTTATATCATTACTAGTATATTCAATACATTCTGGATTTTTTTTTAATTTTTTATATAAATTATATGCCTTTCTACATTCTATAGCCATTTTTTTTGCTTCTAGGTATCCATACTGTTTCACTGGATAATATTTTGCACATCTCCTACCATGGGAAGTATACCAAGTTGCTTTCCATCTAAATTGTTTTCTATCATAATGAACACCTACTATTCTTGAGTTTATATCATCACTACTATCTTCTTTATTATCTTTATCTACAACCATTTTGTTTATACTTTCTGGATTATATGTGGTATTCATTATATTGTGTTTTTGCATATCTAAAGTTTTTTTATTTGTTTCTTTATTCATACTTGATGATAAACTATTAAAATGATCTAGATTGTTTACTATATTGCGATATTTATTTATATCTTTCAGCATATTATATGCATTAATATTAATATTATTCATATTATTAAATGATACGTTGTTATCATTAGATGATATATTTTCAACTATATCCTTTACTTCTATATTTTTCATATGCTGTTCTAAACCAATCTTCATATCATTATTATTAACAATCATTTTTTTCTTATATATCATGTTTAATGTTTCCATATCATTTTCTTTATACATTCCTTTTTCTAACAAAACATTTATTTTATCCTTATCCATATTCATAATTTCCAATGATCTCTTTTTTTGTTTTTTTTTGTTTAAGATTTTTTCATCTCTATTAAATGAACCAATCATCATATCATCCTTGCATTCATTTGTTTCTCCACTTTTTTTATTAGGAGAACATTCAATATTATTATAATAATAATTATCATCATCATTATTACTATTATTATTATTATTATTATTATTCGCAGTAGTAGTAGGATTAGTATTATTATGATGGTTAGGATTATATGGGATACATCCCTTATTGTCATACAACATACTATTATTAGATGATAAATTATCTACATTCTTATAACACGAAGAAGTAGATGATATACACGAACCTGCCGACTTTAGAGATAAACAACCAGGTGAATGATTTTCCATCATGTCTGTTTCTCTATTGATTTGATAAGTCATCTGATTATTCATCTCAATATCCGTTTTATTATTTTTTTCTTTATGATTATTTTTTATTCTTATTTTTCTCCTTTTATTATTATTGTTATTATTATTATTATTATCATCATCATCATCTTCATCTGCATCGTATTCATTTATATTTAACTGTTCATTATTATCAACGCTTCTTTTTAGAATATCTAGAATGGTAGAATTGTTCATGTCTTTTCCAAATAAATGTAAGTCATTATACATATTTGATAATAATACATTATTTTTTATATCTGTATCAACATGTTTTTTATGGTCTTCATTAATGATACTACTCTCATCTTTATTAATAATATTCATTTTGATTGTATCCTTGCATTTATTCTGTAAGATATTTAGATAATGTTGTCTTAATTTATTAATATCTATAGATAGATTCAAAAAATTATTATTATTATTATTATTACTATTATTACTGTTCATATTATTATCATTTAATACATTAAACAAATCATTATTTTTTTCGTCCTTATATATGTTTGTGCTCTCAAAAGTAAATCCACACATTTTATTATGATCGAAATTATTTTCTGCAACGTTCTTTCCAACATTTAAATAATCCATTTGCTTTATACTATTTACATTTTTTAAATTATCTGATGAGATATTCATTTTATGTTCAAATATGGCTTGTAAATTTTTAAGAGTATTTGTTCTATCATTAATATCAACAAAAGGATTTTCCATATTATTTTTTTTATTAATATCATAATTGTTAAATAAAGAATCATAAGTAGATGAAGACATTTCTTTATTTATTTCTCTATTTATTTCTCTATTTATTTTATCCTTAATATTATATTGTACATCATTATGTAAAACACTATCACAATTTTTATTTATACTAAGGTTATTACTATTATTAATATGAGTACTACCACTAAAACTGTTTGCACTATCAGGATTTAAATGAACAGTAGTGCTATCAACACTATTACTATAATGAAGACTATTACTACTATTAATTTTATTATTATTATTAATAATATTATTATTAATTTTATAATTCATATGATCAATGTGATCATGTTGTTGTAAAACATTAAAATACCCCTGAATTATATTTCCATCTTCATCCATATTAGTATGCATTTTCCTCTTATTAATAATGCGTATATATTTCTCTATATTTCCAATTATTTCACTTTCATTTATATTTCCACCTTCATTTATATTCTCATCTTTGTTTATATTTCCACCTTCATTTATATTCTCATCTTTGTTTATATTTCCACCTTCATTTATATTCTCATCTTTGTTTATATTTCCACCTACATTTATATTCTCATCTTTGTTTATATTCTCATCTTTGTTTATATTCCCATCTTTGTTTATATTCCCACCTTCATTTATATTCCCACCTTCATTTATATTCCCACCTTCATTTATATTCCCACCTTCATTTATATTCTCACCTTCATTTATATTCCCATCTTCATTTATATTCCCACCTTCATTTATATTCCCACCTTCATTTATATTCCCACCTTCATTTATATTCCCACTTTTCTTGTTATAATTTTTCTTAGGTCCTTTTTTCAATTTCATAGAGTTACTACTAATGCTACTACTACTACCCATTTGTGTGTTTTCATTTTTTGCTTTATTATTTTGTTGATTAGCTCTATAAGCCTGTTCAAAATTTAAAGCTTCTTCAGGTATTTTCTGATGAATTTTACAATATATAGCCAAACGTCGCGCATAATCAAAACCAAAGAGTTTGATAGGGAAATATTTTGCTACTCTTTTACCGTCTTCAATCCAGTTAACACTCCATCTTTGTTGATATCTATCAAAATATACACCTTGAACCATTGGAAATTTCTTTGCTCTTTTTACCATTTGTTCAGTTAACATAGCTTTATGTAATTTATATTGGGACCCTCCTTTTTTACTTGGTAAATGTCTTAAGGTATCTAAATATTTAAACATTTCCCTTTCATCCATAGAATCATTAAATAAGATAGGAATATTATTTTCATTATTTACTAATAAAGAATTATTATCTTCTTTTTCATTTATCTTGTCATTAATTAATAAAGAATTGTCATTTGTAATACCTGATTTTATATCTTCATTTAATTTTAAATTATTTCTTACTTCACGTTTTTTAAATAATGAATCTCCTTCATTATTTTTATATATTTCTAACATTTGATTATTATCATATTCACAATAGTTATAGGTTTTGTCACTTGGTTGATTATATGTTTTATTATTCATCTCATGCTGTTTATCCTTATTACTTCCTTCCTTTTCATTATTTTCCTTTTCATTATTTTCCTTTTCAATTTTTTCCTTTTCACTTCTTTTCTTTTCACTTCTTTCTTTTTCAATTCTTTCTTTTTTTTTTAACCACTTTTCCTCTTTTTTGGAATCATTAATATTCTTAACTTTATCATAATTGAAATTATTTTTCTCACTCTTTTTTCTTAATTCTTCCGACCACAAGCTGATACATTTTTTGGCTGCTTTCCTTTGTGGTCTTTTAGCATAAGTTGCATTACTTAGTGTGTCGCAATAACTATTAGTTTTCTGTTTTTCTAATTCTTCTTGTTTACTTTTTTTTTTATCATCATCATTATCGATAAGTTCATCATCCATTTTATCATCTTCATCATTATTCTGATTATCATCATTACTTTGATTTTCATCGTTACTTTGATTTTCATCATTATTGTTGTTATAATCATTGTTGTTATAATCATTGTTGTTGTTATAATCATTGTTGTTGTTATAATCATTGTTGTTATAATCATTGTTGTTGTTATAATCATTGTTGTTGTTATAATCATTGTTGTTGTTATAATCATTGTTGTTGTTATTACTATTATCATCCTTGCTGTTATTACTATTATCATCCTTGCTGTTATTACTATTATCATCGTTGTTGTTATTACTATTCTCATCGTTGTTGTTATGACTATTTTCATCCTTGTTATTATTACTATTATCATCCTTGTTATTATTACTATTATCATCCTTGTTGTTATTACTATTCTCATTGTTGCTTCTATTGCAGTCATGTCCTTTTTCTACATCTCTCTTTATATTTAGCATAGCTATTCTAGAATTTATATTCAGACTTATATCTTCTCGCTCTTCATTTTTCGAATTGACATCATGTACATTTTCATATGGTACATTATTCTGTTTATTTTTATAAGAACCGTATTCTTCATCCACAATATATTCATTGTTATCATATTCAGTTCGAATATTTACTAGATTATGAAAAGTGTTTGTATTTAGCTTATTATTATTTATTTTATCCTGATATATTATATTGTCATTAATTTCTTTTTCATTGTTATTATATACATATTTCCCTTCATTAGACTCATTTCTTTTTTTAATGATTTTTTCATTATAATCATTCAAAGGTTCTTTAATTCTTACTGGTTTACCAGTAGTATCTTCATCATCACCATCACATATAGAACCCCCTTTTTTATTTAATAAAGATATTTGCTTTTTTTCTTCCATATCAGTACATACATATTTATCATTCTCTTCCTCAATTTTATTGTTATAGAATAAATTTGATCTTTTAGGATCCTTAAAATATTTATTTCCTACATATTTCTCCTTTAAAGAAATATCATCAATATATATATTATTTTTTAATAAATCACATGGGTATCCATCTTCTTCCCTATACCCCCCACTATTATTATCATTATATGTAATTTTTTTGTATTTCTTATTTATGTTCACGTTTCCTTTTTCATCATGTCTTAATAAACTTGTTTCCGCATCATTATTTTCTTCGAAAGACACAATATTATCATTAACTATGGAGATATTCATATGATCATAATCATTAATTCGATAATTCTTTCCACATATATCATCATAGAAATTATATTGATAATTATCATAAAGATTGATATCCTTATGAAATATATTTGTATTCAAGTTATGAGAATATTCATCGGTTTTTACATTTTTTGGTAAATTCATTCCTTCTTCGTTTTTAACATCACAATAATAATTATTCGTATTATCATAGTAAATAAAATTATTATCATTATGTAAGCATCCTTCTTTTGCTTTCCTTGCAATTAAAGAACAATGCTTATTACTAATTTTATCATGTTGTTCATTTATCCTAATAGTGTTTATATGGTTAGTTAGGTCACTACAATTTTCATCATCTTTAAAATTTGGAATATGATCAATTTTGTTAACTAAATAAATATCATTTTCTAAATCATCATTATTATTATTATTATTATTATTATTATTATTATTATATATATTATTTTCATCTAGTCCCTTTTGTAATCCTAAATTACCGAAATATTCATAATCATTGGTCTTGGCATCAATAATTTTCATTTCATAATATGAAGAATCATCATAATTATTTTTATTTCTTCCATCTTTTTTATTTAATTTATTTTTACTTCGTATTAAAGAATTTATATTCTTATCCTTTAATTGACTAATATATAAATCATAATCCTTTTTATTTATTCCTATTTTAATACCACCCCCATTAGAGCTAACCATACTTGAATTATCATTTATTAAATTTAGGTTATTCATATTTTTTAATATATCCATATCTTCTTCGCTATTATTTTTATCTGTTCCTAAATTTTCTATACTGATGAAATAATTACTATTGTCCAATTCCATTTTTGTTCACACCTTTTATTAATATATTATGTAGGATAAAAAATTGCACAATAAAAAATAAAATATATATATATATATATAAATATATGTATAAGTATATATGTATACAAAATAAAATTAAATGGGTAAAATATTAAATAAATAAATATATATATATATATTTATTTATTTATTTATATTTATTTATTTATTTACATATAGTCCTTATTTTTAATAATGCTAAGAAATTTTCAATAAATGAAAATATTAACATGCTATAAATAAATGGAAAAAATTTCTTCTTTCTCTTTTTTTTTTTTTTTTTCATAATCTACTTTTCATTATTTAGATTATAAGGGCTATTCTTTTTCTATACTTATTTTATTTTTACATATATCTTTTTTTTTTTTTTTTTTTTTTTTTTTCTTCTGTTATATATAAATGAAATATATTTATAATATATATATATATATATATATATATATATATATATATAGAATTGTACGAAAATTCTGTCTAATAATATTCTTTTGTACACAGATCTCTGTACAACCAAAAAATATATTATATAAAATAAAATTCACATATATATATATATATATATATATATATATATATATATATATATATTTACATATTTATTTATTATTAATTTATCGTTATTTTTTATTTTTTTTTTTTAATCTTCTCATAGGAAGATTCATATATTTCATTATATAATATATTTATACTATACATACAATTATAAAAATAAAGAATATATTTAATTATATAGCAGACTTATTTTATTCCATATATATAAACACATATACATATATATGTTTATATATAGGTTTATATATGTATATATATGTGTGTATATATATGCTTAATATAGTAGCATTAATTGTATTAATAAATATGTAAACAACATATTTCATTTCATCTTTCTATACATATAAAAGTATTTAAATATAATTTTGTATAAATATTTATATTGCATAAAAAAAAAAAAAAAAAAAAAAAACCTTAGACAATAAAATAAGGTAATATAATAAGTAATATATATTTCTTATTATATACATATATATATACATATATATATATACATATATATATACATATATATATATACATATATATATATATATATATATATATATATATATATATTCCCAGGAATATAATAAAATGTACATAAAAAATACAAATTAAAATAATTCATATAGTAATAATCATCTACTAATATGAACTATATTATATATATATATATATATATACAAAAAAAAAAAAAAATAATATAATAAAATAAAGTAAAACAATTACACACATAATTCTGTTTTCATTTTAAGAAATTTTTATATGTTCATATATTACATATTTAATTTAACTTTTCGTTCCTATACAATTGTATATATATAAAAAAAAAAAAAAAAAAATAAAAATAAAAAAAATCTAATTATTTATTTTTTATTTCCTTTTTTTTTTGTTCATATAATTTCTATATCACAAAAAAAAAAAAAATATACATATATATATATATATATATATATATATATATATATTTATACGTATTCACCCATATATATATATATATATATATATATATATATATATATATTTGTATTCCTTAACATATTATTCTGTATTATCACATCAATGTGTATACTTTTATATATATTTTAATATGTAACATTTGTAAAAATAAAAAAAAATGTAAAACGAAAAAAAAAGTAGAAAAAAGTAAAAAAAAAATAAGAAGAAATAAAAAGAAATAAAAAAAAATTATAATAAGTAAAATATCATATATTTACATTTGTCTACATAATTATCTTTTATTAATGAGTGTTCATTTTGATTATATAACATCAAAACGGTTGATGGTTACAAAATAATTTATTAATATATTATACATACTTATATATTTTTTCATATATAATAATTATGTATGCACATTAATTTGTATATACATATGTACACATGCAGGCTCATAAAAATATATCCATCAAGCTTAATCAGAATAAATAAAACTTTTTTTTTTCTTCATTTATATTTTTTGTTTAATCCTTATATATATTATATATAATTGGTTTTTTTGCGTTAGCACATAAAAAAATACATATGTACATATCATAAAATTGGGTAATGTACCATAAAAACATATATATATAAAAATAATATATACATATAAATATAAAATATAAATATAATACATACATATAAATATAATATATATATATATATATATATATATATATATATATATATTCTTTTTATGTATATATTTATTTATGAAAACAATGCAGTATAATTTTTAATATAAACTCTTTATTTTTTTTTTTATATTACACAGATTTTTTATTATAAGCATACATATATATATATATATATATATATATATATATTTGTATGCATGTATGTACTTATGTAATTATGTAGTCTTAGCTATTAATATCATGAAAAAAAATAAAAAAAAAATGAAATAAAATATACAAAAAATACAGTTGTATTATATAGTAGATATAATAAACTCTAAATTATTTATTTCTTAATATATAAATAAAATATGTAATATTTTATACAAGTTGTATTTGGACATTTAAAAGGTTCATAACATTTCCTTTCACATAAAAAAGGGATATTTAAACCTTATATATTAACATATTCTTATATATCACAAAAAAAAAAAAAAAAAAAAAAATATAAATATATATATATATATATATATATATATATATATAAAATAAAAAATACTTATAATATATATGTAAATATATGTAATAATATATTTATATCATTTGTAAAAAAAATGAAAAAGAAAAAAATATATAATATAAAAATTATAACTGTATGAAAAACGAAAAATTATACTTGTAAAAACAAAGAAAGCATATAATTCAATAGTTTAATTTTATAAATATTCCTTATAACCACATTTGGTATGGATCTTAAAAAAAAATACACATATGTGTTATATATATATATATATATATATTTATATTTATATTTATATTTATTTATTTATTCATTTATATTATATAACTATGCAATGTACATCTTTCGTTCTTTCTTTTTTTTTTTTTTTGAAATATGCATAATTTATTATATAAATATAAATATATATATATATACATATATCATGCAAGATATAATAAACTTTTAACATCTATCATTGAACACATATTTTCTTGTCCATGATTTTTTACTAAAAAAATATGCACATGCTTAAAAAATATATTATAATAAAAAAATAAAATAAAATTTATAGATATATAATAATTTTTATATACAGTGACATATAATTTAAATATGTCTTAAATTCAGCTCATTTCAGGGTCTTTATATATATATATATATATATATATATATATATATATATAAATTCATAAAATATATATACATTTAATAATGTTATCCTTAAATATATAATATATATATTACTTTTCATAAAAAAAAAAAAAAAAAAATATATATATATATATATATATATATATGTATATCTTAAGAGTGTAAATTATGTAAACACAATTTCACGAATAGTGCAAAAATTAGTAAGAATATTTTATATACAAAAAAAAAAAGAAAAACAAGAAATTAGTAAAAATTAATTATTTTTAAACATTATTGTTATCTCATTATTTTTTTCTTTTCATATATCATATAATTTAATAAGAAATACATACAAAAAATATGTTTACATAAAAGAAAAAGATAATATATATAAAATAAAAAAAAAAAAATTATTTTTATTCTAAAGAAAAAATAAATAAATAAATAAATAATATAAGATATATATTATTTATGTATAAATAAAAAAAAAAAAAATATTATTTATCCTAATTCATAATTCTTATATTTCAATTATAAAAAAAAAAAAAAAAAAAAAAAGTGTAATATTCTTAGCTTATATTAATAAGGTGCTTTTTATTTCGTGTGCATGAATTTTTTTAAAAGAAAAAAAAATATAATAATATAATTTAAGGAGTTAATAAAAGGTTGCACATGTACCAGCAATGTTTTTTTATGTTAAGAAACTCTCATGAAAAAAAAGAAAAAAAAAAATATAAAAAGATGAAAAGATACTTTAAAGAATTATAAAAAATATCCTAAAGGTTATTATGATAAAAATAAATTAAAAAAACCAAAAAAAAAAAAAAAAAAAAAAAAAAAGGGAAAATGGAAAACCCTTAAAAAATAAAATAGCATATACAGTGCGTGAAAATACAAAAGAAAAAAATAGATGTGTATATATATTAAGAAAGTATACATGCATATATATACATATAGTACAAAATTATTATATATATATATTTTTAGGTGTTTTTTATGCACATCTGAGTTACATAAAAAGCAAATATCGAAATAAAAAAAAAAAATATATATATTATATATATATATATATATATATAATATATTACATATGAAACTTTCAAATAAAAAAAACTAATATATTATGAGAATATAATTAAACTGAACTTAAGAATAAATCAAACTTATTATATAAGAAAAAAAAAACAAAATAAAAAACAAACAAAAAAAAAAAAAAAAAGGAATATGTATATACATATATATTGTATTATATATATATATATATATATGTATTTTTTTTTTTCTCAATTTTGTGTCCTGAACTGTTCATACAAAATTGTAATAAAAAAAAAAATAAAAAAAAAAAAAATTAAAATTCGAATTCTCGTTTAGGGCTCAATAAAAAAAAAAAATATATATATATATATATATATATATATATACATATATATGTATATATATACAAAAGATAAGGGAAAAAAAATTCAATAGGACGTACTAAAACATTCATTAATTGTATAGATATATAAATATATAATACATAATATATATATATATATATATAATGTACCTTAAAAAATGCTATATTAAAAAATACTAGCATGTCGAAATTTTATTTTTCAAAATGTACATTAAAATATACCATAACGTAATATGTACGGGTAATAATCATTTTTCATATTAATTCTATTATATCTTGCTATTAATTCGTAAAAAATATAAGGAAAAAAAAAAAAAAAATGGAATCATTGTTTCACAAAATAAAACAAACGTTATTATTTATTCAATTTATTATTATTATTATTTTTTTTTTTAATATCTTTTATTTTTTAAAAATATTAATATTTTATCTATTAAATAAGAATATAATTTTCAGAAGTTATTTCATTTTAATAAAAGTGGACACTAATTCAAAAAAAAAAAGAAAAAAAAAAAAAAAATGATAAAAAAAACAAAATAAAATAAAATAAATACAAAAATATAAAATGTGTAAATATATGTTTATTAAATTAATGAAAAAAAAAAAAAAAATGGAAAAGAAAATGTAAAGAGGTTAGCTTTTGTAATGTAAGAACTCATTCATATAAAGTAACATATAATTTCTGTTATTCAATGAAAAAAATTATTATATAAGTATGACATACACACATAAATATATATAAATATATATATATATATATATATATATATATATATATATATTAATGGTTATATATTTTTTCAAGATGAACATTTATTTCTTTTAATATAAAAAATTATTAAATAATTTTTTTCATGTTCCTATTTAAAATTTTTTACTCTTTTATTTTTTTCTTTCTTTCTTTCTTTCTTTCTTTCTTCCTTTCCCTTTCCTTTTCCTTTTCCTTTTCTTTTTTTTTCACATTTTAATCTTACATATGTTCATTTTTAATTGCTCATTCTTCAGATTTTCCAACCAATTTCGTTTTCTTTGCACCTCTTAATAAACCTGTTCTTCTTGCAGCAATTAAACCAACTTTTTGTCCTGCAGGTGCACCTCTAGAAACGGTAGAAGGATGACCAATGTGTTGATGGTTACCACCACCATGAGGATGTTCTACAGGGTTCATAGCTACACCTCTAACCTTAGGCCAGCAATTTCTCTTGACTCTGTATTTGTGGTGAGCAACACCAGCTTTTAATATAGGTTTATCAATACGTCCACCTGCACCTACAACACCTACCATAGCTCTAGCTTTAGCGTCGATGGTTTTTTTAGCTCCTGATGGTAATCTAACTTTAGTTTTTTTTCCATCTTCTGATTGACCTACAACAGTAGCATAACATCCGGAAGCTTTTACTAAGGTTCCTCTATTTCCCGTTCTATGTTCTAAGTTACATATTAAGGTACCTTCAGGCATTTTTCCAATAGGTAAAATATTACCTACTGATAAAGGAGCTTTCGTACCACATGAAATATATTGACCAGTAAACATACCTTCTGAAGCTATAATTAATTCTTCTTTCTTTCCATACTTTTCCGTTCTTTTAAATATTACCTTGGCTAAGGGAGCACCTCTTCCTGGGTCATGTATAATATCTTTTACTAATCCCTTTATATATCCTTTTTTTTCACAATAATCTAAGTGTCGTAATTTTGCTGCGCCTTTTCTATGATGATTATGAGACGTGAAAATAGAGCCTCTACCCTTCCTTTGGCCTGAGGGGGGGGAAATAAATAATAAAATATAACATATATGGAATATAAGATATAAAAAATAAAAATTAAAATATAAAATATAAAATATAAAAAATAAAAAATATCACATATATATATATATATATATATATATATATTTCTGTTTATTTATTTACATATGTATAATCATATTACATTTAACAATTTAATGTTATTATGTTAAATCTTTTTTTTTTTCTTTTCTTTTTCTTTTTTTTTTTATTATTTATATTTTTGTTTTTTACCTCTTATAACTCTTCCCATTTTTTATAATAATAAAAACTTTAAATAATTCACACTGGTAATATATAAATAAAAAAAATCTTATCAATTGAATAAATTACAATTACTTTTTTTTTAATAAAAAAAAAATTCAAAATTATATATGTTTTATATTTAATTTCTTTTCTTATATTTTATTCTCACATATTTTATTTTATATTTCATAATAAGAAAATTTTATAATATATAATATTATATATATATATATATATATATATATTATAATAAATATTTATTTATATATATTTAATATGTATTAATTAAATTATATATATATATATATTATATAATATATACAATATAAAAATTAGGTATTATTATTACTTTATTTTCACTATTTATATATAATATTAATAATTAAAATATATATTATAAATTTTTTTTTTTTTTATTATATATTATATATATATATAATATATGCGCATATTAATTTTTAAGTGTATAGATATTTCTTTTTATTTTAAAGGTCGAACAGAAAAGATATATTAAAAAATGTATTATTTATTATTATATGTTGGAAAGAAATTATTATTTGATATTTTTATAATGTAATATACCTACCGTACTTCTAAAATAATAAAATAATGTTTACTATCATATATTATTACATATATATATATATATAATATAATATTATATATTATATCATTTATATTATATTATATTTTTACGTATACTAAATATTATATATTATATATAATATATATATATATATATATATATATATATTTAAATATTCTATTAAATTATTGTATTAAAAAAAAAGTCCCCCTATGTTTTAAAAATTTATTATGAAGTGATTTAGGAGGTTATCCCTATATATTATAAAATTTTTTAAAGGCATAATTTATTCAAGGTTAAAATAAAAAAAAATAAAGAACATATACATATATAATATATATATATATATATTTCAAATTAATAAATATATACATTCATATTTATATGTAAAATTAATTTTATCTATATATAGTTCTATCAAATTTTATTAAAACGAATATAATAAATAACATATTCATATTATTATATATTATAATAATTATTATGTATTTATATTTATAAATATGTTTTACCTTTAAATTTATATGAGGAATCAAATAAAAAAAATTTTTATTATAATATTATTATAATATTAATATGCTTGTATAGTTATATATAAAATACAATAGTTTAATTTATAGAATTAACTTTTATTTTTATAAATAATAATTATGTTTATATTTATATACATATATATAATATGTAATATTTATATATCAACATAATGTATTCTTTAAGAAAGTATTCCCTGTTATCTTTTTTATTTTAATAGTAAACGTTTATGTAAATATATGTGTTAAGAATTAATATTCTTTTTTAAAAAAATATATATGAAATAACGAATTTATCATATATATATATTATATTGAAATAGCAGTTTTTTTTTTTTTTTTTTTTTTTAAATGTAGTGTAAAATATATATATATATATATATATATATATATATATGTATAACTTAAATTTGATAAATTCATTTATTTTTTTATTTTTTTTTTTTGCAAGGATGTAAAAAAATATATCTTTTAAAAAATTGAGTTAAAAAAAAAAAAAAAAAATGCAATAAAATGACATACGTGCATTACAGTAATGTAAGCATAAAACTTTCAATTGATCGATATGGCATCCTTTTATATATTTATATATTGTTTTTTATGTGTGATGGAATTTTTTTATTTTTTTAATTTAAATCATAGATATTAATTAAAGAAAAATTATATATATATATATATATAATATATATATAAATTTATTGTTGTCTAATATATTAAACATTTTTAATATTCATATGATAATTATAATTCTTATATTGTTGTTATAAGTGTAAAAAAATTGAATTTACTTTTTGGTAGGTTAATGATTGGAAAAAAAAAAAAAAAAAAATATATATATATATATATATATATATACATATAAATAATAATAAAAAGGATATAACAATGCATAAAAAATAAATCCGTTCAACATATATATATATATATATATATATATATATATATATATATGTACATATATTTTTATTTTATTCAAGGGGTACGTCTATTTCTCCTGAGTCTATCATTTCTTGTATTGTTGTTGGTTTTTTTCCATCAACAGTACATCCAATAGAATTACATGTTCCTAACATTTCTTTAACAGTTCCTTTAAATTCTTTAGCTCTTGATTTTTCTTTCATAACTCTAGCTATTGAATATACCTGTTCTAACTTTAAATTACCATTATGTTTAATATTTTTGACTTTCTTCCTATCTCTAGGAGCTTCATTTAATTCCTTCAAAATTAATGCAGCTGAGGTAGGTACAACTTCAACTTTTGCTTGCCTATTTTGAATAGTAAGCTTAACACATATTTTCAAACCCTTCCAGGATTGTGTTTCTTTAGCTATATCGTCTCCAACTTTCTTAGGTGATAAACCTAAGGGACCTAATTTTGGAGATAACACGGAAGAAGCTCCAACTTCTCCTCCAACTTGTCTAATGAAAACTACAAAAAAAAAAAAAATATAATATATTATATTATAATATTTATGTAAGAATTTATTATATATATTACTTCAATATATTTATATATGTATATATATATATATATATATATATATATATATATATATATATGGATTTTCTTTTTTTCTTTTTTTTTTTACAAATTATACAGTGTTTAAATTTTTTCAACAAATATAAATATTAATTATTTCTTTCATACATTCATATTATCATAATGTATAACATGTATATATAGAAATATTTACACATGAAAATCAAACATATAAATAAATAAATACATACATATATATATATATATATAAGAACAAATAATTTGTAAATATAAAAACACATAAATAAACATATAATATTCATACATTTATATACATTTTAATAATTACCATATTTAATTTCATTCGGATCTGGTTTTTTGGCCATTTTTTTATTATTCTTATATAAAAAAAATTTTAAATTAAAATTAATAAAATATTTTCACTTTATATAAATTTATTTGTTTTAATTATTTTTTTCTGTTTCTTGCGAATTTTTGCAGAAGCTCATTTATTTTATAAACTATATTATTATTTTTAATTTTTTTTTTTTTACATTAAAAAGGAATTTTTTTTTTTTTTTTTTTTTTTTCAGAAAACACTTTTATTTTTTATATATATACAAAATGAAGAAATATACAATATTATATATATAAATATTATAATATAAATATTATATATATAAATATTATATATATAAATATTATATATGTATAATATGCATATAATAATATAATATAATATATATATATATATATATATATATATATATATATGAAATAAATTTAAATTAAGCTTTATTTTATTATTGATATATTATATATATAAATGGAATATTTGGGGGGAAAAATATGAAGAAAATAAAGAGAAAATATAAAAATATAAGAACAAGAACAGATTTAGGGGCCCATAAATAATATAATATATTTATTGTATATATAATATAATATAATAATATTAATTTATTAATATAAATATATTCATACATATAATTATATGAATATATATATTTATACATGATGTTATATAATATATATATAATATATAATATTTCCCCTTTATAAATATTTAAATATAATTATTTTATACCATACCCTATAAAAAACTATAAACATATATAAATATATAATATTTTTTGTGGTATATATACAAAGAATAAAATATATATTTAAATCTTTTAAATGAATGAAATATGAAGATTTACCTATTTTATTTATATAATTTTTTTTTTTTTTTTTTTTTTTTCTTTTTTGGTTTAATATAAAATGAAGATATTTATTTATAAAAATATTACATTAATTCTTATTATATATATAAACAATATGCTCTATAAAAAATAGCACTTGGGGGGTTATCTGTTTTTCATATAAATAAATATATATATATAATACATTTTATATATATATTATATATATATATATATATATATATATATAATATTTTACATTTTTATTTTTCTCCTTATAGAATAAATGAATATAATCTAAAATGAACATATATATGAATATGTTTACATATATTTTATTTTCCCAATTTAATATACTATATTTTATTATTATTATTATTCAATTATATTTTATTTCATTTTTTAATTATCATGAAAAAAATAAATATATTTATTCTAAAAAAAATATGCAAAATGTATAATTTAACTTTTTTTCAAAAATATATATTCCCATACAAGTGTACAAAACTGAAAAAAAAAATATAAATAATATATATGTACATATATATATATATATATATATATATATGTTTTTATAATGAACTTTTTACAACTTAATTTGTATGTTATATATTTCATTATCAGGTTAAAGTGTGCCTTATAATATAATATAATATAATATTGAAATGTATATATTTTATGAGACAATATGCAAAAATATATTATATATCTAAACGTTAATGGTAATATGATAATTATATTTATAATATATTTTCTTTTATTTATATATATATATATATATATATATATGAAGCAAAATAGATAAGCACAAAAAAAAAAAATTATTAAATATAATTACCAAAAAAAAAAAAAAAAAAGTATAATATATTTGTATATATTTTGATGTTCTTATTTTTGTTAACTTGTTGATACCTAAAAGGCTTATTTTATATGTAATCATCCCTACTTTTATCATTCTTATATACCTTACAACTCACATATGAAAGCACAAAGCATATATTTTTGTTTTCCTAATTTTTACTATATTGTTTATGTTTTTATATCATATTCTATTAGTAGCCTCTTGATCTTACGAGGTATATTTTTATATATCATATTAACATGTAAAATCGTTTCACGTAATATTTGCTGGATCATGCTATTTTTAAATGTGGTGTTGTATTTTACAAGATTAGATATACTATTGCTACAAGTAATGTTATTATTATTTTTTGTTTTATGCTCATCATGTTCTTTATTGTATACATCCCTTATTTTCTTCAATAATTCTATAAATTTTATTTGTCGAGTTGTATTCATGTGAGATACATACTTTTTTATATTAAATAATATATATTCCAGACATTCATAATTATAGTAATTATTTTTCACTGCTATATGTAATATATTATATTCATCATCCACATGTGTATCTATATTACGCTCATTATAAACAATAAATAGTTTATTTATAAAATTATGAAATGTAACTAAATTTTTATTTTGTTGTTCCATACAATTGATAGTATTTTTTTTTGTATATATAAAATTGTATATTTTAAAAAAACTAGTTATAATATATTTCAACTGATTTGATGAATACATATATATTGTTTGTTCTATATATTTTATACATTTGTTATATATATAAATTTTTTCTTCTAATGGTATATTATATCCGTAAATTGAGAAAAATATAATAAATTGTGTAATTTCTTTATTTGAAAGATTCAAATTATTCATAATTTTTTTATATATCACAATTAAAAAGGTATTAGGTACACATATTTCTTTTCCTACATTATAATATTTTTTTTTCCTTATTCTCTTTTTATAAATATTATATGCATATAAGAACACAATTAAATCTGATGATATACTATAATCCAAATTTTTCTTTATCTCATTATATAATGTATTTAATAATTTATAAGAAAAATAATCATTCTTTATAAACATTTTAAACATTAATACTGTATCATTAAATGTTACATATTTCCAAAAATTATATATCTTATCATTTATACATATATTTAATATATAATATTCTATATATTTTAAATAATATATTCTTTTCCTTTTCATATATTTTTCATCATAACCTTTTATTTTTAATAATGAATACAATAATCTTAATATACCACTAGGTCCAAATTCATGTAATAATACAATCGACTTATTAAAATATTTATATACATCATTATATATTTTATTTTCTCCATCTATATGAGTTCTCATATTTTCCTCCTCTTTAATATTTTCACTATTATTTATTTTGTTCATTTTGTTCATTTTGCTCATTTTGTTCATTTTGTTCATATTGCTCATTTTGCTCATTTTTATCTCCTTATTATTTTTTTTTTTTTTCATCTTATTAGAATACAATCCTCTTCTTAACAACTTTTGCGGGCTGTATTTTCCAACTATCCAAATATGTTCACATACATTTTCAAGATGTTTCAATAAATATACAGAATTTATTTTATTCAAGCTTACACAGGGGATAAGTCTTCTTACAAATAAAAGAGACAAGCTTTTCATTTTAAAATATATCATATAAAGAGCATGACATACGAGTAAATCTGATTCTTAACCATTAACTTTATCACATGATAAAAAAACAACAACTGTTAATAATAATTAGAGAAATTATATTGTAAATTCATAATTATGTATATATTACTACATAATTATTTTGTTCTGATGAAAATATAAAGCAAGTAAATGCATATATGTACATATATATATATATATATATATATATATATAGTTATATATTTATTTTTTTACACATCAAAATATTATTAATATATGTATATAATATATATATAATATATAGAGTCCACCATATTTGTTAGTACATCTTTATTTTATTTTATTTTATTTTTTTTTTTTTTATTTTATTTTTTTTTTTTTTATTTTATTTCATTTCATTTTATTTTATTTCATTTTATTTCATTTTATTTTATTTCATTTTATTTTATTTTATTTTATTTCATTTTATTTCATTTTATTCCATTTTTGTGTACATATAAATGTAATTCAAACAGATACTTACAAGAACAAAAAAGAATAAAATATAATAAAATATAATTATATATATATATAATATATATAGATTCCAATTAATCATATAATTTTATTTATTTTTCCTTATATATTATACGAGATTTCATCCTTTATATATTAATCATTATATAGAATATTATTCTTAATAGAAAAAAAAAAATATTATCCAAAGAAATCAATCATGTATATTTATATATATATATATATTTATATGAACCTTCAACAATATAATACAAATTATCATAAGTAAAATATTTATATTGTTTTTTTTTTTTAGTTTATTCATATATATTCTTATTTTTGTATCTAGCGTCTTATTATGTATGTTGCCTTATAAAATGTAAACTTCTTATTTTTACTTCCCCCAAGATTCCATATTTTATCCATCTATTCTTTTTATAAATCTTAATTATTCCATCCTTTGTCACAGCTATCAAATTATCATTTTCATTAAAATCAAAGTCATTTATATTACATCCATTTACATTTTTCAACATCCAATTTTTAGCTTCCGTATCATGTATATAAAAATAATTTTGCTCATCTAAAACCCAAAGCCTATTTTTTCGATCAAAGGCTAGAGATTTTAACTTGAAAATACCATATGCCTTTTTTACATCAATCCATTCATATTTATTCCATCTTTTTAAATTCCCTTTTATATCAATTCCCCACATTTTATTCTTAACACTAATTACTATTTTCTTAAACAATGAAGATTCTGTGTTGTTATCCATGCTATCGAAATGTCTGTTGTACATCAAATATCCAGGCTTGTAATTTAAATCAATACATAATATATTACCTTTTTCATTAGTACATAGGCATATGAATTGTTCATACAAGTTTTTAATTTTATTCATTTGATAACCATCCCATTCATATATTGTGCCTAAATTATTTAATACTAACATATTTTCAAATAATCCAAATCCATCCTTTTTTTTTTTTTTTTGAATTGTTATTTTGTTGTCTTTATCTTTTGAAAATAATATATTTTCATTATCAGATTTATGTTCATTTTTTTTTTCTTTTCTTATATAATTTGGAATATATCCAAGTTTTCTTTCTGTTTTCTTTTCTATTATTCTTTTTGGAACAAATGGACCAAGATTTTGTATTTTCTCTGGGTCGATTTTTTTATTTTTATTTAGAAATCGGGTGTTTCCTCTTTCGATTGTTTTAAATGCTTTTATTTTATCTGTACTCATATATCGTTCTACTATTTTTAATATTTGAGATTTGGCCTTAATCATATTTTCTTTTCGATTTTTATTATATGAAGGTGTTTTGGAATAAATTATATTCTTATCTACTCTCATGCTGACTGATTTTTTGGGATTATTCTCTTTTATTTTATCTATATGTAATGTGAAGTTTTTTTTTAATTTGCTCTTCATATATTTGTAATTATTCTTCATCGGGTTATTGGTATTCATTTTTTGAAAAGAATATTCTTTCTTATTTAGTGTTATAGATTTTTTGTGGTTGAGGAAGGATTTCCTATCATCCTGAATGTATACATTTTTAGGGGCATTATACTGTTTCTTATTGTTATCATTATTAACTGTTTGATCATTATAATTCTCATCATGATTATCACCATCATCGTCATAATCTTCACCATCTTCATAATCTTCACCATTTTCATAATCTTCACCATTTTCATGATCTTCACCATCTTCATAATCTTCACCATTTTCATGATCTTCACCATCTTCATAATCTTCACCATCTTCATCATCTTCATTTTCTTCCTCCTCATCATCTTCATCTTCCATACTCCTAGATGATACACTCTTTTTATAGTAAAAAATATTAGATTTTCCCTTTCTGACGTTACCATAAACATCCCTTTCTATATTACTTTTTTTTTTTATAATAGGCATTCTTTCATATTCGGTTGATTGAGCAAACCTTATTTTGTTGTTTCCTTTCCTCTTATCAGTAATATCGTTTTCTCTTTTTTCAAAAGGATTTTTTAATTTAATAGGGTTTTGACTAAAATTTTTCTTCTTATCATTCATATCATGATTAACATTTTTTCGCTTGGATGGTATGTTGTCTAATCCTTTTTTAAATGAAAGTGTTGCCGTTTTTTTTAAAATATTTTCCTCATCCGAATAGCTGTTATATTTTATGTTAGCCACTGTTTTTCTTTTGATATGCTCCATTATACAAAAAGAATGAAAATATATAATAAAAATAAAAAGACAAATAAAATAATTAATAACCAATATAGAGAAACAAAAATAATTATATATATTACCTCAAAAGAGATGATATAAAAAATTATATAAAATGATATTTAACATATAGAAAAATATAAATATTAAAAATCAAGGGGAAAAAAAAAAAAAAAAAAAAAAAAAAAATTACCTGACTGTTCATAAAAAATATATCCCTTATAAAATATAGCTATTATTTAAAATATATATAACATAAATATAAACATATATAAATATATATAAATAAATATATATAAATATATATAATTATATATTGTAAGTCAATATAATATGATTTAATCTAATAAGTAAACATAATATTATTATATGTCCATTTAAATTATAAAAAAAGAAAAAATGAAATTAAATTAAATTAAATTAAATAGAAATAAAAAAACACTTAGTGAATTGAATAATAAATTTTTCTTTTTTTTTTTAAGTTTTTTATAAGATACTAATATTATATATATATATTTTTTCATTTTTCTTATTAAAAAAAAAAAAAAAAAAGACATTTTTAATTAATGTACAATATATCATTAAAAAAAGGAAATTATAAAATCAAAAAAAAAAAAAAAAAAAAAAAAAATAAATAAATAAATACATAAAAAATAGCTATCTAAAATGATTTAAAAACTAAAACAAAGTATGAATGAACATATAACCAGTATATTTCTATAAAAATAAAAAATAAAAAATTTACAGTGGTGTAAAATCATTCTAAATTATAAATGGGAATATATATACTGCTAAAAAAAAAATCAAAATCAAATACATAGGAACGTTTTCTCATTTCCATGTTATGGTTCCTTCAATGAATTAGGTATAAAATAAATACAAACATATAACAGAAACAATCCTATAATAGCTCAACATTGCTTTAGGAAAGGTTTTTTTTTTTTTTTTTTTTTTTTTTTGATAAATAGGGGGAAAATTACAAATATATATATATATATTTTTGTAAAAAAATATTTTATTCTTTGTAAATGTGTTAATTTTTTGCATTTACTATTCTATATTTATTTCATTTCATATCGCTTCCTTTTTATTTTATTTTATTATTTTCTTTTTTTTTTTCTTTTTTTTTTTTTTTTTTTTCTTATCTATAACATTCACTTATTTTATTTATTTATATGTCCAATTCTTTTTCTTTAAATCGCAGACTCTTTATTTCTTCCTTATATGAAAAAACAAAAGGATTTTAGTATCATCATCAAATATAATATATATATATATATATATATATATATATATAATATATTGTTAAGTTCATAAGGATTGTCCACTTATAAAATACAGATATATGGGATGTTTTATTACAGTGCGAGGCTCTATTATGTGAAAAAAAGTGTGACAGATAAATAAATAATATATATATATATATATATATATATATATATATATATATATTTAAAAAAATTTACATATAATTTGGTAATTATTTTATTTATAAATATTTATTTTTTTAAAAAAAATTATAAAACATTTTATGCAATATACAACAATATGTCATAATATATATAAATAAATAAATGAAAAAAAAAAAAAAAAAAATTCTTAACGTAATAATATATACATATAATATAATGAAGTATAATTAATGAAGATAGTAAAAGAAAATATACATATATCTAAAGGTAAATGTATGTATATGGAGCTATTAAACGTATTTTTTTTTTTCACTTTCTTTATTTTGAAATAAAACAGCATTGATATAATAATAAAATATATATATATATATATATATATATATATTTATATTTATATATGATGAATTTTAAATTATACACAATATATAACGATTAGTTTACTGAATATACACATATACATATATATAAATATATATTCTTATTTATATTATATTCAAAGATAAGTAAAATTTTAATTTGCAGAAATTATTTAATTTATATATATATATTCATCTAATGTCTTCTTTTATGGGACCATGATGATGATCTAGAATTGGTTCTTGATCTGGATCTTGATTTTGATATGGTTCTATTATTTCTCCTTCTTTCTTGGTATGATAAACTTCTTGAATAACTTCTTTTCTTATCATAAGTATCTCTTCTTCTGTCCATACTTCTACTTCTACTTCGACTACTTGAGCTTCTACTTCTACTATAACTTCTGCTACTATAACTTCTACTTCTGCTTCTAGTATAAGACCTTTTTCCACTTCTGGAATAACTCCTACTAGAGTAGCTTCGGTGTCTACTGTTATATCTTCCATAACCTCCATCATCACGTCTCCATAATGTTTTTTTTTGTCTGATAGATATTTTTGATTTTTCACCTAAATCCAAAAGAAAATAAATAAATGTATAAATGAATATATAAATATATATAAATAAATAAATAAATATATATATATATATATATATATATATATATATATATTTGTAAGCATATATTTCTTTTTTCTATTTTTTTCCCCCTTTTTTACCTTCATGTGACCTAAATATTGATCCGTTAAACTTGTCTATGGCTTCAAGCATATCATCTTTATTAAAGAAGGATACCTCACCAGTACCATCTTTAAATACATCTGCATGACCACATTCACCTGCTTCTCTTAAGTGATCCTTTAAATCTTGCCAGCTACCCGATATTGGTAATCCTGTAACTTCAACTACATATCTTCCTCTTCGTGATTTTGGACCTCTATGCATCATACCCCGTCCGCCACCTCTAGCGTTATATCTTCCATTTTCTCTAGCATTAAAAGGTACTTCTACTCTTAATTTATTTCCTTCAAAATCACAACCATCTTTTTCTTTTATTGCATCTGCTGCATCTCGTGCATCCTCAAATTCTATAAATGCAAAAGCAGCTCCTGATACTGTTTTTTTTACATCACACTTTAATATATTACCATACTTACGAAATTCATTTTCTACATCTCTTGAAGAGACATGTGATGGCAAATTACCAACATATATTCTCGATACACTTTCACGTATTACCATTTTTTATTATTATTATCTTTTATGTATAATAATGTAGAAATAATATTATTCAAGTATATATTTAATTTTCACTTTTTTAATTCTAAATATATATATATATATATTTCTTTTTCTTTTTTTTTTTTTTTTGAATATTTTCTTTTGTATCTTATTTTAATTTTGAATGTTATAAATATATATATATATATATATATATATATGTATATTTATATGTATATATTTATATGTATATA
>LT990234.2:697801-720301 GCA_900257145.2 Plasmodium billcollinsi
GAATAATATATATATATATAAATTTATATGTTTAATTAATTTAATAATATATATTATATATATATATATATATATGTGAATAAAAAAATTCATTCTTATATATATATATATATATATATATTATATATTTTAATATATATAAATATAATTGTAATATATTATTTAACTGTAAACCTTTTTTTTTTCTTTGTTTTTTTACTCTATTTATTATACAAATGAAATTTTTATTTTATTTAATCTATATGTAATATAAACACAAATTTATAGAGGCATGTTTTTTTATCTATATTTATTTATTTGTATATGATTTATAAGAAAGAAAAAAAAAAAACGAACATAAATTTTTTTTTTGTTTTTTATAAGAAAGGATAATAATTTAATTTAATGTTTTCCTTTTTTTTTTCTTTATTTGTAAGAAAATAACATTTTTTGAAAAAATATATTTGTTATTATGTGACATTAAATAAATAATTTATTTTTATATTATATTATTATAATAACACCGTGTTTATATATCGTATATACTTTCCTTTGACTAGTTATATTAAATATATAATATATATATATATATTTTTTTTTTATTTAAATAATTATAGGACAGCTTTTTAAGGATTTCAATATTTTTATATTATTATATATAAAATTTTTTATATATATTGTATAATAAAATATTTTGAAGAAAGAATACTTCTGTAAATATTATTTTTATAGTATTACTAATGAATTTCTTTAAATGATAATATAAGAAAACATGTACGCTTTTTCATTTTTTACATTTTAAAACAAAATAAGACCCTTCTTTAGGACTAAATATATATATATATATATATATATATATATATATATATATATATATATTTATAGATTTATGAATATATTTATTTTTAATGTTAATTTAAATATAAATTATAGAAAAAAAAAAAAAAAAAAAAAAAAAAAAATGGAATTGTTTTTGAACTCTATATTTTATTATATATATATATATATATATATATATATAATTATTGATATATATTTTTTATTATGAAATGTAAAAAAAACAAATAATAAAATATATAAATGTTCATTTCGAAAGGTAAAATAGATTGATATATTTTTTTAAGGGTTTTCCATTTTTATAGAATATAATTTTTTTTATTACTTTTAGTACCTTTAACGTTTTACATTCATTTGTTTTTATATATTTTCTGAATAATATTGCTTAAATGTTACAACATTAAGGTTAATAAGGAAAAATACATTTGAAAGACATAAAGGTATAAAAGTACTGATTAAATATTATATATATATATATATATATATATATATATATATTATGTCATTGTTTTTTTTGTTTGTTTCTTTTTTTTTTTTTTTTTCCTTTGATAAATATATCAATTTTGTTATGTAATTAAACACATTTATTATATATGCCAACCAGCCAAATATATTTAAATAAGAAAAAAAAAAAAAAAAAAAAAAAAAAAAAGGATTAAAATAGCTATATTATATACAAGAATTATAATGGCTTGTTCTATTTTAAAAAAAAAAAAAAAAAATTAATGGATAATTATAGTATACATTTTGATTTTTCTTATTATTTATATAAAATTACAAGAGAAAAGGAATAACTTTAAATATTGATATTAAAAATATTTAAAAACTAAACTTAAAATAATAAGTCTTTTATTAATCATATTTTCATATATATATATTTATATGCATAATATATATATGTGTAGGTACGTCTTTAGATATTTTATGAATGAAATAATTATAAAGATTCATATATAATTTTTTAAATGTTATTAGAAATAAGATATGCAAAATATGTGTACATATATATATTATATAAATGTATATTTTTTAAAAAATGTGGATATTATTAGTTAAGCCAATAAATTTAATATTATATAATTTCCAAGGAAAAAAAAAAGAAAAAAAAAAAATACATGTTAAATATATGTATATATATATATATATATATAAATACAAATTATCCGTTTGGGATAATTCTTTAAAAAAAAAAAAAGATAATCGCAAATATAATTACACAATATAACTATTATATAAGAATATAATAATTCATTTAAATTCGTAACCAATATTGGAAAATCACATATTTTTTTTTTATTATTACATAAAATAATAAATTTATACTACTTAAAAGACATATATATAAAGGGTAGTATTATAAATATTATTTATTTTGGTGTATATATATATATATATATATTTAAATTAAAAAAAGGAGAGATATAAAAGAATTAAATTATATTCATTTTGAAGACAGTTAAATGAACATAACATATTTTATATAAAATATATTTATAAATGAAAAAAAAAAAAAAAATAAAATAATTAACTTAGGTGTTATATTTCTTATATTATTTATTTATTTTTATTTTAAAAATAAATATATTAATCATTTCACTTTCTATGTAAAAAAATATTATATATATATATAATGTTTTTATTTATTTACTTTAATATGACTGAATTCAAGTTAATTTTATAAATTATTATTATATTATCTCTTGAAGTATTAAGCGTATATGTAAATGCACATTACACAATAAAAGGATATATATATAAAAGATATGTAAATATATATATAATATATATATATATATATAATTTCAATTATAATAAATAAAATATATATGTGTATATAACATATAATTTTAATATATTATATTATAATATTATTTTATATTATATTTCATTTTTTAATTATCAAAGAAGTTCTTTTGTTTTGTTAAGGAATGAAAAAAAATAAAATTAAAAAATAAAATATAATAGATAAATATATTTTTATGTATTATATATATTTCCTTCCTTTTTTTTTTTTTTTTTCATATTTTTTAATAAATATATAATATATTATATATAATAGTCTTGAAATATCAGTATGTTCTCATTTTTAAAATAAGATTAAAAAAAAAAAAGAAAAAAAAAGATACATACTAATTTATTTAGTTATGTATACAATATTTATGAGAATAAAACAAAGAATTAAAAATCATAAAAGCTAAATAACATTAAGAAATATAGTATATACATATATAATAAATAAATATAATAATATATAATATATAATATATATATATATATATATATATATATATATATATATTTCTTTTTATTGAGTTTTCTTTTTAATAATATTTTTATGAAATGTATAGATGAATTTGATATATATATATTAATTTTAAATTGTGTATATTTTGAGCAATAAATATAACATATATTAAAAAATATATATATCAATCTATCTATCTATATCTATATATATATATATATATATATACCTTTTATTTATTATTATTTTTTATTTTTTTTATTTTATCTTTTTACCTTTTTAAGAAAGATGAGTGAAGCCCTTGATATTGAGAATGCAAAGGCAAAAATAGGTTTAGTGTTTTCTTATTGGAAGAAGGTAGCCCATAATGATTTTTCTAAAACTAGCGTATTTTGTGTATTATCAGGAAAATCTAGTAAAGATGAGAATGCTACAATACAAGAACAGTTTCAAATGTGGTTAACAGGTTATCAATTGACTGAAACTTTTTTTGTGTTTTTAAAAAATAGTGAGCGCATATTAATTTTAACAAGTGATAAAAAGAAGAGATTTTTACAACCATTGTTAGATAATATTAAGAATGTAGATGTATTAGAAAGAAGTAATGATAATACATCAAATTTTGAGAATATAAAGTCTACAATTGAATCTACAAATTGTGATGAAATTGCTTTATTGAAGGATAAGGATGCAACTGGTTCGTTTTTTGAAAGCTGCTATGATTTTATTAAGACGTTAAATAAAAGAGAAATGGATGTAAATAATAATATAAAGGAATTATTAAATTTTCGTTCAGATACAGATATGAAAATTCAAAAAAGTGGTAGTGATATAGCTTGTATTATCCTTAAAAGTATTTTGATTACTACTATTGAAAATGCTTTAGATAATGAAGAATTTGAAAGCCATGATAAAATAAAAGAAAAGGCTTTAAAATTTATGGATAATAAAAAGTGTGTAATGAAATTAAAAGATAAATTAAAAGTAGATATTGAAGAAATCGATGTTATATATAGTAATGTTCAGAGTGGTAATAATTTTACTTTAACTTATAAAAATAGTAATGATAAAAATTATTTATCACAAAATGAAGGAACTATACTTGTTGGTGTGGGCTTAAAATATAAAGAATTATGTTGTAATATAACAAGGACTCTATTATTAAATGCAAGAACACAACATAAAGAATTATATAATTTTACTATAACTATAGAAAAATATATTATAAAAGAATGTTTAAAAGTAGGTACGAATTTTTCTAGTGTATATAAAAAAACATTAGAATATGTAAAAGAGCATAAAAAGGAATACAAAAGTTTAAGTAATATTCAAATTGAAGATTATTTTGTTAAATGTATAGGTCATATAATAGGTATTGAATTTATTGATAAAGAATTCTTAATAATTGAAAGTAACCATCAAGGAAGAATACAAAAAAACACTTCATATAATTTATCTGTGGGTTTTGAAAATGTACAAGGTTTAGAGAAAAATAAATTTGCTATTTGGATTAGTGACACTATATGTATTGATGATAATGGAAATGTAATTATATTAACAGATGCAATTAGTAAAGAAATTAATACCATATCATATGAATTAGAAGATAGTAAAAGTGATGATGAAGATATTGACGGAGATGAAAAAGATGATTATGATAATGATGATGATGATGATGATGATAATGAAGATGATAAAAAAAAAAACAAAAAGAAAAAAAATGTAAAAAATGAAAAAGGTGTAAATGTAAAAAAAGAAAAGAAAAATAATCATAATTATGATGATGATGAAGATGATGACGATGATGATGATGATGATGATAATGATGATGATGATAATGATGGTATACAAAAAGATAAAAAAAAAACAGGTATATCTGCAAGTATATTAAATAATGCTGCTAGTGTTATTGTTTCTGATCGTTTAAGAAGAAGAAATAAAAATTCATTAGCTCATAATAACGAACAAGAAATCGAAGAATTAAATAAAAGACAACATGAATTAAAGGAGAAAAAAATTAATGATATTAAAATAAGATTTTCAAAAGGAACAAACGATTATAAAGATTTAAATAAAAAAAATATTAAAAAATTAGAAGATTTAAAAACATATAATGATCCAGATTTATTACCTAAAGATTTAAGACCAAATATAATATGTGTAGATAATAAACATGAATGTATATTATTACCTATAAATGGATTACATATACCATTCCATGTATCTACTATAAAAAATTTAAGTTCAAATTATGAAGATAATAATGATATTTTTGTTTTACGTATAAACTTTTTAGTACCAGGTAATCAAGGAGTAATTAAAGGAGAATTAAATAACTTTCCAACATTACAACAAAATCAAATGTATATTAGAGAATTGATATTTAAATCACCAAATGAAAAACATTTTCAAATGGTAGTAAAACAAGTAAAAGAATTAATTAAACAAGTTAAACAAAAAGAAGTAGAAGCAGATGTAAATGAATCCAAAACATCACAAGATAGATTAATATTAAATAAAAGTGGTAGAAGAATAGTCTTACGAGATTTAATGACAAGACCAAATATATTTACTGGTAGGAAAATATTGGGAACCTTAGAGTTGCATATGAATGGTTTAAGATATGCTGCTAATTCAAGAGGTACAACAGAATTTATCGATATATTATTTGATGACATAAAGCATGCGTTTTATCAACCATGTGATGGACAGCTTATTATTTTGATACATTTTCATTTAAAAAGATATATAATGGTTGGGAAAAAAAAAACCCTAGATGTACAATTTTATTGTGAAGCAGGAACACAAATTGATGATTTAGATCGTGCTAAAGCAAGAAATGTTTATGATCCTGATGAAATGCATGATGAAATGAAAGAAAGGGAACAAAAAAATAAATTAAATTTAATATTTAAAAATTTTGTACAACAAATGCAAGATATATCAAAAATTGAATTTGAAATTCCATATCCAGAATTAACCTTTTCAGGTGTACCTAATAAAAGTAATGTAGAAATTTTTGTAACAGCAAATACAATTAATCATCTAGTAGAATGGCCCCCTTTTATCTTATCTGTAGAAGATATAGAAATTGCATCATTAGAAAGAGTACATCATGGCTTAAGGAATTTTGATATGATCTTTGTATTTAAGGATTATACCAAGCCTGTAAAAAGAATAGATGTAATACCAACAGAATATATAGATACAATTAAAAAATGGCTAACTACAATTGATATTGTGTATTATGAGGGAAAGAATAACTTGCAGTGGGGAAATATTTTAAAAACTATATTATCTGACATTGATTCGTTTGTTAATTCGAAAGGATTCGATGGATTCTTGGGAGAAGACGACGACGAAGAGGAGGAAACTGCGGATGATGAGGATGAAGATGACGAGTATGAGGTGGACGAATCTGAGATGGTAAATATAAATAAATAAATATATATATATATGTATATATATGTGTGTGTGTGTGTATATGTGTGTATGCCTTAACATATATATGTTTTGATATATATATTTAGGTACATATGTTTTGACGTATATACTTTATATGTATAAATTTTGGTGTATATGTCTATATATGCAGATTTATTTATATATACCTTAATGAAAATTTAATTTTATTTATTTATTTTTAGAGCGCTGAGGAAGACAGCGAATACGATGATAGTGAAGATGAAAGTTTGGCAACCGAAAGTGACGGCGATGAAGAAGTTGAAGAGGATTCAGAAGATGAGGGATTATCTTGGGATGAACTTGAGGAAAGAGCTAAAAAAGGTAACAATAAATTATTTACCATAAAATATAAATTATTCTATAATATATATATATATATATATATATATTTTTTTTTTTTTTTTAGATGATAAAAAAAGATTCGCTTACAAAAGTGATGAAGATGATGAAGGATATAATAAAAGGAAGAAGAAAAAGAAAAATTAACTTTTTGGCATAAAACATTACAAGTATACATATGAAACATGTGACTATGTTTATGACTGTGGCTTTTTTATTTTTTTTTTTTTGAACAGATAAAAAAATAGGAATATATAAATATATATATTTTTGACGCATTAAGTAAATATTGTTCCAATGTATACACATATATATATATTGTACATTCCTTATATTTTGTATATTCCTTATATTTTGTATATTCCTTATATTTTGTATATTCCTTATATTTTGTATATTCCTTATATTTTGTATATTCCTTATATTTTGTATATTCCTTATATTTCGTATATTATATATATTTTGTATATTACATATATTTCGTATATTACATATATTTCGTATATATTGGAATTTTTTTTTTTTTTTTTTTATTTAATTTTTTAAAATGGCTTCATTTTTTTTCTTGACACTATTCATAAAAATATGAATAAATGTATATACATATATACAGGCATATGTTAATATGCATTAATTATATTCATTTATTTTAATTTATTATTATTATTTCATTTTTTTTTTTCTTTACTTCAAAACGTTATTAAACAATATATTGATACAAACATAAATAAATAAATAAAAATATATACATATATACCTATATATATATATATATATATATATATATATATATATAATATATTACACACAATATTGTACACATTGGAAAAATATATTTGTTCGTGAATATATGAAACTAGTGCTTCAAAGGATATCACGCTATACGTAAACAAAATGTGTTATATATATATATATATGTATTTTTTTTTTTTTTTTTTTTATAGTCTAGTTTGTTATTAATAGGGCTTCCTTCTTAATTATGTTATACCCCCTAATTTGAATGTTTTCATAAATATTTTGCTGTATATGGTCTGAGAATTTTTTTTGTTTGTTATAGTAGAAACCATTTGTTGGTACAATTTCATATCCTTTATTTTTTATATATACGTTCTGATCTAATATTATAGGTAATGATATATTATCATTATTTTTTTTTTCATATGTTTTATTTTCTATGATTAAGGTACCATCAAGGTAAAGATTAGTTATGATAGCGTTAGCTTTTAACCATAAGGTTGCTCCATTTTTTATTGTTATATTTCCTTTTATTTTTTTTATTAAATGTGTTAATGTAAAAGAAAATTCAGGTTCTATTAAGATTTTAGGAGGTAGAAAATATGATATACCATTAAACGTTTTTGTTGGAATTTCATCTAGAATAAATTTCTTTTTATTATATATACATGCTAATTGTATAAACCTACAATTACTATAATATAAATCTGTTTCTGCACTAAACATGCATTCTGGGTGTATATTATTTAATATTTTTTTGTATGCATTTATTGAATTATTTTTAACAGGTGAAAAGCATAAGCATCTATCTAATTCGGTAACTCCCACATTTGTAATATCATATAAATTTATATCAACCATATTATTTCCCTTTTTATTATCACATATGCTATTATTTATGGTATTAGTATCTGCAATTATGGTTGATACATTTTCTTCTATTACGGTTGATATATTTTCTCTTATTACCGTTGATATATTTTCTGTTATTACCGTTGATGATTTGGTTGCTTTATCTCTTTTGTGTTCATAAAAATATAATGCTATATCTTGCATCATACTTTCAATCCTAGTCGGACTTTTAAAATGGTCACGCGTATTATCGATATACTTTGGATTAATATATTCTGGTATATTTCCATTTGTTTTTTTTAATATTTCATTATATTTATTTATTTCATATAAGATAGCACTTGTATTACCAGGGTATAATGAAAATCCATCCTTCTGTAACACTTCCTTTATATCATTAGATGATAATAAAGAATTAAATATATTATATTCTAAGTTGATTGTCATAGATTTTTCGCTATTATTCAAGGTACATAAAGCTCCTATTTCTTCTCCAGGTTTTCTAGATACAGCTAAGAAATTCATATGTAACTGTTTTTCGATTGATACACCTAAACAAACAAATAACACCTTTAATGATAATGCATTTGTATCTTGGAAGAAAAATAAATATTTGTATCCATCTTTTATTAACTTATCTAATATGTTGCATTTGTTTATTAAATAATGTATATCACCATGACCATGTGGTTTTTTAGAAATGATGAATGTATTTTTTTCATATGTAAAATCTAAATGACCTTGATTATTTTTAAAACAAAATACTTTATTCTGTTTTAAAAAATGTACTTGATTTTTTTCTAAGCCAAAATAATTTTTCTCTTGAAAAAAGCATAATGTTTTTTCATAAGTATCATCCGATAACATAATAATAAATGGAATATTCATTTTTTTTTTTTTTTCTTTCTTTATATATTTTTCAAAAGATTTTATATAATTACAATAATATTCAATATAAGTTTGTTCAGATATAAGATTTGTAAATAGTTTTATTTTTATATCTTTATGTTTTAAACGTTCTCCTAATCCTCCAGCTAATAAAATAAATGATATTTTATCTATATGATCTAAACCTATTTTTTCATAATAAAGAAATTTTTCTAAGTTAAAAATATTGTACTCATCGTATGTTATTTGATGATTATTATTTAAGTTACCAAGACCACAAATATGATCAGACATATTTCCTTTTTTGACATATTTTATTTTCTTCTCTTCATTATAAGTTGTTTTCTTTACATTTTGATTTACATTCATTTCTTTAATCTGATTGACACATGTAAGATACTGTTTATTAATATACAAGTTGGATATTTTATCATTTGATAATATACTTGTAGGTGTTGATTCATTCAATGATGTATAATCACATTTATTTAATATTTCTCTATCATTATCAAAATTTTTTTTTTTTATATTCTTCTTTAAAATATGATTAAAAGTTTTATTACAATATAATATATTATTATTTAAATAATAATTATTATATAATACTTTATTATCTACATTGAGTAAATTATCTTTTATATGTTCTTTTTTCAATGATATATCATCACTATTAAAATGAAACTTTATTTTTATTAAATTATCTGGTTTATCAATCTTATAATTATAATATTCATTAATATTCATTTGAGACCTTTTTAAAAATTCTCTTCCTTTTTCAATATATTTAATAAAACCATCAGGATATATTAATTCAAATTCTTTTATTTGATTTATTATATCATATATATTTTTCTCGTTTAACCCTTTATGTGTTAATAATTCATATTGTTCGGTTCTTATTAAATAGTCTACATACTTTTTATTTTCTCCCAGTGTGTCCATAATAGTATTAAGTTTTTTCATCGTAAGTGTGAACAATTAAACGGCTCAAATGAAGCAAATAAATAAAAGGATATATATATGCACAAACACACACATATATATATATATATATATATATATATTTATTTATTTATTTATATATTTATATTTATGGATTAATAAAATATAAAAAAAAAGTATTAAGTATAAAAAATTTTAAAATGCATACATATTTATATATGAATTTATTATTTTGTTGCAACCTACATTATGAAAATATGCATGTATTCTAAATACATCGTCTCTATATTTGTAAGGCATCGAATATCCCTCTTTGTTGTTACGCATAACAAAACAAAGCCATAATATAAAGCAATACATATTTTATATATTATAAATTTTTTTTTTTTTTTTTTTTTTTTTTTTTCTTATATTTTGATATGTTACATATTTTAAGAATACCTAATGATTTTAAATCAATATATTATTAATATATCTTCTTGTTTAAAAAAAAAAAAAAAAAAAAAAAAGAAAGAAGCATTTTTATTATATGTATTATCTCCTACATATATACCAAAAGGTTATGAAAAAAAAACTTAGGATATGCCTTTAAAAGGTTGATATTTATTGAATGCTATTCCTATAACATGAAAATTTTATGTTTTTATTAAAATATTCTCATACACCAAAATGTATATATAAACATAAAATTGTAAATATATTAATATATATATATATATATATATATATATATATATATATATAATTATATTTATATTTATTTATGTACTAAAAATTGTACAAATTATTTATAATGTTCTCAAATCATTCTTGTAGCTTTGGTCATAATTCCATACTCACCAAGAAAAAAAAAAGAAAAAACATTTCAATATGTATGTATCCTTTTTCCATTTTGATTTTTACTTGTATGGTCCAGGAATTTGAAAATAAAATATAAATTAATTGAAAAGAAAAAAAAGAAAAAAAAGAAAAAAAAGAAATACAACAAGGCAAAGCGTCTTATTTTTTTTATTCTGACCAAAATGTTTCAAAGAGAACAAAAAAATGAAAGGAAAAGAATAATTATACATACATATGTATAAATATTATATATATATTATATATATATTATATATATATGATATATATATATAATGTTTATCACTCTGTTGTAACAAAAATTTTCATATATTGATAATCCCGCTGTTTATATATACTAAAATAAAAATATACGTATAACATCAAACATAAGTACATTATAAAATTATATTTCCTAAAAATACATTACGTTATGTTGAATAGAACAATTTTGTTTACTGGTGCATATGTTTCATGATAAAAAGGAATATATACAAATATATAAATATAAATATATATATATATATATATATATATATATATATGTGCATTTTTTTTTTTTTTTTTTTTTTTCTGTATGTACACCATTTAATAGTTCTATTCATTCTGTCACAAAAAAATATGTACATAATATTTTCCGGGAAATGATATATATAGAATATGATTAAAAAAATATCACACTAAAATATACATTTTTGTTTATATTATATTATATTATTTTATTTTTTATTTTTATTTTTATTTTTTATTTTTATTTTTTTTCACTTGTTTCATCTTTGTTTGAAGTTCCTTTTGCATATTTTGTCTACAGAACATAATAATAGTATCAGAAATGTTAGATATGTTTTGATTACTATTATGATATTTAATAGGATGTGTGAAATTATAAGATTTAATTGAATTTAGCATATCCTGTATTTTAAGTATATAAATATATTCAATACTTTTCCTCAGTGAATTTTCCATACATTCAATAAGATAGCCCATATTTTCCATATGAAAATATTGATCTTTAAATAAATATATATCTGATATTTTTTTTGAATTTTCTAATGCTTTATTTATATTAGCAGATAATATAAGATTATCATTTTTTTTTATTTCAAAATTTATTGTACATGATATTTGATAATGAACTTTTAAATTTGTTATATTAACTTGTATTAAATGTGTTGCTTCCCATTTTATATTTGTTTCTTTATCAAATATTTCTTTTTTTTTTATTAAAAAACATGCAACAAATCCATCTTCTATAGGATGAGGTAATAAATATACTGATGATAATCCGTTCATATAATATGCTTTTCTATATCTGTCGAAAATTTTATTATATAAAATTTCTAAAGTTCTTAAATGTTCTGGAGGTACATAACTATTTATATATTGTTCAGGAAAATATATATTTGTATATGGTGATCTGTATGAATCTTTTTCTTTATTAAACATATTACCTAAGTAATATTTATTCTCTTCCTTATCATATTTTATTTTTATGCTTCCTTCTTTATTTATTAAAATATTGTTTGTTATGTTCTGATCAATCCGAGACAACATCTTTATAGTATCATCGAATACATGTCCAGGCAACGTATTGCAAATGTTAAGGGCTGCTTCCATTTTTTCGTTATTCATTTCGATAAAAAATTATACAATGTATTGAGAAGACAAAAATGAATGAATATAAATAAATATAAATAAATATAAATAAATAAATATATATATATATATATATATTATGTGCGTGTACGTATGTACATTTATTTTATTTTGTTTCATTTTATGTTATTTTAAAAAATTGTGTCTTTGTCATTATTTTTTTTTTTCCTTATGATATTCAACAAAATAAAAAAATAAAATGGATTATTTAAAAATATAATATGTTACACATAAATATAATAAATATGTGCACAACATTTTGTCAATTTATTTATTATATATATATAAATATACCGTGTAGATCTATTAAATATTTTTATTCAGAATAAAATATAAGAAATTATTTAAGCCTTGAATATGTGCATAAAGATATTATATATGTGTATAATTTTATACCTTTGTTATATTTAAGGAATGTATGAAAAGGAAAAAAAAAAAAAAAAAAACAAGAGAAGAGAAGAAAAAATATTTTATCATATATTAATATATATATATATATTTATTTATTTATTTATATTTATTTAAACCATATTGGTTGTTATATACGATTTATGGATATATCACAATAATAATTTATATTTTATATGAATATATTCATTTCTTTAAAAATATTTAACCTATTGTATTATTATATTTGGACCGTTTCCTCTTTGTTTTATTAAAAAGAATATAATATTTTATATATATACATTCTTCTTTTATATAAGAATATTTTATATGTTCATAAACAATTATTAGACATCCATAACCATACATTTAAAATGCTTTTTTTTTTTTTTTTTTTTTTTTTTCAAATATTATATTCCAAAAAATCAGAAAAAGAAAAAACAATTATTTTTATTTTGTTTTATAAGGAATGTTTTTATCAAATATAATTGTACTTCAAAAAAAAAAAAAAAAAAAAAGAACTGTCATTTCTTTATAATTTTTTTTTTCATAATGTATAAAATAATTTAATATTGTAATAAAAAAAAAAGAAGTTCTAATTATTTTATTATTTTTATATAAATAATTATATTCTTATATATTAAATAATTTAAATATATAATATTCTATATATTATTAAATATTACAGAATGAAGTTTTTGTATTTATAAAAATATTTGTAGAATTGAAGAAAAATACTTTATTTGTTTTTATATAAATTAAATATAAAAAAAAAATGTTAATACATAATATAAAAATTTCAGATATATAATATATATATATATATATATATATATATTATTTCTACATGAATATTTATATACTATAATATTATTATATTATATATATTATAAATAAGTATTTTATATGGTAAGAAGAAAGTGCTTATAAATATATATTATACATATATATAATAATATATATTACTTTATATACATATATATATTTATATTAAAAATAAAAACAATATATTTTTTTCCGTACATGATATATTATATATATATATATATAATATAATTTTATTTAAAAAAAAAAAATTAAGAATCCTCTGAGAAATAAAAAAATTGGATGGATTTTATAAAATTAAAAACAAAATAAAATAAATACTTATTTATAAACAATACATAAAAAAGATATGTATATATATATTTTTTTTTTTTTTTTTTTATTTTTTGTTTTTTATTTTTAATATTAGAACGGGAAAAATATAATTACAAGTATATAAATTTTTTATCAAAAGGAAAAAAAAATATTTATATATCATATTATATTATATTTTTGTAAGAATAGATATAATATAATATAATATTTGAATCTAACAGTAAAGATTAATAAAAAGAAATAAGAATTATAATTTGAAGAAAGAGCACTGTAGAAATAAAGAAATAATATATATTATATATATATTATATATATATATATATTTATTTATTTATTTATATATTTGTTAAGATATACGTAGAATATATTCATTATACATACATATTTGTGTTTATTATTTCCATGTGTTAAGAATGGTGCGAATTAGCGACAGCGAACTGAGTGATAAGGAGTTGGCAGATTTTTTGTCAGAGGATAGTGATAATGGTGATGAGAATTTATTAAATAAAAAATATTCTGATAAAGAAGCATTAATAACTTTAGAAGTAGATTTCCCTAAGATTGTTACTATATTAGGTATACCAAAAGTTGAATCGGAAAAACATGGGAGGTTAGCTGAAGTATTGAAGAAATTATTTATAAGACATTTGAGTGCTAAGATTAGTGATTCTTCTTTATTAAATATGAAAATTGATATGCCTACTGATAAAGAGAATAAAACGAAAGGTATATGTTTTGTTACGTTTAATGATAGTTTTCAAGCAAATGAAGCTGTGAAAATTTTAAATAAATTAAAATTAGATGCTAAACATATATTAACTACCTCAAAAATGGATGATATAGAAAATATTATTAATAGAGATGAGAAAGCTATGCCTATTAATGTTGTTGGTTTTACTCGAGAAAAAATTAGATGGTGGTTATATGATGAAAAATGTAGAGAACAATTTATTGTTAGATATGATAGTCATTTTGAAGTTCATTGGTTTGATCCTTTAGAAAAAGAACCTCAATTAATATATACCACTTTTAAAAAAAGCGCACCTTTTTCAAGTGTTCAGTGGAGTAATCAAGGTTCTTATTTAGTTAGTTTTCACAATCCAGGTATAGCTTTATGGGGAGGAGATAGTTTTGAAAAATTAATTAGATTACAACATAAAAGTGTTAAAGAAATTTTGTTTTCTCCAAACGAGAATTATGTATTAACGTGGGATGGTACTCCTTATTCTTTAAGGAATGAAAAATCTATATGTATTTGGAGGGTTATCACAGGAAAATTACTTCGTTCTTTTATTACTCCAGAATATAGTCCTAAGGAAAAAATGTTTCCACATTTTTTGTGGAGTCCAGATGATAAATATATTGCATGTATAGGAAAACAAAAAGAAGTATATGTTTATGAATTACCATCTATGTTATTAATCGAAGATCAAGAAAAAAAGAGAACCCCTTTAAAATATTCAGGTGTAAAAGAATTTGATTGGTCTCCTGTTGATAATATTCTAGCTATATGGATACCACAAACTAATGATACACCAGGTACATTAATACTTGTTGATATACCATCTAGAAAAGAATTAGTTTCAAGAAAGATTTATGATGTAAGTGTTGCTTCTATACATTGGCATAATAAAGGTGATTATCTATGTTTAAAAACAACAATTCAAAAAAAATCAGGTAAAAAAATTAAAAAGGAATATACACAACTAGAAATATTCCGTATGAGAGAAAAAAATATACCAGTAGATAATGTACAAATTGAAGCTGTTAAAACAAAACAATTTCATTGGGAAGAATCTAACAGTAATCGTTTTGCACTTATTCTTAGAGAAGAAACAACAAATAAACAACAAATTAGATTCTATAAAATATCAAATAAAGGAACAACCAGAGATGCTAAATGGTCCAGTACATTTGAAATCAATAATCAAATGAATTTTATGAAATGGTCACCACAAGGAACATATTTTATATTAGCATCATTAGCATCAGAAGGTACACTCTATTTCTGTTGTTTAAATAATAATGATGAAGTAGATGTTATACATAAAGATGAACATTTATTAGTTAATTCTATATCTTGGAGTCGTTGTGGGAGATTCTTAGTATCAGCTGTTTCTAATAACCCAAATGCTTTTAATACTGGTTATAGAGAAGAAAATAGTGAAGCAGGTTTTCATATATGGACCTTTCAAGGTAAATGTCTTATGAGAATAAAAAAACCATCATTCATTCAATTCTTATTTAGACCACATCCAAAGTCATTATTTAATGATAAAATTAAACTAGAAATTAAAAATAATCTAAATAATTATTCTAAAAAATTCGATAATATAGATGAAAAAATGAAAACAGCAAAGAAAAATGCTTTACTCACAGAAAGAAAAAATATTGAAAATTCATTCAACCAAAAATTTCAAGAAATTACTGCACTCTTTCAATCATATCAAGAATATCAACAACTTAAAAAAAATTGGGAAACATTCGAGAGTCAATTTGAGTGGGAAGAAAAAACCATAGTCATCGAGCATGTACTATCAGTAAAGGAGGAAATATTTGCATAAGAATATAAAATTTAATAGAATAATAAAAAAAAAAAAAAAAAAAAAAAAATGGAAAATTAAATAAATAAAAATATTAATATATGTATATATACTTATTTATATGTATTAATACATTGGGATGTTACCCACACCTATACCTATATATTTACAAATTTTTATATTTATATTCAATTTATATAATTAATTATTGAATTTTTTTTTATTTTTTAAATGATTTATTTTTTATTATGAACACATACGAGGAAACAATATTATATATATTAAAAAAAAAAAAAAAAATTTAAATAAAACATAGAAATATATACACAATATGGGAAACGTCACCCTTAGTTTTTTTTTATTTTTTTTTGTTATGAAAGATGATTTCATTGTATTTACATATATATATATATATATATATATATATATATAAATATATTTATATATTTATATTTATATATTTATGTACTAGGTTAGAAAGTGAAGACTCAAGTTACGAATGGGTGCAGGTGGGGCACCAGAGGTATATAAGTATTTCCCCCCATTTATCAAATCATTTACATTTCTAACTAGAGAAAAATTCTGGTCATATATTTTTCTAGTAGGACCAATAGAAGGTTGTAAAATCTTGGTAATTTCATAACATAATGATTTAATATTTTTTATATACGATTTAACTAAAAAACATACTCCTTTATCATATTTCTTTTCATTATTAAAAAGATATATAGTTTTTGTCCTTCCTGTTTGTATACCATACTTTTGGATACCTAAGGTACCAGGAGTTACAACATAATTGTATGGTTTCTTCACCATAGTGGGAAATACTTTTATATTATTATAACAGTAGGAGGATTTATTTTTGTTATTTTTTAATAATTCGATAAATTTGTTTTTTTGAACTCCCGTATAAAATTGTTTATCATTTAACCTTTCAAACACGTTTGTGCATGTTTTATCTTGTATATTGTTTAATAGGGGAGAAACATCTTCATTACTTTCTTTTTTTTTATTTTGAATAATGCTGGGTATATATTTCATGTGAGAAACCGTAAAGTACTTTTTTACTGGTTTTAAATTATCTTCCTCACAGCACGGATGCTTACAAGAATTTGTCTATTTGTTTGAAGGAATAGGCAACATATATATGTATATATACTTGTGTATATATATTTGTGTATATATATATTTGTATGTATATATATTTGTATGTATATATATTTGTATGTATATAATATTTTAAGGTACCTTGTGTGTCTTTTCATTTCCCTCTAGACACTTCTGATATTCTTTTATAACTTCATAAAAATTCTCCATTAAAAAATATATACGTTGAAATAATACACTTGACAATAAAATATCGTGAAAAATAATTAAATACAATAAGATATACTATAGAAATATAATTAAGTTGTAAATAAGAAGAATAATATTTTTCATTTTCTTTTTTTGCACAGAATATGTTTTATATGGGCATATTTTGTGCTTGTCATAATAAAGATATATATATATATATATATATATATATATATGTGTATACTTATATTTTTATTTTTTTCAGAATATACGTTATCAAATTATGTGTGATAAATATAATAAATGTGACAACACATTTATGCCTTTGTATATATGTACGTTTTTTATTTTTAATATTATTTCTTTATTTTAAAAGATTTGACAAATTACAAATTCACCATATTTGTAAACCTTAATTATGTTTTTATAAGACATTGTAATTTAAAAAAAAATATATATAAAACTGACATAAGGATTTTTAATCACGATGAATATAAAGATATACTATTTATAATATATTATTAAAAAAGTAAAATAAAAGTTTATGACTTATGATAATGAACGTTTTATTTTAAAAATGTGTTTTTTGATAAACGATAGTGTTCATAGACATAAAATATATTAAACATTTATTTTAATATTATGTGTTAAATATATTCAATATGATTATGGGAATATTTTATTCCCTCATACTCTTCATATATATATATATATATATATATAATTACTTTCTTTTTTACAAAATATATATATTAAAAAAAAAGGGGGTGGGTGGAGAAATATATAAAATTAAAAAGTAAGGATAATAATATATATTTATATCCATTTATAAACTATGTAGTATTATTTACATAGCGTCGTTTTAAAAAATCATTGTTTTATTTTATTTTATTTTATTTTCATTTATTTATTTTTTTTTTCGGGTACAGTTTAAATACAATTATTATTAAAATAATGTAGATAGGTTATTCTAATATAGAGTTAAAATTTTACAAAAAAATAAATATATATAAATATAAATATATATATATATATATATATATATATATATATATTATAGGAGACATTTTATAAAATAATAGACACATAAAAAAATTATAACAAAAAAAAAAAAGGAATTTATGGTTTTACAAGTATTGTTTATGTAAATACGTGTGAAAATGTTTCTTATATTAATAGGAAAAGTCTGTCTAAATTATATATATATATATATATATATATTAATATTATTCTTTGCAGTTCTATAATTTATCTTTGGAATGATATATTTGATCATGCTCCATTGAACTCTCTGTTACTATATTTATATTTCCATTTATTCGCATATCAGGAAATATTAACGAATGCAATTCCTCGACCACTTTCGAATTTTTTTCTATCTGTTGTCTAAATTGACAATGTTTTAACCATGCATTCATAAAATCAGCTGGAGGTAATATAGTTTGTAAATAATATAAAAACGATTCATTCCATATAATTTCATTAAACTGTCTTTTCAACTCATATTCTTCACTTAATACGGAACACATTTTCTGATCTGTTATTATATGTAATTGTTTTACTAAATCCTCTAATATCGTATACACACTTTTTTCTGCATCGTTCATATTTATCCTGACTTGTTCATGTAATGTGTCAATTTTGGCTAGCAAATCATTTAAATTTTTTTTTTTTTGTTTAATAAAATTGGATGGGTTATTACTATGATGTAGAATAGCTTTATATGCCATATTTAATGAAATGATTGTATCTTGATTATTATTGCTATTTTTTAAATAAGGAAAATTTTGGTTCGTTGTTAAATCAGTGTGTACATGATTGGAAGTACACAAATTACAAATAGGAATATGACAGATGGTACAGAACATATTAGCATCATTTGACATGTGTCTCTTACACTTTCCTGGTATTTTTTGAGCTTCGTTTAAAGCTTTTCTGATATGTTTTTTAACGATTTTATTTTGTGAATGGATAAGAGTATCACATTTTTCACATAGCCTTACTTCATCGGATTCACAATAAAATATGGAAGGTGCATCACTACAATAATCACAAAGAGGAAGAGAAAAATGTTCATCATCATTTGGATCACATTCAAATTGTATTAAATAACGTGGTAATATTTGTGAATTATCATAAATAATATATTCATGATGAAAAGTATAATATGGTAAAACACCATATGTTGGCATAATGTCTCCTCCTAAGGCTAAATTTATTTCATTATTATTAACGTTATCATATTCATTATTATGTTTATGATTTTCGTTATCTTTATTTTTATAATGAATAGTTAATGCATCGTCTAGAGATTCTTCTTTTTGTTTTTTAATAAAGATACTGTCATATTCGATAGGTAGCACATCTCTATTATATGTGGACACATCCTTTTCATTAACAGATAAGGATAACCCAACACCTACATCACATAACAGAAATTCAAATATTCCTCTTTCACCAGATAAAAGAGTGTTTTGGCTGTGTTCGATAATTTTTTTTAATTTTTTTTTTCTTGAATTTTGAGGATCATTTTCGTATGTAAGTTCATTACATTTATTAAACGTTTTGTTTTTATTTAAGGACGTGAGTGGGAAACCAGGAATGCTACATAAACATAATGAAAAAAAAAAAGAAAAAAAAAAAGAAAAAAAAAAAAGAAAAAAAAAAGAAAAAAAAAAGAAAAAAAAATGAATAATAAATGATATACATGGAGTATATAATATGTACATATATATATATTTATTTATTTATATTTATTTATATATATATTTCTTTGGATTCATTTTTATGGGGCTCACTTAAAGTTCCCAATGGACAACTTTAAACCCTTTGAAGAAATACAAAACCCCCTTGCACAAATATCCTGAATTGTATTATCTGTATCTAACGCTGAAGTATCAATAAAAGTTTTTAAAACAAGTTTTTCTGAGTTTTTTTTTTGAAATTTATTTATGACTTGCACAGGAGAAACATGCCACGCTTGTACTAACTTTACTCTAGACGTTCTTGCATTCACTTGTAAAAAATATTCCAGCGTTAACCATTCATCTGAATCTCTAAATATTTGTGTCAAATTATTATCTAATATGTTAATATCTGTTCCTATAGGGTTAGACATTATTTTATTGATTATTCATAAATAGGTTATTCATCTAAAATATTTAATATTATATAAAGACAAAAAAAAAAAAAAAAAAAAAAGAGAATTAATTATATGAACAAATTAAAAATGTTAAGAAGTAAAATCATAAAAGATACAAAAAAAAAAATATATATATACAAACATATATATATATATATATATATATAATTTTTTGATGCACATAAAACATATGTATATTTTTCTTTTCAAAGAAATCATATAAAAATGTAAAAAGGGAAAAAAGCATGAAGATATTAAAAAAATTGATAAAATATTAATACATGATATTATTAGTAACAAATCATATGTTTTTTTAATATAGTAAAAATTTTTAGACGGAAAATTAAGATACACTATTTTAAATTATAATACATAAATATATATTTAAAATAAAAAAAAAAGAAAAAAGAAAGATGATATATTATATATAATATTTTATTTTAAAGGAATATAATAAAATTTCATCAAACAGAAAAAAAATTCAATAAATAATAAATGTATAAATAAATAAATAAAAGAAATACAAAAATGTATACATATATATATATATATATATAATATAATATATGTTTTATTGAGCTATATCATCTGTTATATAATAATGCATACATATGCAATACAAAAAAATAATACCCATATAAATATATACTATATATATAATAGAGGATTTATTTCATATATGTTAATATATATATTATTTTATATAATATATATATTTTTTCTTTTTTTCAAATTTATATAAAATAAATTTAAAAAAGAAAAAAAATCATAATATTATAAATTTATAATAATGGTAAGTGCTTTAAAAAAATATAAGTTTCATGAAACAATTTATTCGTATATGTTAACCTCAACTATTTTATTAATAACTATATATACATATTAATGTTGTTTTTATAAAATTTGTCAATAAAGTAATATTTTTAGAAAATATGGCAAGGCATAGTAAAAATAATACAGCAAATCCTATATTTACATACCACGAGAGAAAAAAAGTTAAAGGTAAAATGATGAGAATAAGATGCCATAATGTATATATATATATATATATATATATATATATATATATATATATATATATATATTTATATGTTTGTATTTTTTTTTTTTTTTTTTTCGGAGTATACAATTATGTGAAATAATAAAAATTTATGGATATACATATATATGAGTAGTACATATTATTATATATGAATAAATATATATAATTATATGAT
>LT990234.2:730301-750301 GCA_900257145.2 Plasmodium billcollinsi
TATTACAAATATATATATTTATATGTATATATTATGTATAATATCTGGGCAATTTATAATGATTATAAAAAAAAAAAAATAATAAATAAAAATATAATATTATATATATATATATATATATATATATATATATTATATATTCGAAAAAAATTCATTTGTGATTTTTTTTTTTTTTTTTTAATTATTTTTATATATAAAATTTTATATTTATATATCTTTATTTTCTTTTATTTTTTATTCTTTTAGGTTTAATTAGATTACATTATATATATTAAATATTATTTTTTCTTTTTTTGAAAAATAAAATTTATTATTGTAAAATGCACTATATTTTATTTAAAAGTACACATAAGAAAAACATAATACATACCGATATTATATATATATAATATTTTATATTTATTATGTGAATATATAATATTTATAGTTTTTTTTTATTTTATATTTTTTTTAAGTTTATTCATATTTCATTAATATTTACAATGCAGTGATTTTAAAAAATAAGGAGAGAATATTATTTAAGATTATTTAGCATTATAAAAATAAAAATAAATATTTTATTTATGTATTCATGTATACTAAATACTTTTATAATATAAGGATAAATGTATGAGTTATAAAAAAAAAAAAAAAAAAAGAAACATATATAAATATATATATGTATATATTGATTTGTATTTATGTTTAAAAAGTCTTTTAAAATTAGGAGGAAAAATCCCACCTGAAATTATACATATATATATATATATATATATATATATATATATATATATATATATTGCATATTTTAAATATATCTATTTTTTTTTTATTATTTCCTTGATTTTTTTCCATTTAATAAAAATATAAGAATTTTTATATAATTGTCCATACATATATATATATTTATATTTATTTATTTTTATGTTGATCTTTTTGTGAGTTTTTTTTTTTATTTTTATTTGTTTCTGCAGAGTTGATAATATTCATGTTATTATGATTTGGTTGGAACATGAGAGTAGAATTATTAGATGATTTATAATTAAATAAATTATATGGTTTTTTAATTATTGGTATGTGTTTAATATTATTTTTATTATATATGTATTTTTTAACAGCTAAGGAAATATATTTTCTATAGAAATCATATTCTTGTGATGATACAAATAATTTATAGTCTATAAGATTTAAAAAATATATTTCTAATTTATTTAATTCTTTAGTTGTTACACCTCCTATTTTAGCATAGTAAGAATTAGAATAATATAAGTCATCAAAAAATTTTACAGAAATCATAGCAGCTGTAATAACTAATCTATGTATACATAATAAAGATAAAGATATATCTTTATGTATTTTGATTAATCTATCTAAATATATTATTAATAATACAAAACATTCATTGCTACATCCAATATATTTTCCTATCCTTTCTATATAATTTTTTAAAGATATATCAGGAATTTTGGAAGCATGAAAACTTGTTATTTTCCCTACACCTCTATTATTCATTTTTATCATTTCATTTAAAACTATTGGAATGTATAAAAATATATAATTCTTATCAGTTCTTGGTACTTCTCCCTCTATCGCGTAATCCATAGTGCTACACAATAATTATTACAATATGGCAATTATTAAATGTTCAAATAAATAAATATATATATATATATATATATATGTGTGTGAATATATATATATATATATTTTTTTTTTTTTTTTTTTTTTTTTTATATTCCACTTGTCCTCAATAATTATACTCAAAAACAAATAAAATTATAATTTATAAACACTACATGTTCTACATCATAAAATTTCTATATTATTTATTTTAAATATTTTTTTTGTTTTTTTTTTCTTTCTTTGTTAATATATATCAAAAAAAAGGATTTATATATATATATATATATATATATATATATATATATTTATATATATGTATGAAATTACTTGACACTTATTCTCGCAAAAATAAACCTTACGACAAAAAAAATATATTAATAATTGCTATACTGGAAATAACGAAGGGCTTATATTGTTATCATAAAAAGACATACCTTCCTTCATCTTGATATATACATATTTTTTTTTTCATAGATGGAAAAAAAAGTAAATTAAAAAAAATCACGTTTGATATTTTAATTTAGTTATTAACAAAAAAAATAAAATGGTAATGAAGTGAATATAATAAGGTACACATAAATAGATAAATATAAATATAAAAATATATATATATATATATATATATATATATATATATGTGTGTGTGTGTTTTATTATACCCTACAAATCTCCCTATGTAATATAATAATATATTCATGAAGGCATTGAAAAAAAAAAAATTATATTATTATTCATATATATATATATATATATATATTATACTTTCATATTTCATAAAAATGATCAAAGATTCTTGACCTCTCAATTTTTATACAATATTTGATTTTTTTTTGGAGTTTGTATAACTGTCCCTGGCTTCACTTTGGATGCAGGGTTATTAGCTAATTCTAATGGAACTATATTATTAGAAGATATTAGAAATTGCTTTAAATCATAAAATAAATGAGAATCATGTTCTGTTATAAATGAGATAGCTAATCCTTTCATACCAGCTCTTCCTGTACGTCCAATTCTATGTGTATATGATTCAATATCCTTAGGCATATCAAAGTTTATAACTAATTTGACACCATGAACATCAATACCTCTACCAGCAACATCTGTTGCTACTAGTATATCAAATTCTGCATTTTTAAATGCACTTAATGTTTGTTCTCGTATTTCTTGAGCTTTTCCTCCATGTAATGCTACTGCTTTATATTTCATTTTTGTTATTGATTTAGCAATAATATCTGCAACTTTCTTTTGGTTAACAAATACTATTATAGGAGGTTCATATATTTCTAATATTTCCTGTAATTTTTGCTTTTTCTTTCCTTCTGTAAGGAATTCCAACTTCTGTTCAATCGATCTCTTGCCTGCACCTGGATCACCAATAGATATATATGCAGGTGCTCTTAAATATTTTCTTGATAATCTTTCTACAGATGGAGGCATAGTAGCTGAAAACATTTGAGTTAATCTATATAAACGATGACCAGCTTTAGTCATCATTTCTTCTTGTAACGCTAAAGCATCATCTTCTGATTTTAAATTACTTGTAGGTATTTTATCAAGTATATAATGAACAGTATCTTCAAAACCCATATCCATCATTCTATCAGCTTCATCTAATATAACATAATTACATTGATTTAATACAGTGTATGCTTTTTCTAAACAATCTTGTAATCTTCCAGGGGTTCCTATAACAATTTCTACACCTCTCCTTAATTCAAATGCTTGTGCTTCTGCATTTCTACCTCCGACAACAGCAACTGTTCTACATGAACAATAAGAAGCAAACTTATTTGTCTCTTCGTATATCTGTATAGCTAATTCTCTTGATGGTGCAATTACAAGAGCATATGGACCATCCTGTGATGTTTCATAAGTTAAAGGTGGTAATTGCTTTACATATGAAAGCATAGGTAATACAAAAGCTGCTGTTTTCCCAGAACCCGTTTCAGCTATACCTATAAGATCTCTCATTTCTAAAGCAATAGGTATAGCTTGCATTTGTATAGGTGTTGGTTTTTCATATTTTGCTTTTTTTATAGCTTTTAATAAATCATTTGATAAATTAGATTCTTCCCATTTTCTTATAGGTGCAGGTACAACACCACCTTTAATATAAATTTCGTTATCTTCTCTAAATATTCTCCAGTCTCTATCTGTCATTTCTTCTCTGCTTTTCTGGCTCCAGTGCTTTTCACACACATCTTTTATAATATTATTTACTTTTGGTTCGTAAATATATTCTCCACGTTTATTTTTGATTAGGTGGTTATGATAATTATATTCGGATGCATTTGGATGTTTATCATATGATACTTCATTAGAGTGCTGATAACTATTGTGATAACTATTGTGATAACTATTGTTATTACTATTGTGATTACTATTGTGATTACTATTGTGGTTAATATTGTGATTACTATTGTGATCACTGCTATCATTACAACTAATATTATTATTTTCATTATTATTATTATTATTATTATTGTTGTTGTGATGGTGGTGTTGGTTGTCTCTATCTTTGTTTAGAGACATATTTAATCTATTTTGAACTAGCTTATCATAAAAATTATTTTTCTTTCTTTGCTCTCTTACATCTATACCTGCTATATAACCTCGACCAAATAATAATTGAGGCTCAAGCCTATTTTGATATAATGGATTACTATCATTTCTTGAAGTATCTTCAGATTGATCCCATTCGAAATTAAATATATTTCTAAATTTCTCTGAGGGTTTTTGTATCTTTTTCTTTGTTTTATTTAATCCCAAATACTGTTGTTTTATAATTTCTAATTCTTTTTCTTTTAGATCATCTCTTTGAATATTACTTAAATTTAACATGTTTAATTCAGCTAAGGAAGATTGTGGTTTTTTATAGTACGATTCTGATAATATATATTGAGTATGATTATTGTTATATGTATCGTTTGTAGTATTATTATATTTATTATTATCATCATTATTATTATTATGTTTATAATCTTTAAACTTTTTATTATTTCTATCATTATAATATGAATCCTCATCATATTCATTCTCATTATAGTCCTTATCATCATTAATATTATCACATTCAATTTTTCTTTTCTTATCATTTGTCCTATTTTCGTCATTTCTATATTCATAAGAACCTTCTCTTCTTCTATGTTTTCTATTATCTACAGAAGAATGTCTTATATGATGGTGCTCTTTCTTTTTTTTTTTTTCTTCTTCTTCTTCTTTGCTAGAAATCATTTTTTCATTATCATTTTCCATTTTTTTTTTCTTTTCTTCTCTTTCCTTTTTTGTTAAAAAGACTAGCTTTTCATTATTGGATACATTTGCAAATATTTTTTTATTGATCTTTGTATTATTAGGATGTGTGTCCTCAAACGAATTTCTATAATAATGATAATAATTATTACTATTAATATTATTATTATTATTATTATTAGCATTATTATTATCATCATTATTATCATCATTATTATCATTATTATGTGTTTTACGCCTTACACTACCTTTTGCATCACTCCGTTCTTTCTTATTATATTTAATAGGTTCCTTTATTATCATTTTATCTTTCATTGTTATATTTTTTTTTATTAATTCTTTATTGCTTTCATCTTTATTATCATCACTTTCTTCTTCCTCAGAACCTGAATTGTTGTAGTATAATTTTATAGATGTTTTAAATTTTATTCTCTCATTTGGTTTTGGCTTAACCTTTGACTGCACTTTATTTGATAAAGTCTCATCTTCATTAGTTTGATTATCTTTATTATATTTCGACGAATGTACTATATTACCTTTCTCTCCGTTAAAAATGTTCTTTTTATTTTTATCGTAAGTAATATTTTTTCTTTTTGCATTATTATTATCATCATTATTATTATCATCATTATTATTATCATCATTATTATTATCATCATTATTATTATCATCATTATTATTATCATCATTAATATTATCATCATTATTATTATCATCATTAATATTATCATCATTAATATTATCATCATTTATATTATCATCATTAATATTATCATCATTTATATTATCATCATTTATATTATCATCATCATTATTATTATCATTATCACTTTGTTCGTTTCTTTTTATGTATAAATTATCATCCTCATTTGTCAACTTGTTTTCTCTTTTTGCATGTATACTTTCTTTTTCTATACCCTGAAAAGGATTACTAACATGAGGAACGTTTTCTTTTTCCTTATCGATATTGTTTTCTTTCTTTCTGAAAAAAAACATTTTCTTACATCTTATAAAAAAAAATATAAATTTATATATAACAGGTAAAATTAATACAAGTATATAATTATTCTTATATTAAAATATACCTAATATTATTATTATAATGCTTATTAAATAAAATATTTGTTTTTAAAAAATATATATATATATATAATATTATATTATGTATTATATTTTTCTTTTGAATATCCAAAAAAAAAAAGAATATATACTTTATTCTTAATAGGAAAAAAATGAAAAGTTGAAAGTTTGATTATTCTCATATATATATATATATATATATATATATATATATATATATATAAATATATATAATATATATGTAATATATTTTAAAATGTGAAAATAAAAAAAAAAAATAAAAAATAAAATAAAATAAATAATCCATATAAATATGCATACATAATATTGTATGAAATTTTATTTTTTTAATATATCTTATTTGTTCCTTGTAGCAAATCCCAATTTTAGTAAGAATTATTATTATAAAACAATAAAACATTTAAATATTACATATATATATAATTATGTATATATATATATATATATATATATATATATATATACAAAAGAACTATTAAAATCACAAATAAATAATTTAACAAATAAAAGGAAAAAAATAAAAATGAAACCATAAACTATAATCACATATATAATATATATATATATATATATATTTATATATTTGTATGTTTTTTTTTTTTTTTTTTTTTTTTTTCCTTAATTATATATAATAATCAAGATCTTAATATAAAAATTCTACCTAAAATTAAAATATGTAGTTTATTAATTTTGTGTATATATGATAATTATATTTATAAATATAAGAACCTTTTTTCCCCTTTTATATATAATTTTAAAGATATATTATATATATATAAATATATTTTTGTATATTCAATAAAAGATATAATATGAAGAATATAGAGATTTATTATTATTTTTTTTTTTTATTCTATAAAAGATAAATAATAAATAAAAATTTATTTCTTAAGTTATATTATCTAAAGAGGTTTATTATATATAAACTTCATTCGTAATATTGACATTTCTTTTTTTATTTAAAATATATATGAGATTTTTTTCGTATAAGGTAAAATAAGAATAAATATTCAGTTGGAAAATATGTACATATGTACATATATACATAAATATATATATATATATATATATATATATATATATATATATTTATTATTATTTTTTTCCTTTTTTTTATGATATTGTGTCTATTTGATCAATGAGAAAAGTAATTTTCCATTTTTTCCTTATGAAGAATACCATCATTTTTTGTCGATATAAAACAAGGCATAAAAAATAAAAATAAAATAAAGAATTAAAGAGAAAATAAACTAAAATAATTAAAAATTATATATATATATATATATATATATATATATATATATATATATATAAGAATCATTATTTTATTTTTATTATATTTAAATAAATAAATATATATATATATATAATATGTTCTTTACTACTATATATGTAAAAAAAATGTGTAGAATAAAAACTTTTTAGCTAAGCTTATTTTACGAGGGATGTTTCTTATTAAAACGTACTATTTTCTCACAGTTTTCTTTTGGTCCTATTTCTACTTTAAATATATATATGTATATATATATATATGTATATATGTATATATGCATTTATGTATTTATGTATTTATGTACGTATATTTATTTATTTTATTTTATTTTTTTCTAAATAACTTAAGTGTACGTTTCCAATAAAAAAAAAAAAAAAAAAAAAAAAAAAAGTGCATGAGCATAAAAATATTATAAAAAAATAAAATTTATATAACATTTTACACATTATTTTATTATTATTATTTTAAATTATTTTATTATGCTAATATTGATTGATGAAAATATATAAGAACAAAAAAAAAAAATAAATAAAAAAAAAAATATAAGCATATAATTATACATACATATATATATATATATATATATATATATATATATATATCAAAAGAGTGTGAAAAAGATACTTTTAATATTTTTCATTTTTTTTTTTTTTTTTTTCCATTCTTCCTTTTTCTTTTATTATAATTATTATTATATATACATATGAATTATTATGGACATAATATATAATATAATATAATATAATATAATATAATATAATATAATATAATATATATTTATGTGTTATAGCTACAAAAAGAATATCCATATTTTCCTGTTTTCAAATCTAAAGAGAAAAAAAACGAATATACCCACATAAATATATAAATCGTTATATAGTCGATAAAACGAATATATTTATAAACACATATTATATATATATATATATATAATATCATTTTATCTATTTTATTCTGTAGGATACTTTTAATTCTTATATCCCGAACTTTTTTTTTTCTCTTGCCTTTCTAACCTATTGAAATTTATTATATATATAGAAATTTTTTCTTTTTTCTTTTTCTTTTTCTTTTTCTTTTTTCTTTTTTCTTTTTTCTTTTTCTTTTTCTTTTTTCTTTTTTCTTTTTTCTTTTTTTTTTCCCTTTTGTTATGTAACCTTATTAATAATAATATAATTTTTTTATAAGAAAGAAGAAAAACACTTATATCGTTATGAATTATACAAATATCAATAGGCGTGAGAAAAGGAAAAGACAGGAGGAAATAAATAATGTTATTCAGAAAAAAATAAAAAATTGTAATATGTTAAAATATTATCAAAACACAAAACAAAATGATTATGATTTCTCTTCGTTAATAACGAAGAATATTGGGATAAATAAAAATGAACAGATATATATAAAAAATGTACATAAAGATGAAAATGTATGTACTTATGAAAATGAAGGTGTGCAGAAAGAGACCCCTGATTTGATTAAAAACGAATATAATGATACACAATTTTGGTTATGTGATGAAATGTGTATAAACCAAAAAGGAAATAAGCATGCCCAGTTCCTAATTCCTTTGCATAAATACAAAGAGGAATGTAGTTATCAACATTTTATTAGAAAAGGTTTAAAAAGAAAAAATGAGAAGGATATAAAAATAATACGTGATGGGAAATATGACAGAAAAGATGTATGTAACAAAAATATTTATGAAATGAGACGATGTGAAAAAAATGACCAAGAAGTGAGCAGATGTAATGATATAAACAGGTTGAAGAATTATAAGAAAAAATTAGGTTATCCAAAAGGAAAGAAAACTAACCACAAAGGTAACAATAATGATAATAATAATAATAATAATAATAATAATAATAATAATAATAATAATGATGATGGAGAGAATAATGATAATAATAATAACAATTATTATAATAATAACCTTTGTAATAATAATTGTGAAGATAATAAAACTCAGTCACACATGTGGGAAGGCTTATTAAAGAAAGATGTCCTTTTACTATTAATACAAGCAATTAAAAATATGGGATATAAGAAATCTGCTAAATATTTAGAACTCGAAAGTGGTATAGAATTAGAACAACCATTAATAAAAAGAATGCATAAAAATATTTTATTAGGGAAATGGAAAAATGCTATCATAAGTTTAAAAAAATTAAATATAAATAAAAAATTAATAAAAGCTATAAGCTTTTTAATATATGAACAATGTTTTATAGAATATTTATATGAAGGTAAATACTTTGCTGCTTTAAGATGTTTAAGAAATAAATTAGAAAAATGTTGTTTTGATCAAGATACATATTATAGGTTACATCAATGTACAACCTTTTTTATGATAATAAATAACAACAATGATAATTATGAAAATAATGATACTTACGAAAATAATGATAATTATGAAAATAAATATAATTATAATAATAATTATTATTATAATTTACAGCATACATGTAAAGAGAAATATAAAAAATCTCGTAGTATTTTATTTGAAAAAATTAACAGATTATTACCAGAACATATCATCATACCACCAAGACGACTAGCCATTTTGCTTCATCAGTCTTTGAAATATCAAGTTGATAATTGTTTGTTCCATAATCATTTTTCACAAAAAACATTAAAAAGTAAAAGGACTATGAAATGTACAAGAATGGATAATCTTAAATTATACAAACCAAGTAATGAAAAGAGAAACAAATGTAATAAATCAGAATGCAAAGTGAACCAAAGTCATAGGAGTAACAACATAAAAAGTGATAACAATGTTGAGGATAATATATCTAGAAAGGAAAAAACAAAAAAGAAAAACAAAAATGAAAAAAATAATGGTAAAAATAAAATTAATTATGCATTAAAAAGTTATAAAAATAAAATTCGATGCCCTACCAACATAAGTTCAAATAATGAACCTACAAATAATAATAATATTACGACTGTAACAACCAAATGTTTAAGTAATGAAAATATATTAAATGCATCTAATAAGGAGAATACTACTTTTATGAATACATCCATATGGAATAATCAAAATGTTGAACAAAATGTTGAACCAAATGTTGAACAGAATGTTGAACAGAATGTTGAACCAAATGAATATAATATAACTAATATTAACTTATCTTATGATAAATCAAAAAAAAAATGTTTTATGACATACCCTACAAGTGCAGAAAAAACTCTCGTTCCTGACAAATGTAATAAAGAGGAAGAATGTCAAGAGGATGTATATAACGCTAATACAAGCAACCCCACATCTTTAGACATATATAGTAATTCTACAACTTATGAGAACCAAAGGAAGAAAAAGAGAAATATTATTATTAAACAAGAATGTAATGAAGAAATATCATCAAATAATGATCAGAATTATATATTACAAGAACAAAATAATGATATAATTATAAAAGAAGGAACAAACGAAAACATAATAAAGACATATGAAGAAGTTATAATTACATATAATAAAGAGGAAATGGAAAAAGAAAATATAACACATAATAATGATCATATTAATAAGAGAAAAAATAAAGAAATAAATAATCTTAAGAACGTTGGTAATAATATACTTTCTAATAATAATAGTAGTATGGAACTATTAAATTATAAAAATAAATGTTGTATATCCAATGAAATACAGCTAGATCATAATAATGTGGATAATGAAAAGATTAAACAAATGAAGCTAAATTACAATGTCAAAGATAAAAAAAGATATATGAACAAAAACGAAACAAACAAATTAAATAATAATAATAATAATAATATTATCAAAACATGTAATGATGATGAAATGTATCAAAGTTATAATTGTTTTAATTGTAAAGAATATCGAACAAAAAAAATTAATAATTGTTACAAACATAATGAATTACATGCTTTATCTCTTTTAAAGAATCATGAATGTAAAAAAATAAAATTACCTTATTATTGTATTAAAATATTACAAGGACATAAAGATGAAGTATGGTATGTTAATGTGTCTTCGAATGGAAAATATATAGCATCGTCTAGTAAAGATAAAAGTATTTTTTTATGGAAAGGTATCTATCCATTTAATAAAATAAGAGAATGGAATGGACATATTGATGGTGTTAGCTATATTATATGGAGCCATAATAGTAAATATTTAGTTTCAGGTTCTAATGATTCGAATATTATTATATGGAGTCCAAAAAGTAATAAAAGAAAATTAAGTCTAAATATGCATAGTGGTCCTATTACATCAATCTGCTGGTCAAAAGATGATTCTATTATTGTATCATCAGCTTTTGATAAAAAAATTTTCTGTACTAAATTAAATCAAGAATTAAAAAGCTTTTCTATTCTATATTCTTGGTCTTTTAGTACTAGAATACAAAATTTTGTTTTTACAAATAATGATCAATATTTAATTGTTGTAGCTTCTGATAAAAATGTTAGAGTTATTGATTATAACCAAAAAAAAGAATTATATATATTACCTGAATTTGATACAATTACATCTGTATGTGCATCTAAATTATATAATCATATCTTAGTTAATATTGCAGATCAAAAACCAACAATCAAATTATGGGATGTTAAATATAGATATATTATACAAACATATAGAGGTCATAAACAGGGCAGATTTATTGTACATTCAACATTTGGTGGTAAAAATGAAGATTATGTTATAAGTGGTAGTGAAGATAGCCTAATATATATATGGCATAAAACAAAAGGATATCTCTTAGATGTTATAAATGGGCATGCATCTACAGTTAGTATAGCTATTTGGCCTTTATCCTATTCCAAATTCCCATATATGATATCAGCATCGGATGATCACACATTGATGATTTGGAACGTACACCCAAAAATTAACAAAATTAAAAAACAAAAAAAAAAGGCTAGAAAAAAATTCATTCATCCATTCTTAAGAGAATTGACCAAATATCATTCAATCAAAAATTGAACTTTTTAAACCTTTCACATTTTTCTATTACAACGTGTAATATATATGTACATCATTGTTTATATATATATATATATATATATATATATGTATACATATATGTGTGCTCATAATCCTAATATGTAATATATATTGAAATACATCTTTATTTTCTCCCCTAACACTATATAATTTAAATATATTTATATTTAATATTCTATGATGCATATATAAAATAAAAAAAAACGAACATATGACCAATGAAACCTTTGCTTTAAAAAGGAACACCCATTTTTTTTCAGTTATATTTACTTGAATGAAAAAATATTAAATAGGAATATGAAAATATATACCACATACACATTTGTGCATATGAAATATATATATATATATATGCGTGTGTGTATGTGTACTTTTATATGTATTTATTTATGTAAGGACAAGATAATTCTCTAGAACCTACTTTTTGACCTTAATTCAAATTTAAAAACATTAATGATTTAAAATTTTATTTAAAAAAAAAAAAAAAAAAAAAAAACACATATATATTATTAATAAATACGATCACTAATTCAGATTATTTTAATTTACAAAAAAAAAAAAAATAATAAAATAAATATATAATTGTATATATGTGAACAATATAAATTTAATTTGTTCTTATGTACATTATAAATATATTATATATATTAATACACAAACATTTTTTAAATAAGATCACAATATAAATATACAAAATAAGTTAAATTTTTTATGAACATATTTATTTATTTGTTCGTCTAATCGTTTGGCTCTTTTATTTTTTTTTTTTTTTTTTCATAAAATTTTATAAAGATATTAAAAAAAAAAAAAAAAAAAAAAAAAGCGCTCGCATTTAAGATCATATCAGTTCATATTAATTTGGACTCATTACTATATTTCTTCGTAATTTTTTTGGGGTTTTTCCTCATATAATTATCTCCATTATTTTTATTATTTGATATATATGTCAATTTAGGATTATTCTTATTACTTGAACATATATTTGAATTAAATTCTTGATTATTATTTCTGATGGGATAAAAGTTGACATAATTTTCATTATAATTATTATAACTATTATTGTAGACATAGTTTTTATTCTGAGAAAAATTATAGCTTTGATTCATATTCATTTGATTGTTTTGTATTCTTTTATATTCATTTTTATTAAAATTATTGTTATATACTTTGTTATTTTTATTGTCCATATGTTTATTTTTGCTACCATCTTTATTTTCATCATTTTTTTTATGAAACATTCTACTATTATTATTAGGAACATTTTGTATTATATACTTATTGGAATTTTCATTGTTCTGTTTTTCTATCATTTTGTTATCATAACTATTATTATTTATCCTGTTATGATTAGATTTGCTCCTAATATGCTCATTCTCTGCATTTATGTTATTTTCATAATGACGTTTTTCATTATCTAAATGAACAGTGCTTTTTTTAATCACATTGTTGTTACATTTATTATCGCTTTTGGTCTTTTCATTGTTGTGAAAAGGTTTTTCTTGTTCTTCATCAACTATGCATTCCTTTTTCTCATTTACGTATTCTTTTTTCACCTGAATAGGTCCTTGTTTTTCCTCAATAGGTTCTTGTTTTTCCTCAATAGGTCCTTGTTTTTCCTCAATAGGTCCCTGTTTTTCCTGAATATGTTCTCGTTTTTCCTGAATATGTTCTCGTTTTTCCTGAGCGCTTTCATTTTTTCCCTGAACATTTTCATTTTTTCCCTGAACATTTTCATTTTTTTCCTGAACATTTTCATTTTTTTCCTGAATATTTTCATTTTTTTCCTGAACATTTTCATTTTTCTCCTGAACATTTTCATTTTTCTCCTGAACATTTTCATTTTTCTCCTGACCATCTTCATTTTTTTCTTCACTCCTTTCATTTATATTCATTCTTACATTATTTTCCCTATCAGTTTTACTTTGATTACATACAAGAATGTTACTATCATCCCTATGCAAGTTTTGATCAATCATATATTTAATATCATTTTTGTTAAAATTTCTTTGATTTTCATAAATATTTCTTTCATCATTCCTCTTATGCGTGTAGTAAATATCATCTTCCTTGTTTTGTTTGTCTTCTTGGTTAGAATAAATCTTGTTTAAATTCTCTCTTTCATTTTTTGAGAGATTGTCCCTTTCATCCATTTTAGCATTATTTCTGGTTTCGTTCTGTGTTTTCATTGTCTCATCTGTTACATAACCTTGTTTATAACAAAACGTGTTATTATTCATAGAGGAATCATCATTTCTTTTGTTATATAGATTTGATATTTTTTCTTGAAAGTTATTTTTTTTATGTGCATTATTTTGTGCGGAATGATCACTGTATGAAACAACATTACATAGGTCATTTGAAGATTGCAGGTTTTTTTTTTGTTGTGTATTTTTTTTGTATGTTTTAGAATTATTTGCATAGCTGTTATTAGAACAATTAAAGTGATTTTTTATATTATTATGATGATAATTCTTGACATATTCATTGTTATAATTTTTGACATATTCATTGTTATAATTTTTGACATATTCATTGTTATAATTTTTGACATATTCATTGTTAAAATTTTTTGCACAATCATTGTTAAAATTTTTTGCATAATCATTGTTATAATTTTTCATATTATCCATATTATAATTTCTTATAGGATCAAAATTATAATTCCTCATAGGATCAAAATTATAATTTCTCATATGTTCATAATTAATATTTTTGATATGATCATAATTATAAGATTTCATATTATCATTAGTAAAATTTTTTATGTTTCCATTAGTATTATTATTAAAATTTTTGGTATTATAATTTTTGGAATTATTGAAAGTTTTGACATTATTATTATTGTAATTTTTTTTTACCATATTTTCATCATTATTTTTTTTTTTATCATTTTTGAAGATATCAGAATTGTTTGTAGGAATATTAATAACTGAATTATTAGTAGAAGAAATATCATGATTTTGTAGAGAAAGATTATCTGAGTTATCATTTGAAAAATATTGATGATTGATATCAGCATTAAGTAAAGGATGTTTTTTAGCTAATTTCCATGCAATTCTTTTTCCAGATGATATATTACGTAATTCTTTTATATATGGTTTGATTCCTTCAACTAATTTTGTTAATTCAGGTTCTGAAGCAACTGACAATGCTCTTTGAATAACATAATTTCCAAATGGGTCTAAAATTATTTGTTTTAATATATCTTTATCTTTTTTCAATATTTCATTTATTATGAGTTTCCTACATTTGTTATTACCTATTATTAGACATTTCTCTACAACATTAGATGAAAATTTCTGAACAGCTAGTTCCTCGATATTTGGTAATAACTTATTGGCTATTTCTAAATTTACTTTCTCATTTCCTAAATTCAGAATATATTGTACAACATAATTTCCGAATGCATCTTGTACTAAATCCAGTGCATTGTTCGAAATATTTCTGATGAACAGTTCCTATGAACAAAATGTTAGAAATAAGGGAGAAACAATCAAAAATAAAAAAAATAATAAAAAATAAAATAAAATAAAATAAAAATATGCATAATATATATATATATATATATATATATATTTATATTTATATATATTTATATTTATATATTTATTTTCATAATTTTCTTACGTATACACATATTATATTACCTTTTGCGACTCATTCGCAGAGTCTATGCATCTCTGAATCACACAACATCCGTGTCTATGCGTGGAAACTTCAACACAGTTATTTAAAATAGCTTCGTATATAAAATCACACTGATGACTTGTTAAGGTAATTAAACATTTCTGAACCACATGATTTCCATTAATATCTTTAATCAAAGTTATTATTGAATTTTTTAGAGCCTTGGTTGTTTTTTTAATTTGAGAAGGAGTTTTTATCTAAAAGAAAGAAGACAAGAATTATTGTATAAAAAAATAATTAGGTCTTTCTATTATTTTATTTAAAGTACATCTTATATAAAATAATTAAATAAACATATACATATATATATATAATATATATATATATATATATATATATATATGCATGGATGTTATTACCATTTCTATAAGCTTCTGAACTGTCCTAGTACCATGAACACTTATGGAGGCATTTATTAACTGATCTGATGATTTATCAATTATTTTTTCTATTTGTTCAGATGTACATACTTCCATAAGTTTTTGACATAAATAATTACCAAATGGATCAACCATCAATTCAATTATATGATCAAGTGCTTCATTATATATTTCCTCAATATGTTTTGGATTTTTTTTTTCTAGTATCCTTTGTAAAATCCTACAACCAGTTTGATCCTGTACACAATAAAAATAAAATAAAAGGAAACATGTGATGGTAATTCTATATACGTACGCATGTATCTATGTATGTATCTATGTATTTATATATGTATTTATATATGTATGTATCTATTTATTTATATATGTATGTATCTATTTATTTATATATTAATTTATTCATTTATATTCACCTTGGCAATTTTGCAAATATTTCCAGTGAATGCTATTGGAGATAAATAGTTTTCCTTGTTATAGTTGTTTTTTTTGTTTTGTACTCCTCGCTTGTTCATATTTACATTGTTATGAGCATTTTCTTGTTCTGCGTTTTTTTTCAATTCTTCGTTGTTCATGTTATCATTCCCTATAAAAATCAAATAAATAAATAAATAAATATATATATATATATATATATATACATACATATAATATAATTTTTTTATGCATTTATTTATCATCACCGTGGTAGTAATACAACTGATTTGTAGTGTAGTTCATGCTATCAGTGTTATATAAATCAATAGAAGAGACAGGAAATAAAGGATATTCATTCAAATATTGATTACAATAATACGTTTTTGATGCTGACGAATAACAATTAGAATTATATGTATTGTAATATGAAATATTTTGTTGATAATCTGTACTATTGTTTAAATTATTATTATTGTTATTTGATAAATATCTTTGAATGTTAAAATTGCTATTTGATACATAATTAAAATAATTAAATATTTGTGTATTATTATTAGGACACATTTGAGAATTATTATTTATATTGTCATTGTTCATATTTATTAAGTTATTTATATCGTTTGCATTATATGGAAATATATTTTTTGAAAGAATATTATTATTATTGTTGTTATTATTGTTATTATTATTGTTATTATTATTGTTATTATTATTGTTATTATTGTTGTTATTATTATTATTATTATTCTTATTAATAATATTTGTATTATTATTATTGATTGTTGGAGTACCAGGAATTATAGTGTTACAAGTTGATAATTTATTTTCCGTACAATTATAATTCGATGTAATATTATCAATAGGATATATATTATGCATATTATCATGATAATATATTTTTGGAGGATACATATTATATTTATTATAATTGTAAAATATTTTATGATTGTTATTATTTTCATTGTAAGTATCCATAGAATTATTATTTGTATTATTCGGTATAATATGATTAAAATAAGTATTATCATAATAATGTTTATTATTATTATTATTATTATTATTATTATTATTATTGTTATTATTATTATTTATATTATTGTTTATGTTATTTAAAATTTTGTTATTACTATTTATATTATTATTTATATTACTATTTATATTATTATTTATATTATTACTATTTATATTATTACTATTTATATTATTATTATTATTATTACTACTATTATTACTATTATTATTTATAATATTTCTATAGTTAAATATCGGATATGTAGGAATAAGACCAGAACAATAATAATTATAATAATCATAAGGAGACATAACATATGACTCATGGTTATACAATAAATTAGAATTATCATTATAATTAGGAGAATATGTTGTATTATTATTTAAATTTGGTTGTGTGTTATTATATGTACATTCATTTATTCTATTTATTTCATCGAGATATGTGCAATAATTATTATCTTTATTATAATTTAATGTATTCATCATAGGATAATTATATATATATGTCATATTATTATTTAATAAATCTTTATTTATAAAATAATTATAATTTGGTTTATAGGTACAATTCATATTATTATTTGCTATATTATAATTATTACAATATTTTTTTAATTCGGTATCTAATATTTCAATAAAATTATTTTTTTCATTATGTCCCATACTTAATTCATTATACATATTTGTATTGTTATAATAATTATAATAATAATTACTACTACTAATACTATTATTATTATTATTATTATTATTATTATTATAAATATAATTATTATTTATATTTTTTGAACACATCCTTATTTGATTATTTAACGTATCTTTGTTATTATTTGTTTGTGTATTCATTTTATTTTTCAATGAATTCTTCATATTACTACTTTTATTATCACATTTCATATTTATAATATCATATTTTTTTGTTTTATCTTTTTGTTTGTCTATATAATTACATTTTTTATCAGTACACTCAAATGTATTATTAATTCTCTCAACAGTTTTACTACAATCAGCATGTGTATTATTATCTTCATTCCTTTTATCATAAAAGTTACATATATTATTATTATTATTATTATTATTATTATTATCTCCCTTTTCAAAATTATTATCTATATTGTCTATTTTATCATCTCCATTTTTAACTTTCTTATGAATAATATCATCATCAGTTTTTTTCTTTTTATTATTATAACTATCGTTATCAACGTTATACATATCTATATCTACTTTATCCTTTTTCTTATTTTCATCATTTGTGTATTTGTTATCATCATTTGTTTTTTTGTTATCACCATTTGTTTTTTTGTTATCACCATTTGTGTATTTGTTATCACCATTTGTTTTTTTGTTATCACCATTTGTGTATTTGTTATCATCATTTGTGTATTTGATATCATCATTTGTTTTTTTGTTATCACCATTTGTGTATTTGATATCATCATTTGTGTATTTGTTATCATCATTTGTGTATTTCTCATCAACATTTATGTATTTCTCATCAACAACATTTATGTATTTGTTATCATCTTTTTTTTTCTTTTCATCTTTTTTTTTCCCCTCATGTTTATATTTTTCCTTGTTAATTTTTGAACTTATATTTAACGCATATTCCTTGCAAGATTCACTTTCCTTCCCTTTCTTATTTTCCATTTGTGCTACATATAAAATAAAATATGTTATACATACAAATATACATACATATATATATATATATATATATATATATATATATATATATATATATATATATATATATATATATATATATATTTATTTATTTATTTATTTATGGACACACATACAAATCTTCCAGACTTATATGTATATAAAGTTTTCCAAATATTCTTGTTAAATCTTTAATTACTTTAATATCTTTTTTTTCTTTTTTTTGTTTAAAAATAAGAAAAGAAAAAAAAAAAAAAAAAAATTTTTTTATTTACAAAAACATTTTTATAAAATATTTTCTTCATATTACGTAGCAAGGTAAAAATAAACTGTCTACATGGATAAAAATAAGTATATATAAATATTACATTTATATTTTTCAATTATGCTTTAATAATATTATTATAAAAAGAATATAACAGCATTAAAATATATAATGTATGTTAATTATTACATAATATATATATATATATATAGAAAAAATCAGTAATCACAAAAAAAAAAAAAAAAAAAAATGAAGAATGAGGAAAAAATCAAACCTTCAAAAAAATTTATATAATATAAAAATTGTTATACATACTATATTATTATAAAACAAATTTTTTTTTTTCTTTACTTTTCTGTTTTTTTTTTTTTTTTTTTGGTA
>LT990234.2:755301-873552 GCA_900257145.2 Plasmodium billcollinsi
ATAATAATCATATAACCTGAAAAAGGGAGTATTTGCAATTATGTAATATTATTAAACAGATAGATAAATAAATAAATAAATAAATACAAGTACATTCACTTATATATTTATCTATATATGTTGTAATTTTTTCATTTAATAACTAACCATGAACATTTATCTGTTGTCAAAATTCTAACACCATTTTCAGTTATTCCATTTCTAAAAATAAAATCGTAATTCAATTTTGCATAAAATATATATATATATATATATATATATATATGAAGAAACAAATAAAATTAAAAAAAATTTATAAAATTTTATGGATATTTATTAAAAGTGATAAAGGTATGTTTATATACATAAAGAACATTACAATTTTTTATAAATTTTTTAAATTACTTTAAAAAGTTTTTCATTTGTTCAACTGAATATTCTCCATTATAAGACTTAAGAAAATCATTATATTGTTTTTCTTTATCTTCATTAAGGATACCAGAATTACAAAATTTTATTTCTGCAATTTGAGATTTTTGAGATCTATTAGAAAGTGATGAGTTATTATTTTTGTCTGATTTGTTCATCATTTCACACATATTATCTTGTGAATGCCCTTTTTTTGTTGTTGTCATTTCTGTTATAGGAATGGAATTCATTTTTTTTTTTTTAATACTCAATATGTTATAAGGAACACACAAAAAAAAAAAAAAATTTATAGTATAAAGATGAAAATAAAAGAGAAGTTTAATTATTAATAACTCTACAATCTTAAGAAAAAAAAAAAACAAAATTAAAGAAACATTCTTGTTTAAAAAGTACATAAACACATATATATATATATTTATTTATTTATATTTGTTGAGATGAATATATTTTTTATACGTCTTTTAAATTTTTGATTTGAAATTTATATAAAGAGAAAATTAAATATTTAAAAACTTTCATGGTTGTTTGTTATTATAACATAAGATTTGTTGTAACAATTATAAAAATATACATATATATATTATTAAATAAAAAAATTAATAATATTTAAATTCCTGCACGTTCAGGCAAAAAAATGGAAAAATAGCTATTTAAGGGGAAAAAAAAAAAAAAAAAAAAAAAACTCTATAAACAAATGAGAGTTATATTTTAGCATGTCTGCATATATACAAATGTAAAATATTAATATAAGTTGTAAGATATGTCATACATTGCATAATATATATTCTCTCATTTATGAGATATTAAAATGTTTCGTTTTTAAATTGAAATGAATAACCAAATAAAAAAACATAAAATCGAAATAAACATGTGAACTATAAATATAAAATGAAAGAAATGGGTCAAACTATTTATTATATATATATATATATATATATATTTATTTATTTATTTATATTGTAGAAAATACTTTGTGGGTTGTTGTTATTTATGGCTATCTTTCATATAGTGTCAGTAAAAATATATAAATTCTTGTTGCATAATTAAAAGGAGACAAAATTTCTCTTAACACATTATAACCATTAAAAAAAAGAAACAGTAATAATAATAATTTTTAATATACTTAAACATAAATCTGTATTTCGCGAAAGAAAGAAAATTTTAATACGTGTAAAAATAATTATAATTTTGAGAAATGATATATAAGTTAATAACTATACCTTTAATAATGATAAAAGAAAACGTGTGTAGCCTAAAATAATATAACATACGCTATAAGAGAAATATATATATATATATATTAATAAGAGGTTGTATTTTTTTTTTTTTTTTTTTTTTTATAATATCATATATATATATATATATATATATATATATATATATTCTAACATTTTTATGGAATTAAAAGATTAGTTTCCAATGGAAGGTATAAAAATTTATGGGATTTTATAAAAATGAATATATATGTGATCCGGAAAACAATTATATATATAAACATATATTCCATAGAATATTTCTTTTGTTTTTCTTCAAAATAATATAAAAATATTTATATAATATATATTATTTATTTTAAGAAAATATTCGTATATTTATATATAAAAAATATGAAGGAATTTTTTTAAAAGCAAGAAGATTTAATATATATTATATTTTTTTTCAATTATTATAGAAAAAAAAAAATAAAGAAAAATATATTAGTTAAAAGTTTATATACATATATATATATATATATTACTATTTGTATATAGCATTTTATAGTTTTATAATAAATAAAATCTCTTTTTTACATATATATATTATATTTAATGTTTTGTTTATATAAAATTTTATAAATTATGTTTTTTTTTTTTTTTTTTTTTTTTTGAATAAAATGTGTATTAAAAAAAAATAACATCAAGTATAAATATTTAGTAAATAAATAAATCTACATACATACATATATACATATATATATGTGGGATGAAAGTATTGTGGTAATGCTTGGCATATAGTGAAAAAAAATGACTCTATCATTTCATTTTTGATAGACATAATTTATAGAGTTTCATATGAAAATGTTACATTTTTTTATGTAACAATATTTTATAGATATATATAGTTTTTTAATTCGTGAAAACAGACATATTTGATGACGAAAAGTAGGTGTTAAAGTGATAAAGAAAAAAAAAAATAATAAGTTCATAAGGTTATAAAAAAACGTATACCAACATTTAGAAATATACTAATGTTATGAACTAATGAATGAGAAAGGAAATTTTATGAAAAAAAATTATAAAAATAATAACATACAATTAACTGAAAGTCAAATAAATCAGAGGATAAAAAATGTAAATTTAACGAAACGTTTAATATGTTATGAGAGATATTTAAAAGCAATACCAAAGATTGAAAGAACAAATGATTTAAAAAATAGTTGGCATCCTGAAACCCCTCGATATAATAAACAAATAAGTTTATCTCAGTGGAATAAGGAGTTAAAAAAATGGAGAAAACAAATACATGCATGGGGAAATATATCAGAAGAAGATCATAGAAATATTTGCAAATTATCTTATATTGATAAATATAAATATTTATGTAATTTAAAAATGCCTGAATTAAGTAATGTCGATATTAAAAATATGAAAAAAGAGAATGAACAAATATCACACTACATATTAAAACATATTTTATTAATTCAAAATAAACATAATAATTCTTTTGATGAAAATGATAAAATAATGTATCAACCTATATTATTTTTGCCCAAAAATTTCAGCGGTACTGTTTTACATAATGAGTTTGTTATAATAAAAGAACAGAACATAGAAAGATATTTAACCTTACTTAAAGATAAATACAAAGATAAATATAATTATTGCTTTAAAAAATATTATGAACTATATCTTCTAAACAAGGACAGTAATAACAAAAATATTGAGTATTGTAAAGATACTATTTCAAAAAATGGAAAAAATCATATTGTTATATATTTAGGAAAGGAAACAAAACCTTTAAATTATAAAAATAAAGCAGCTGAATATGAACAAAAAGAAAAACTGGAAGCCTATAACTTTTTATGTGGTTCTACGAAGAAATATGAAAATGATAATAAAATGAATAAAAGGAAGAAATTTTAAAAAGTTAAAAAAAAAATTTCTTTTGTTGTATTTTTTATACGTTTTTTTTTTTTTTTTTTTTTTTTTTTTTTATGCATTTAATATTATATGGGTGTGTAATAAAAAAGTTATAAAACATATATATGTAAAATGAAATATAATATATATATATATAGATATGGATAATGTTTATTTGTGCATCTTTTCAATTAAAAAGTTTTTTTTTTGTGAATAATATATTATATATATATATATATATGTGAACATAATTTTGCTTGGAGGGATATATAATTAAAAATACATAATTGAATACTACACGTATTTTTTATAGTAACTTATAAAAACAATATATATAAAAGAAGTGAATTTTGTACTTTTATAAATAATATATAAATTGATGTATTATCATTGTGTTATTTATAGTTATGTTGATTATGTTGTTAGTTAAAGAAATGAAAAACAAATATTTATAATAGAAATAAATGGATATAATAATATATACATGTATATATATTATCCTTTTTGTAGCTTTTTTATATTATGAAAAAAACCTTTCACTTTAATAATATACATTTTTTTCAAAGAAAAAAAAAAAAAATATATATATATATATATATATTTGTATGTCCCCCAAAATAATTTGACATATTTTTTCGTATTTATATATTTATGTTTTAGAAAACATGAATAAATAGAAATGATAAGAAAAAGAAATTAAAAATTAAAAATTAAAAATATGTGAAAATAAGAATAGGATAATATATATATATATATATATATATATATATATATATATATATATATATATTTATTTATTTATTTATTTATATTTATATTTATATGTACGTGTGTGTATTATTTTATGTAAATCATTTATATAATGATACAATTATCTAATATATTAAATGGTTTGTGGAGACAATCTATGGTTAGGTGTGCAGATAACAGTGGGGTTATAAAAGCTTGTATTATTGGGATAGGTAAGAATAAATGGGGAACAGGCAAAATAGGAGATCGTATAAGAGTATCAATAAGAGATAAAACTAGTGATTGTAGTACTTCTGAAAAAACACCTAAAGGTATTATTGTTAGAAGAAAAAAAGAAACGAAAAGAAAAGATGGTAGTTATATTAAATTTGATGATAACGCTTTTGTTATGATTTCTAAAAATAAATTAAAAGCCACAAAAATTAAAGGACCAGTAGCAATGGAAACACGTCATAATTGTAGAAACTTGGCTAGGTATATTTTCTAATATATCCAATATAAATATATATATATATATATATATATATATATATATATATATGACACTATAAGTTCTTTTTCTTTTTTTTTTTTTATAATTTGTCTGGGAAATATATCTTTAAAGGACATAGCATAATAAATATGTATATATATATATATATATATATATTTTTATTTTATTTTTATTTTTTTTTGTTACATATAATGAGGTATACAAATCATCATCTTAAATTTTTTAAAACATTTTATATTATGTATACAATATATATTTATACATTTATTTATAAAAATAGAAAGATTACTTCTATAAAAACTTGTCTTTTTTATTAAATATTTATAAAAAAAAAAAATTCTTATAAAATTTTTATTTTTAATTTATTTCAAAATATGGGTGCAGTTCTTTATGATATATAAAAATACATGTATGTTATAAAAATATAAAAAAAAAAAAAAAAAAAATATAAAAAAAAATAAAATAAAAAATACATATATAAATATATACATATATAAATATATACATACATATATATATATATATATTTCTTTTTTTTTTTTTTTGTTTTTGTTTTTGTTTTTCTTTTCTATTTATGTTGTTTTGTTTTTCTTCTTTTTTTCTGTTTTTTCCTTTGGTTATTATTATTAATATTATAATTCTTATATATATATATATATATATATATATATATATAAACATTTTTTCTTTTTTTCTTCATCCCATTCTATTATCATATGGTTTCAACAAATATATATTAAATATATACATTTGTAAATTTATTCATCTTTATGTATTTTATTTTTTTTTTTTTTTAAATTCTCATATACTAAAAAAAAAAAAAAAAAAAAAAAAAAAAAAAAATAGGATATGAATGAGGAAAACAAAATACCATTTTGTCTTTCTTCCTTTATATGCATATCATAAAGTTTGTCTATTTGTCTGCATATATATATATATATATATATATATATTTATTTATATATATTTAATTTTGTTAATAAAAAAAAAAAATTACACATTATAGGGTGCACATAATTTTGGTGTTTCTGCGATGGATATATATATACCAATAATTAAACCTAAAGGAATGAAAAAAAATATATAATGAATATATGTATCATATTATATATATATATATATATATATATATATATATGTACATATTTAATTCATTTTATATTTTTATTTTATATTTTTGAAATTTACCATATAAAGCTAAGGTTTCAGAAAAAACAAGAATCAAAATCATACCAATAAATAATCTATTTTGTTGCGCATTTGCTCTTACACCTGCATCTCCTACTATACCAATAGCTAAACCGGCAGCCTACATAAAAAAAAAAAAAAATATATATATATATATATATATATATATATAAACATATAAATTCTTATAAGAAACAAAATAAAAAATTTATACACTATATATAGCAAAAAAAGCAAAACGCAGTCTTCTTTTCTTTTTCTTTCTCTTTTTTTTTTTTCATATAATCATTGTCTCTTTTTTATAATTTCTATACATACCAATGAACTTAATCCTACTATTAATCCTGAGGATAAATGGGCATATCCAGCAAAAGTGGAATAGCCCTCAGCTGGTGTCACTATAAAATTAGGCAAAAAGAAAAAAAAAAATTAAACATAATATATATATATATATATATATATATATATTTATATATTTATATATTTATATGTGTATATATGTCTATTAAAAAAATTTCTTACTTTTTCCATATATCAAAATGGACATAATAATTCCATAAATACCAAGAACACCAGCCATAACCACAGGCAAAATGGATTTCATAATTAAATCTGGTCTCATTACTCCGACACTACATACACCTACACCACTCTTAGCAGTGCCAAAGGCAGCTCCTAAATCTAAAATTTAAAATATAAATATATAAATATATATATATATATATATACATATATATGTTTACATCAGACAAATTATTTGGAACTTTATGGATGTAGGGAAGAAAAACAATTCAACATTTACACAAAAATTAAATATACTGTTCATATATATATATATATATATATATATGTATGTATTTATTTATTTACATATTCATAATAAAATGAATAAAATACTATATATGCATGCTAAATAATGAAGCACATAAATTATGTATAAGAAAAAAAACAAAAAACAAAAAAACTTACTTGAAAATATTGAGGAGGCTGCAATTCCCATAAATCCAAAAAAAGCTGAATTAGGATCACATTGTCGCATTTTCGGTACAAAAAAAAAAAAAAAAAAAATTAAATATATAAAAAAAAATATTAAATAAAACAGTAGTAAAATAAAAATAAAATGAAATTGTTAACTTATAATTACATATATATGTATATGTGTTTATTATATATATATATATATATTTATTATTTATTTATATTATTTTATTTTAAAATTAAAAATTATTTATATATATATATATTTAATTATTTATTTATATATATATATATATAATATATTTAAAAAAAAAATGGTGGAAATAATATAAAAATAAATAAAATAAAAACAGGTTTAACTTTACATAAATGGAAATAAATAATTAAAAAAAAAAAAAAAAAAAAAAAAAATAAATAAATAAAAAAAAAAAAAATAAATAAATATATATATATATATATATATATATATATATATATATATATAATATATTAAATATATTTATACATATTATTTATATACATATATTTTTTACTATTATTATACATACTATTTATTATATAAACATATATATATATATATATATATATATATATATATATATAAGTAAATATAAAATATATATTACTACATATATATTTATATATATATATATATATATTTTTATATTTGTAAATAAAATAATAGTCCTTCGCATGCATTAAGTTTACATATATAATATATATTTATATATATATAATGTGAAATTTATATTTTTCAAAAGTACTCCAAAAAAAAAAAATTATATATATTATATAAATTATATATTGATGTTATATTATGTATATAATATAATACTTATATTTATATATGTTCATATGAAATAAAATTAATAAAGATAATAATTTGAATATATATTTTTATTAACTTATAATATCCAAGAAATGAGGAAAATAAATATTTTCAAATATATATATATATATATATATATATGTTCAAATATTCATAATATTATGTAAAAATATAATACATGTGAGAATTATGTATATATTTTTTATTTGTTAATTATTTTGTTTATATCTTTTATATTTTATTTCATTTTAGCTGTTATAAAATTTTGATAAATTTTTATAAAATAAAATAGAGTGGAGACTTGAACAAATAATATATAAGTTATTTCTTTTTTCTTCCCCGTTCTTCTTTATTTTTCTTTTATTATTTTGTATTATAATATACAATGAATTTAAATATATGTATGAAAGAGAAAAATGTGAGAAATTACAAATTATAAATTATAAATTATAAATTACATAGGACAGTATTATAAATAAAATTAAGAGAAGAATATTTATGAGGTGTGCCAATTATGTAAATAAATTACTATATATCATTAAATAAATATAATATAATATAATATAATATAATATATATATATATATATATATATATATATATATATATATATATATATATAATTGTTTAAATAATATATTCATGTGTACATATATTTCGAACATATTTTTTTCTCTCTTTATATATTAAGGAGAAACATCAAACTTCATTTTTTCTTTTTCCGTATAAAAAAAAAAAGATATTTTCACAATTTAGGCTTATATGAATCTTCTAAGGAAAAAAATAATAAATTTCAGTTCCTTTATTTTTTTGTTTATAATTTACAATTCCTTGTTCGTATATATGCCTTTAAATATTTTATCTATAAAATGAAACATTACAACATTTCAGTAGATGCATATAGATACATATTTTAATTAATCCATTTTATTATATTTAAAAAAATTGTAAAAAACAGAGATTGTTGTAAAAATGTATTTTATAATAGCATATTTTTTTTTCTTTCGTCCATATATATATATATATATATATATAAAGGAAAAAGGAAAAGATGCTAAGCTTTATATAATCTATACATAAATCTATGCATATAAATATTTTGGTATGTTCATTTGTTGGTATTAAAATAATATTGTAAATTTATAAATATAATGAAAATTGCTTATCAACACATAACTGGAAAATATGTAAACAAATATATATATATATATATATATATATATATATATATATATATATATATGTGTGTATATGTATTTTTTTTTTTTTTCTTCATATATTCATATTTATTCTAAAGAAATATTACAATAATATTTGTTCTATTTTTATTGTGTCATAAATAAGAAAATAATGTAATCATATGAAAAATTAATATGATGAATATGTATATTATTATTTATACAAATGTATTTATTTTGAAGTGTATATATTTGCAATTTTATATGTATATAAACAATTGAGGACTTTTTTATTTTATTTTATTTTATTTTTTTCAGTTGTTAACATATTTTCTTTTATAAATTATATATTTTTTATATATTTGAAGGTTTAAAGAATATGTAAAAGTTGTATATATATATATATATATATATGTATATATTTTTATTTTTAAAAACTTGTTATACCTTTTAAATTAAAAAAAAAAAAAATGTTAAATACGTTTGTTTGATATTACACATTTATTCTACTATTTTTATGTAAATATTATATTAAGGGAGGGGTGGAAATTAAATAAGAAAAGAAAAAGAAAACATTTTATTAAATATAAGAAAAAAAAAAAAAAATGAATAAAAAATATATACTTGGTCATAAGTGTGTATTAAGCAAAAAAGTGGCAAGTTATTTACATTTTGATAATTATATTATAAATAAGAAATTAAATAAATACTTAGTTTTTTATTTACCTTGTTCAGTTATTTGGAGTGTATATAAAAGGAAGAAAAAGGTTAATGTATTTTTCTTTTATAAAAATGAAAGAATTCTTAAAAATGAAGGATGTGGGAGGTTAACAAATTTATGTAAAAGATATTTTTGTTCCCGAAATATTATCAAAAAGAGAAAAAATAATTGTTTTGATGTGGATAAGAATATGGAAGAGATACATGTTAAAGAAAAAATAGATGATCTTAGAAAAATATATCTTATAAAAGGTGATATAAGGACATATATAAAAAATGATCTAAATTGTAGAAAGAATGATGATGTTAATGATAACCTGAAGAGTAAAGGATGTGATAATCTTAAAAATAACATGAACGAAATAAATGACGTTTATTTTATAAATCATAGTAAAAACATATTATTTAATAATTATAGTATTCATTATAATAACAATTTATATATAAACAATATTTATCGTAATGTAAATAATGTAGAGACGTTATTATTATGTGGTGGTGGGGAAAAAAAAACGTATACTTTTAATAATGATTTAATTGAAAATGATGGGATGTTAAAAAAAAATATCATTATAGATGATGTAATTAGTAAAGAAAAATATAAAAATAAAATAAAATTCATTTGCAAAGTTATATTATTATATTTGAATAATTATCTGGAATTATCAAAACATAAATTAACATTATGGATTACGTTAAGTAGTACCTTTGGTTATTTTATGTTAGGTGGCTTTTCATTTATTGATATAAGTTCCTTATTAGTAGGTGTATATTTATGTAGTAGTAGTGCAAATGCATTTAATCAAATTATTGAAAGAAATATAGATAAGTTAATGAAAAGAACCCAAAAAAGACCCTTAGCAACTAATAATCCAAGAATATCAGTTAAGCATGCTGAAATATTTGCTATCGTATCAGCATTAAATGGTAGTCTTATCTTATATTTTTTTAATAATCCTTTAACTTGTTTTCTAGGCATTTTTAATATTTTCTTATATACATGTATATATACACCCTTAAAACGTAAAACACCATATAATACACATGTAGGATCAATTGTAGGATCCATACCAACTTTAATGGGATGCACAGCTATGGAACAAAATTTGTTTTTTCCTGAACCTTGGATTTTATTTGTTACACAATTTTTATGGCAATTTCCACATTTTTATTCACTTGCATATTTATATAAAGATGATTATATAAAAGGAAAATATAAAATGTTTCCTCTTCAAGATAAAAATGGTTTATATACAGCCAAATTATGTAAACCTTATTTAATAACCTTATCATCTCTTCCTTTTATTTTTTTTTTTTGTGGATATACATCATATATGTATATATTAACATCCATATTACCCAATCTTTTTATTTTTTACAAATTACAAAAAATTATTCAAAAACCATCAAGAGCAAACATACGTTCCTTTTTTAAGCATTCCCTCTGGCACATCATGGTATTATTAGCCTTAACAACATATCATACACAAATACCAGATAAGAACAAAAATGATGACACTATACCAATAAATATAAATTCAAATGATGAACATAACAAAGATATGAATGCACATAAAGATAGCAACACAGAATATAGTATAACAAAATTTAAGAAGAAGCTCATAAAATATTGTATAGTATTTTCTTAATCAAATAGAAACATATGTAACCTACCAACATGTTGCACTTTATATATATTATTTATTTATTTATTTAATTATATTATTTTTATAACTCCTATTTGTTATTCTTTATTACTTAATTTTTTCGTTTGCATCTCTTTTTCTTATTTCTTAAATTTTTTTTTTTTTTTTTTTTTTTTTTTTTGTGTATGTGTGTATTATGTAAAAAGATAATCAAACATTTGGCTTAACGCACAAATATATAATTAATAATATTATATATACTTTTAAATATTTGTTTTTTTCTTTTTTTTAATTTCTTTTACAATAAGATTCTTAGAAAAAGGTCATTTTATAACATTTTTAATATATATATAAAGAAAAAGAAAAAAAAAATGAAGAAAAAAAAAAAATGAAGTGAAATATAAAATAAAATATATACATATATACATATATATATATATATATAATAATAAACCTATAAAAACTGTCAACATTAATAAGCACGTTTTTTTATTTTATTATTTTTTCTTTTTAATTCATCAGAAGTATATGATAAAATAATAGAATAATATGTTTAATGCGTTTATTTTTTCTTGGCTCCAGATACTTTGGTTTTTTCGGTACCACGAACCTATTAAAAAAAAAAAAAATAAATAAAATAAAATAAAATAAAATACAACATTTGAATAAGAATAACGATAGGGATGAGGGTATTATTTGTACGTAAAAATGTAAATGAAGAGTATACATATAAAAATAAAATATATATATATTGAACACATAGTTCTTATGTTGCGAAAAATAATATGTTCATATTTATGTTTCATAATATACAGCTATATATAAAAATATAAAAGAAACGAAATGAAAACAGAAATTAAAATATACACATATATATATATATATATATATATATATATGAATATTATAAAATATTTTACCTTTTTTCTTCTATTTTTCAATTCCTTGGCTGCTCTTCTTCCAGTTTTGGTTTCTTTATCTATCAAGCCTTCTCTAACAAGTCTGTATTTTTTTTCAAATTTTTTAACAGCATCAACATTTTTATAAATTAATCCAAATCCTTTAGTTCTTCCTCCACCGAATAATGTTTTAAATCCAAATAACACTATGGTGTTTACATTATTTAATTTATACATTTTTGCTAATCTTTCTTTTACTTCTTTTTTTGCTACAGATCCTTTATTTGGATGTAAAATTTCTAAGGCAAATTGTTTCCTACGTAATAATGGATTACTCATATATTTTTTTACTCGAATTGTAAATTGATCTGCCATCTTTTTTCAAATTTTTGTTATTTACTTTTTTATTGTTTAATTATAAATAATATCTTAAAAAAAAAAAAAAAAAATATATATATATATATATATATATATATATTTATTTATTTTATTTTAATTTATTTTTTTCTTCAAAAAATATATAAAATTATATATTTAAAGAAATAAAAATATATTTATGTCAAATATTTTTGTATCTAAAGAAAAATGTTCTTTTAAATAAAATTTATATTTTCAAAAAGAAAAAAAAAAAAAATATATATATATATATAAAGAAACAAATAAAAAAATGAGAACTTATTTTTATAAATATATATATTATAAAAGAATCTCCTACAATGATGAATTGTATTTTTTTTTTTTTCCTTTTTAAATTATTTTATCTTTTATATTATTATATATTTATATTATTATATATATTATATATTTATATGTATTATATATATATATATTATATATAATAAAAAAATAAAATTATGCTGAAATTACATTAATTATAATACTAATGTATAAAAAATTTTTCAGGTTAAAATTATTTTATAATATTATTTATAAGGCACATGATAATATATATATATATATATATATATATATATATAATAATATATTTATTATAAAATTACGTGTATATATATATAATATAAATTATATATAAATATATAACTATATAATATATTTAATATTGTTATAAGAATAATAAAATAATTGATTTTCTTTTATCATATTATATATATATTACATATATTTTTATATATGTTATTATTTTATTTCTCCTCTTCAAATTATTTTAAGTATATTATTAGTATAATATAAATAAAAGCATATATACATATAACTTGTTCAATCAAATTGTATATTCATACTTATTATTTTATTTTATTTTGTTGTTTTCCTTTTTTTTTTTTTTTTTTTTATTTATGTAAAAAATATATTATTTTTCTATAAAAAATTTTGTTTTTCTTTTTTACTTTTATAAAATAAATAAGTCATATAATTATAATATTTATTATAGTTTATATTATTTCATATATATGAAGTGATTAAGGTGTATTAATATAGATTTATATATATTATATTATTATATAGAAAGTGTTATTTTACTAAATATAATATATTGTAAAAGGAATATTTTTGGCATATTGCATAAATTAATAAATAATATTATATATATATATATATATATATTTTATAAATTATTATTTTTTTTTATGTACAAAAAATAAAAAACTTCAAAAGATATAAATTTTTATATTGATAAAAAATGAGTAATTTTTTTTTAATTTTTTTAATTTAATTGTTTCTATTTAATTTTAAAAATATATCAAGAGGAAAAAGGAAAAAAAAAAAAAATAATAAAATAAAATAATAAATAAATCCTTAAATAAGTTAAAGGTTTGTTCTGTTGTTATATATATTTGGTATTATATTTGCTATAATATGTATCATATATAAATTATTCTTGAGTAATACACATTATTGATGTAAATGTAAGATTTAGTTACACTTATGTTTGAGAATATAAGAACAAAAAAAAAAAAAAAAAAAAGGGAGAAATACAAACAAATAAATAAATAAATATGAGTAATATGTTATATTTTTTTTAATAGAGCGTAATTTTGGTTGTGTGGTTTTTTATACACGTCATAATAAATAATAATCCTAAATAAGACTCATTTAAATAAATAGAAAATATATTGAATTATTAAAAAAAAAATTATAGAAAAAAGTTTTAAAAACAATAATTTTTTTTAAATATAACATTTAAAAATGTAATTGTATATATATATATATATATATATAGATATAATTAAAAAAAAAGAAAAAAAAAACAGAAAAAAAAAAAAGAAAAAGAAAAACACATAAACAAAATAACAATAAATAGAATGAATTTTTTTTTATAATAAATGAATTTCTTTTTTTTTTTCATTTATTATATTCTTCATTTTATTTTACTATTATATATATATATATAGATAAATATATTGAAATACGAAAAAAAAAAAAAAAAAGGATAAAATAAAAATGAAGTAATAAAAAAATAATAAATAGGAATAATGAAAAATAATAAAAAAAAGGTGCTACAAAATGAATAAAAAAATGATCATTAAAATTTATAATATTATCAAAATAATGAATTAATATATATTAATATATAAAAAAAAAAAAAAAAAAAACACACACACACACATACATACATATATATATATATATATATATATATATATATATATATATGTGTGTATCTTTTGAATGTATCTTAAAGAAGTAAAATTTTTGCTTTTTCTTTATATTTAACACGAATCAATGTGTTGTATTATATACTTAATGTTACTTTTAATGGTAATATATATATATATATATATATATATATATAATATTTTGCTTTATTCAATTAGATTAAAAATAATATATATTAAATAATAAAAAAAAAAAAAAAAAAACTTCAAAATATTTTGAATTCAAATTTTGCTATTAATGGTAGATGGTCAGATGGTCTTATAGGGCTTGGTAGAGCACAGTTCGAGAGTTGATATATTTGTGCTTCTTGTATTAATTGATTTTCATCTGCTACATTTACAGTTGAAATAATATTAAGGTTTTCGTCATTATAAAATATATAATCTAAACACCCAATAAAATTACTTGTATAATTAGTAAATAAAGGTTCATATAACTCTAAATTATTATATTCTTCAGGATTTAATTTTTGTGATAATAATTTAGATATAGCATATGCTGATTTAAGATTTAAATTATGACCTAATTTTAAATCTGTTAATAAACTATATTTATCTGAGTTAAAGTCTTCATGTGTTCTACTACATGTTTTTTTATATATTAATTGATAGACAGCACTTGAAGGAGTACTATTAAAATCTCCACATATTATTAAACTTGGTATTGTTTCATATTTCTTAATAAAATTTATTTTCAAATATTCTATTACTTTAACTAATATTTGAGTTTGCCATATTTTTACATAATTAGCTTCAGGATTTGCTACAATATGTGTATTTGCAACTATTAGTAATTTCTTATTTTGTTTTTCTTCTGATTTATCATATATTTTTGAGTATTGTTGGATACATTCTAATAATATAACTAATGCTACATTATCTTTTAATAATCTCTTAACTAAGGAAGGATTCTTTTGAATTTCTTTTGGTAACGTTAATACAGAAGCTTCTTTAATTAATTTACTAAATTCTAATGCATATGTTTCCACAAATTTTAATTTCTGCTTATTATAAAATATTGCACATCCATCTATAGTGTATTTCCCTCCTCTTCTTTTTCCTGAAGGGGAAGTAAAAATTTCTTTCGTTTTTTGTTTGTAAACACCTTCATACCCAAACTCTCCAAGGGATGGCTTAAAGAAGTCCAAAAAGTGTTCATTTTGAATTTCCTGCAATGAAAATATATTAATAAATGAATAGAAAAAAACATATACATCTAATTATACAAATAAATATATATACAAATAAATATATATACATATAAATATATATACATATAAATATATATACATATAATTATACATATAAATATATATACATATAATTATATATATACACACATACACCCACATATACATATACGCATACTATACGATCAGACGTAAGAATACCCTTTTTTCTTATATCATAATTATTGTCTTATAAATGTTAAATGAACAAATAATTTTACCTGCAAACATACTATATCCGGACTGTTATTTAATATCTCCTGAATTATTTTTGTTTTTCTATAGGACCATGCCAACATATAAGGATCACAATGAGGAAAAGCCTCAATGGTTCCATATATTTCTGCTAACACGTTCCAAGTCATAATAGTAAATTGATTTTGTGGATTGGTATGATTATAATTTTTAAAACATGTTATGTTATAATTGGGAAAAACAGTTATATTGGGTATACAACAAGCTGTTATTATTTTATGATATATATTTGGATCTTTTATACTATTCCATACTTTATCATCTAAAACATATATTTTTTTTTTCTTCTTTTTATTATTCGTTTTGCTATCTTTTTTCTTCTTTTTCTTTTGTTTAACTAAAAAATGGCTTTCTTGTACAGGTAGTATACTATTTTTCTTATCATCATTTATATTCATATGGGTCTCATTGATATAATTATTATCATTAACACTTATTGATGATACACTAGGATATTTATTATTTAACATATTCTTATAAGTAATTTTTTTGTTAATATCAGCATTTATTAAGGGATTCATTAATATCATTTTAGTATTCATTGTTTTTGTCTCATTATTACTTTGAATATTTATTCCATCGATCATATTGTTTCTATATGGAGTAAGCAGATTGTTCGAATTAATATTTAAATCTTTACTTGATTCCATACTTATATCATTATACATTTTTTGTTGAGATGATGGAATATTGATATTGTTCATAAAATTTATTTCATTATTTACATATATATGATTATTATCTAATGGATAACTAAAATTATTTACATATTTATCATTTATATTTCCCACATTGTTTGATGTTCCCAAAGTTGTGGCATGATTATTCATAATGCTTCCATTTATATTATTGTTATTACTACTATCTATTTTTCCATGTGTTGTGTTCATATATGTCATTTCAAAATTATCCATTCTTTTATCAACAAGTTTGGTAATATTATTCGTACTGTATTTGAAACTGTTATGTGAATAATCAAGGCTTTTTTCAGGAAAGTACATGGCCCCTCCTTCGCAATTTTTTATATCAATGGGTTGGGAATGACAATTCAGGTTATTATTAACACTGTTCATATTATTAACACTGTTCAAATTATTAACACTGTTCATATTATTAACACTGTTCATATTATTAACACTGTTCATATTATTAACACTGTTCATATTATTAACACTGTTCATATTATTAACACTGTTCACATTATTAACAATATTTGTTTTATTGTTGGTACCTACAGTAAGAACATTGTATGTATTATTTATGGGTATGTAATCTGTTTCACCATTTGGTAAATGAAAATTTGCAACATTATTATTATTATCCATATCATACAAGTTGTAAAAATTTGTTGTTAAATTGTTCATATGGACCATGTTCATATTATTTACATTATGCGTTCCACTATTATTATTATTATTGTTATTATTATTGTTGCTGTTATTATTATTTTTGAATAGATATATATTTTTATAATTATTATAGTCTACACATTCATTAAAATTTCTTAAAAGAATTTTATTATGCATAAGGTTAATTTCATTTTGTTGAACATCTGAATATTTTACAGAAGACATTTTGTTTTGATTATTTTGTGAAGTATCATCGTCTTCAGATGATGATTCATATTCACTAGTATCATTTAATTCTTTTTGTTGTTGATCAAAGGGATTTATATTTGAATCACTTATATTACCAGATGAGACACTGTTTTTATCAAGTATCATAGTTTCTAACATAATTTGATGTCCAATATCTTTTTGACAAGGAATATAATTTCTTTCATTATTTATAATTTCCCATTTTTCTTTATTTGGTTCATTTAATAATCCTGATTGTATTAATGAATTATAATGTTTTTCATCGAATTCGATATTTTTTTCATAATTATCCCAATCAAAAGGTGAACAAGGAACACCATACGTATGTAAATTAGGATGTGATGGAATATTAATAGATCCATTACTTTTATAATATTTATGTAGATGATCAAAACCTTTCATAAAACATTCATAAGAACAGAAACATCTAAAAGTTACAGTACATTGTAAACATGCAATTTTTTGTGGATGAAAAAAACATACCGTTCTAGGAGGTCCTCTACTCCATCTATAGAAAATATTTACAGTTTTACCTATAGGATTATTTTCATTATCTTCATCATCATCATATAAATGACCATATTGATCTTTTATAATAACAACTGGATGAAGTTCACAACTTTCTACTGGTGTTATTGGTTCTTTGTTTTTTGTTGGTCCCCATATAAGTTCACATCTTATGATTTCCGCCAAATATTTATTTTTATTTTTTTTCTTTTCTAATAATTCATTCATTTTATTGTTACAACTGTTATTTAGTTTTATACTTTTAATCTCATCTTTATTCTCAAATTTATTTTTTGATGTATACAGACAATTTTTATTTAATGGAAATTTTTCTATTACGTCACTGGATGTTAATGAATTATTTTTTTCTTTTAATCTTTTATCAATATTTTCATTATCATTACTATTAAGTGTATTGTTCTTAGTAATTTTCTTTTTACTAGTATCTTCCTTGTTGCTTTCTTGTTTGTTTTCTAACTCTTCCATTTTTAATTTATTATCATTATCCTTTATATGCTGTGCATTCTTTTTTATGCTGTTAGAATTATTATTTGCAGAGTCTTTTTCACTTGTATTTTTTTTATTGTTTGAGGGGTTCTTTTTATTTTTTTCGGATATTAATAAATTCTTATCATTCTTATTTAAATTATTGTTATTTAAATCGTTGTTATTTAAATCATTGTTATTTAAATTATTGTTATTTAAATTATTGTTATTTAAATCGTTGTTATTTAAATCATTGTTATTTAAATTATTGTTACTTATATCATTGATATTTAAATCATTGTTATTTAAATCATTGTTACTTATATCATTGTTATTTATATCATTATTATTATTATTATTATTATTATTTGTAGTAGTATTATCCCCCTTTTGACCATTATCAATTTTAGTTTCATCCTTTTGTATATTAATACCATATTCATTAATATCATTATTATTGTTATTATTTATATTCTTTCTTGTTGAGAATTTTACGTCCGTTAATAAATTCAAGTGTACTTTTCCTTTGTTAGTTTTGACTAACGTGCCGCTTAACGTTTTTGAAGAATTATTAACTTGACAAGAAAATTTAACAATACGATTATTAACGTGCGGTGACACATTTCCTGTTTTTTTTTCTTCCATATCTGTGTTAACCACATCATGATTAATAATATTATTATTATTATTATTTGTGAAATGTGTGTGTGTGTCATTAAAATTATTATATACAACATTAACAGGGATATTATGGTCCATATATTCATATGAATATAAATCTACATTTTGTTTAGGCATACACTTATTCATATTAGATACCTTATCATTACACATAATATTGTTTGTATCATATATTACAGTATTATTCATATAATGAGAATTACATACTGAATTAGGATGTGTATAAGTAGTAGTACTATCAATAATATTATGTATATTTTCTTTTGATATGCTATTTTGAATATTCATATTATCATTCGTTTTATTATTTTCTCCTACATTATTATTTTCACTATTCATATTACTATTTCTCAATATATTATTATAATTTCTATTCATTATATAATTTTCATCCTTAACATCCATGATATTTATATAATTCATAATATTAACATTATTAGAATTAAGACTATTATTATTAGTTACTTTATTATTATACAATATATTTTTATTTACATTATAATTATAAGAACACATATTTCCATAAGTGTTATTGAAATCATTCTTTTGATTATTTGTTATAGGTACATTAGGAACATTCTCCAAATATGGATTACACACATATTTTTTATACATATAATTGTTATAATTAAAAAGATGATTCTTAACACTTTTATTTTCCTGATTATTTGCTATATCATCATTTATATTTTTATTATCATCTGTATAATGGAAATAAGGATTATGTATACTATCATTATTATTATTATTATTATTGTTTATATTATTATATATATTATACTCTCTTGTTGTAGACATATTATTATCTTTACTATTGTGATACTTATTATTATAAGGATTTTTTTTTTTTGCTCTATTATTATAACCCGGCACATTTTCATCATCAATATTATTATTATTATTATTATTATTATTATTATTATCATTTGTTAAATGTTTATTCATACTTTTATATTGTTCAAAATTACTAACTATGTCATTAAAATTATAGTCTTTCAAGAGTTTTACGTTATTTATATTTTTATTAAAATTAATATTATTTACAACAAAATTTTTATTTGTTTTCAATAATTCATTTTTCAATTCGTCTTTATAATTCTTTTGATCATTATGCATATCACAAGTAAGGATGCTTTTATCATAATTATAAGGAACACTATTATTATAATAATTAATATTATTAATATTATTATTAATATTATTACTATTATTATTAATATTAATATTATTATTATATATGTATGTATTATTATGAACATAATTATGCTCCATATATTTTTTATTAACAAATTGTTTTATATCATTATTTATAATATTCTTTGTAATATTTTTATTATAATAATTAATATTATTATTATTGTATGTATCTGTGGTGTTATAATTATATTCATCTTTTTTATTTTGAACATTTTTTTCCTTTAATGAAGAATGATTTTCATTTATATTTTGTTTCGATATATAATTTATATTTATAATTTCTTTATTGTCACATATGTCATTTTTTTTATTTTGAGCAGTTTTTTTACTTTTTGTTTTTTTTCCTTTGGATGCATTTTTTTCTATTATGGTAATATTATTTTTATCTTTTTCCTTGTTGTCTGTGATGTCTTTGTTATCTTTGTTATTTTTATTATCTGTATTATTTTTGTTATCTGTGTTACCCTTGTTATTTTTGTTATTTTTGTTATTTTTGTTTTCTTTGTTATTTTTATTATCTGTGTTATTTTTATTATCTGTGTTATTTTTATTATCTGTGTTATTTTTATTATCTGTGTTATTTTTATTACCTGTGTTATTTTTATTATCTGTGTTATTTTTATTATCTGTGTTATTTTTATTATCTGTGTTATTTTTATTATCTGTGTTATTTTTATTATCTGTGTTATTTTTATTATCTGTGTTATTTTTATTATCTGTGTTATTTTTATTACCTGTGTTATTTTTATTATCCTTGTTATCTTTATTTTTTTTTTTGCCTTTTTCTTTCTTGGCATCCTTAGATAATTCCTCATAGTGTTCATTAATATTATTTTGATCATTTCTTTGTTCTATACTTAGTTCCTTATCATTAGCATCTCTACATTCGTTATGCTTTTCTTTTTGTTTGTTTTTTTTTTTTCTTGAATTTTCTTCGTCTTTTCCCATATTTTTGATATTTGATATTTCTTTTACTGTTTCTTGACATTCTTTTTTTTCTTCGTAAATATCTTCTTCTTCCTCAACATATTCATGACCTTCGTCTATTTTATCTTTTTTTTGTTTTTGTGAATTTTGTTCTATCCTTAAATTTTCTTTTAATAATTTATTTAATTCCATAATATTGCTTTTTCTTATTTTAATATCTTTTGACGTAATATTGTTGTTGTTATTTTCGGTTGGGTTTTTTTTATTTTTTGTCTTTTTGATTTTCATGGTTTCTTGTGTATATATTATAGATTCTACATCCATATCACTATTATAATAATATGTAGAACAATCATTATTATTGTTATTATTATTATTATTACTATCATTGTTATTATTACTATCATTGTTATTATTACTATCATTGTTATTATTACTATCATTGTTATTATTACTATCATTGTTATAATTACTATCATTGTTATTATCATTATTATTGTTGATTTCGTTCATGTTACTTTTTTTCTTATATTTATCAGTGATGATGTCTTGTCCCTCTTTAGGATCTTGCTTCATCTTCACCTTGACCATTTGATGAACTTTCTTTTTTTTATGTGCTAATATTTTTGATTCTGTTTCTATATGATCTGCCTGATCATTTACATGTAATTCCGATGAATTTGTAACAACAGTAGTAGCTCCCCCAATTGAATTAGAACATTTTTTATTAATCATGTTGTAATTTTTTTCTACATTATTTATAGAACTAAGAAAATAATTGTTGTTCACATTTACATTTTCTTCCTTAAATTTAAAGGAACTTTTATATGTTTCAACCACTTTATAATTCTTCTCTACATTTTTTTTATTTTTTTTTTCTTCATATTTATATGTAGTTTCACAATCATTACTTTTATTCTTTTTATAAAACGTGAAGTTAGTTTTACCGGTCTGATTCTCCATATTATATGAGAACAAACGTGTGATTGTTTTTTTTTTTTTTTTTTTTTTTTTGTGCAATACTGGCTGTTGTCAGTACTTGGATATATATATATATAAATATATACATATAAATATATACATATAAATATATACATATAAATATATACATATAAATATATACATATATATATGTGTGTGTAGCTAGGGGGTTGCTAATTTTTGTTTTGACCACAAAGTTAAATTATTTCGAATATGATTCATGAGGAATGATATGATATTATATATGTATACAAATATATGTATATATTATATATTATATATTACCTTATATGTTTTATATTTTTCATATTTATATTTTCTTATAAGTTACATTTTTTCTTAAGTTACAGTTCAGAGGAAAATAAAACTACATTATCATTTATAACATATTTTATTATTTAGTAAAATTAATTGGTAATTTTTTCGCTCATATATTATCCCCTGAATATTATTAATTTCATTGATAAATAAATAAAAAAAAAAAAAAAAATTAATATATATATATATATATATATATATATATAAATATATATATTATTCTTTCTTTTTTTTTTTTTTTTTTTAGGTATTTGAAATAATAGCAAAATTTTTGTGTAAACATACAAATGTGTTTTTATAAATAAAAAAATATGTAGGTGTATAAGATTTTATTTTATATAATATTCAACGAGAAAGGCTTAGGATGTTATAATGTTAAATATTTACAATATGTATACATTATTTATATATAAAAGCTCCTTATACAATTAAAAAATATAACATATATATATATATATATATATATTTATTTATTTATTTAATAGTAAAAGATTAATAAACACATATATACATATATATATCTATATATACATAATAATATGTTAATAATATATTATTTTATGTTCAGGTATAATATTACATACATTCTGTTCTTATAAAAACAAAATAATTTCACTTTAAAAATATAATAATATCCCTATAAGTTTTAGATATTGTCATATACATATTTTTGTATATATGTATGTATTATATATATATATATATATATATATAAACATGAATATAAATAATAAAAAAGTTTCAATAATATATATAATATATAATATACGTATGTATATTATTATAATATATGTATAGTATTTTAATTTCTTTTTTTTTCACCTTGTTTTTTCTTTATATACAAAATATATAAACTCATACGCAAAAAATATAACATTATACATATATATTATTATATTATATTATATATATTATATAGTATAAAATTATTTAAATTTACTATATTAATTTTTTCTTATTCTTTTTATAAAAAAATATATATTATATATATTTAATATATATATATATATATATATATTTGTTTGTTTATCAGTATACTTATGATGACACATATATTTTAAATAATATGTTTATTTTATTATTTTTTTTTATTTGAGCTGAAGTTTATGTATATATATAATTATTATATAAGTTAGGGGAAAAAAAAAAAGAAGGGAAACACAACTTTTTACTGCAAAGTGAAATATGAAAAACACGATATATATATATATATATATATATATATATAAGTACACACGTATTAAAAAAAATATGAACACAAAATAATATTTTATAAAAATGATATTTGTTTATAAATTTAAATTTATCTATATATAATATGAAATCATAAATAAATATAAGAATACATACATATAGGTTTTTCCACACTAAGAGAAGGAAACAAATTATATAAATATATATATATATATATACATATATTTTATAATGTTGTATAATATATTTATAAATGTATACATAATGCAAAATTATGCGTATAACATTTTTATAATTAAATTAATCATATAATTTCCACATATTTCCATATATATATATTATATATTTATTTATTTTAAAACAAATATTGAAATACAATTCCTTTCTAGATCGTAAAAGTGAGCATTCTTTATTTGTTCAATGTCGTTATTTAGAAAAAAAAAAAACTTTACTGAATATTAATTTGTACATAAGGGCAAATGAGCAAAAAAAATAAGAAGATTTTTTTTGTCATCATAAGGAATATATATATTTATATATAGTTGAAAATAAAAAATACTTCGTGACGTATTTTTTAAAGAACAGAGAAGAAATAATATTGTGAAAAATATAAGTAAATAATTTCATATATTATATATATTTATATGCAATAATTCCCACATATTAGACAATGTATATTTATGTTTATTAAAATATTTTGTAATATTATAGAAAGAAGAATAATATATTTTTTAAAAGATTATAATTATAATTTGTGTCAAGTATAAAGATTGAAAGATTAACATCTATATTCTCGTTCATATTTATTTTTTTTTTTTTTGAAAAGGTTATTATAATATACATATATATATATATATATATATATATATATTTATTTATTTATTTATTTATATTTATATTTATTTTGTTCTCTTTAATGTATAAAATATACTCATAGGTATATTATTAATTAAGAAACTTAATAATATATTTGCTACATTTGTATTTTTATAATATACATATATTTAATATATTGGCCGTATATATTATTTTTTTCTTGGATATACTTTATTGAAGAAAAATATTTATAATATATATATTATAATTCCAAGGGGAAAAATATATCACAATTTTTAATGAACATATTATTTGAAATATTTTATTAAGAGAATACAATAATTTTAAATAAATAAATATATTATATATATATGTATATATAATAATTATATATATGTTTAATATATATTTCTTGCCTTTTCCAAGAATATGCCTTTTTAATAATTAAAAATAACATATATATATATAAATATTAAGATTTATATGCATTTATATATATATATAATATTTTTATAATAAGGAAAATAATAAAATAAAAGAGGAAAAATGTAAAAATTATTATTTGATGATGTATTGTTCACTTTGTCAAAAAAAAGGAGAAAATATGAATTTTTAATTTTGTATATCTAAAATATGTATAATATGTATAATATGTATAATATGTATAATATATATATATATATATATATATATTCATTTAAATAAATATTGATAAATAAATATATTTGTATATATCTATCAATATATATTTTCTATTACATTTTATATTTAATAAAAATGTTTTTGAGAATGAAGTAAATAATTTAATAAATCATTTCGAAATGGATCTTTGTATGTTTATCCTTTTTTTTTTTTTTTTCCCTTTTTTATTGTTCTATATAAATATATAATATGTATGTATATATATATTTAATTATCATTTAAAAGATATATTGTTATATATTTTATTTTTGATAATTTCCCCTTTTTTTAATATTGAAATGAAGGATGAGCGAATCAAGTGCCTTGAGTACTAGTGTGAAGGATAGGAACAATTGTGATTCTTCAAATTATGATAAAGAAGAATTGATTGATATTAATAAGAGTTTTATAAATATAGAAGATGAAAACACAAAAGATCTAAAATATTATTTGAACGATGAAATATCATTTATGAAAAGAATAGAAACATTTAAATTATGGGTAAGAAAACCAGCACATTTATCTTCTCTAATATTAGCTAGAAATGGATATGTGTGTCAAGATGAATTTACAATAAGATGTGAAATATGTAATTGTAAATATATTTATGAAAAAGATACATATTCTATGTATACACGAATAAATGATTTATGCTTGTTACATTTAGATAATTGCCCTTGGAGGAATATTCTTATGGATATAAGTATTTTTCATTTAGATAAGAAATCATTAACAAAAGAAGAATTACTTGGAGAATACCAAGATAATATAGTATCATTAAAAAATAATTTATTATTTGTTCCTTTGATTAATATAAAAAAGACTCTGCATGATTTAATATTTATCTTAAAAAAATATTTAGAAAATAATATGAATAAAAAAAGATTTAGCATTTTTGATCATTATGTTAAAATTTTCAAAGAGGAATATATCCACATTTTTTTAAATAATAAGAATATTATAGATAAAGGTATTGAGATAATTAAAAATAAATATCCTCTATATGAAAAATATATTGTCGACATGGATTATCTAAATAATTTAAATTTTAATATTAATAACGTTACCACTTTTATAAATATTTTATCTGATATATGTTTAGATGATTCTTTTTGTGATGAACAAGATGATATAAATATGTATTTTAAAATTGTACAAAAATTGAAAAATTATCAATATGAAAATATCAATATTTTTAAATTGCTGGCTTTATTTGGATGGTCATATAAACCACAACAAGAAGAACACACACAAATACTTCAATGTAAATATTGTTATAGAGAAATTAATATTCTGCATTATTCTTATTTCTCTTTCAAGGAAAATAAACTTTGTTTACACAAAGACTTATCATTATCTCAACAAAAGGATGTGTTACAGTATATTTTGAAAAAAAAAAACATTTTATTAGAACAAAGGAAAAAAGAAAATGAAAAGAACACTTTGGAATATATTCCAGCTGATACCATACTTAGCAAAATGTGTGATCGATTGAGGGATATATATGATAAGTGTATTGTGTTAGCAAGGAATAATAAAAAGAAGGAACAAGAGAAAAATGAAGAAAAGGAAAATAATGAAGTCTATAAGGAAGTACATATAAAAAAAAATAATAATAAGGAAGAAACTAACGAAAAAGAAGAAAATAATAAAAATGAAAAATTTAACAAAAGTGACAAAGGTAGTCAGTCTGATTCATATGAAGAGAATGTAGAATATTCACAAAGTGATGGAATCACTAAAACTGAATCAAATTTTGAAAGTTCCCCAAAAGAACAAGAGGGATTTTCATTTAAATGGAAATTCAAAAATTTGTTTTCATCACAAAGAGTTCAACATGATGAAAACGATAAATATATTAACAAATTATCATGTGAAGAGGATAAAGAACATATATTGGAAGGTATGAAGGAGATAATTTTTTTCCATAAAATTGAAAATAATAAAGATGATAGTGAAGATAATAATAATAATAACAATATTATTAATAACAGTGATAGTAATAATAGTAATGATGATGATAATAATATGGAGAATTACTTGAAGCAGTGTATAGGAGAAATGTGTCTAAATATATGTCCTTATCTAGAAAACCAGAACTATTTTATTAAATATTTATACGATTATTATGTTTTATTAACATCAGAGATATTTACCACTGATAAAAATGAAAATTCAATAAAAAATTCTTTTATCATTAGACCATTTAATGTTGTTGAAAATCATAGAATATATTGTCCTTATATAACAGAAGACTTATATTTATTTTCAAAAATAACCAAACTTATTTTTGAATTGTTGATATTAGAATTTGAAAGAAAATACGTATTCAAATAAAAAAGAAAAAAAAAAAAAGGAACCATAATAAAAATCTTTTTTTTTATTATATATATATAATATATTAGTTATTTTTAAGTGGTTATATGTTTGTTGACATGATTTTATACGTTTCATAAAAATTTTTTAACAGACATATATTACAGATGAATCAAATAAAATTAAAACTTATATATACATATATATATATATATATATATATATATATTGTTAAGTATAATAATTTTTTTCTTTTATAATTATTTTAATAAAAATTTAAAAATTAATGATGGTATATTATGTTATTTGAGAAAACCAATAATAGTTCTATATAATAAATCTATATTTATTTATTTAAATAATAAAAAAATATGTAGCAAATTTTCTTAAATATTTCATAGTTATTTATATTTAAATGTGGCATTCTCCATTTTTTATAACAAAATAATAAATCAATAAATAAATAATGAAAAAAAGAAATTACAGAATATTTTAATATAATATAATAAATTTATAATCAAAAATTTGTATATATATATATATATATATATATATATATATATATATATATATAGATATATGTTTAATTTTTCTTTTTTATCTTTTTGAATTCCCTTATTTAAACTTGTTTAAATGTTTTTATAATCTCTATATTATTATAAAAGCACCTTATTTATGGGTGTATATATTTATTTAAATAGACGTAGGCTTATTAAAAAAAAAAAAAGAATTATAAAATATATAATTTTCTTTGCATAAAGTTGAATAATGTATAATATTTATATTTTTTTTTGAAAAAAATATTTTTCAAATGTATATAAAAAAAAAAAGAAAAAAAGGGAAAAAAACTTTCAATTTTTTTCAGGTATAAAAATGAAAGGATGAAAAAAAATATAAAGATAATATAATACTAATATATATATATATATATATATATATATATATAATATATATTTATACATTAATTATAATAACATATAAAGTAATATTAATTATATATATGTACATATAATATATATATATATTTATATAATATATATTCCTTTACAGGTATACATGCGCATGTATTTTTCATATGATTATTTTATTATATATATATGCATTTACTTATAAAAATAATATAATATATATAATATTAATCAAATTTTATAATATTTATAATATATATATATATATATATATATATATATATATATATATATATTATTATATTCTTTTTTCTTTTTTTTTTTTTTTTCCTTTTTTTTTTTTTTTTTTTTTTTTAAATAAATTACTAAAAAATAAATATAATGAATAATTATATATAATATGTATATAAATATATGTATATGTTGGTAAATATATAAAAATATATTATATATATATAATATATATAATATAATATTAATAAAAATATTATATAAATACAAAAGAAAAAAAATATATTTTATTATTATTTTTTTTTTTTATAAAATATATTTTTATTATTTTTCTTTCAAGTTTCTTTTATAATTTTACTTTAATATTTAATTTTTTCATTTATTTTTTAAAAAATAACTTTTATTTAAATGTTAAAAAATTATATATATCTTTTATTATTATTATACATATAAATATATAAAAAAGATAACTATGAATAATATATAAATAAAAAAATATACATTATATGATATATATAAAATATAATATATTATTTATATATTTCCTATATTCAAAATTAAATAAATATATTTATTATTTAACAATTTTGTTAGATATAAATATTTCAAAGTATAATTATAATTATATATATATAAGCCGTTTTTTTTTAACAGAAGAAAAAAAAAAAAGAAGAAAAATAAGAAAATAATAATATTATATATATATATATATATATATATATATATAGTTTTATACCATAATATATGAATTAAATAACATATATATTTATATTTGTAATTAAAAATATACAAAAAAATATAAAAATAGTCAAGGGTACCAAAAACCAAAAAACAAGATCAAAAAAAATATATATTTTAAGTAAATACAAAATAAAAAGTACAGAAAAATTATATTATATATATTTATATTACCAAAGTTTAATTTTATATATTATTAAAACATTTTAAAAAGTATACAAATACAAAAAAATATTTTATGTACATATAATTGTAATTATTTCAAAATAAACAAACAAAAATAAAAAATATATTTTATCAGTCATGGCAAAATTAGAAAGAAAAAAATTTGAAGCAAGGAAGAAAGATGGAAAATTAAGAACACGTAAAACGGGATTTTCAAAATTTTCATATCAAGCAAATAATAGAGGTGTGTGAAAAAAAATAAAATAAAATAAACAAATATATTAAATGATACATTTATAAATGATTATATATATAAAAGAAAAAAAAAAAAAAAAAAAAAAAAAAGCCGATTTTAAAAAAAAAATAAAAAAGTTAATCAAAATATAAATATATATTGTATATAAAATAATATCTGATGAGAAATTATATACATAGATAACATGATTATGGAAATAATATATATATATATATATAATATGTATGCTTCATGTATTTCTCCTGTGATAAAGTACTTGAGTATATGTTTGTATATATATTAATTAAAATTAAATATTAATAAATACAGAAAAATTACATATTATTTGTAGTATACCCCCGCTTATTTTATTATTTCTTATATATATATATATATATATATATATATATGTGTATTATGTAAAATTATAGAAAATATGATAAATATATAGATTGATGTCTGTTTATTATAAATATATAAATAAAACATATATAAAAATATATGTATGTAATAATATTTTGAAAAAGAAATGTAGTCGAATGTGTTTTTTATAATTTATATAATTTATTTAAAGCACACACCAAAAATAAAAAAAAAAGAATGTATAAGAAAATAGACCCCTTATCAAGTATTGTCAAAGAGGGATATTTTTATTTAATATGATATTATTGTATATGTTAGTTTAATGATAAGATGATATATTTTTAAAATACTGTTATGTCTTTTTCAAAATAATGTATGTCATAAAGTTTATGTGAACCCCCAAATTGTTGCATCCGTTAAATGTGAAGACAAAAATGATATGGAAATATATATATTAAAAAGAATAATAGATATACAAGTTTTAAAACAACATAGCAATATGAAATGTATATATTTTGTAAAAGATTTTTCTTTTTTTTTTTTTTTTGAATATTCCTTACCAACCATAAAAGTTTAAAAACAGAATAAACAGGAAGGGACAAAATAATATCATAGCAAAAAAAAAAAAAAAAAAAAAAAAAAAAAAAAAAAAAAAAATACAAAATATTCCAAAACGTTTTTAAATATATTGCAACATGTTTTCAAAATAGGATATATACCATAATAAGGAGAAAGAAAAAAGAAAGAAAGAAAAATATAAGCATAAAATAGATTCGAGTTAAATATATATATATATATATATTTAAAAGATTTTTTTTTTTTTTCTTATTTGGTTCTAATATTTTTTTTTGTAGTGATTTCCAATTTTTTTTTTTTTTTAGTTGGCTTTTTTTTTTTTTTTTTTTTTATATTTTTCTGTATAATTTGTTATTTTCATTGTTCGTATACACATATTCTGAATTTCCCTGCTGAATTTTATTTATAGGTAAATTATTTAAATTTACACCTCAAAAAAAAAAAGTAGATGTAAGGAAACATATTTTTAAACAATATGGACGTAGTAATTTATCCATGATGAATAGAAAATTTAACAAACGGGGTGGAAATTCTTTTTTTTCAAAAAACAAAAGAAAACTTGTCAATAAATTTCAAGACAAATCATTTGGTAATAGCAATGGAAATACAACCTTTACAAGAAAATTCAAGAGTGCTAATTTTAGAAAGAGAAGAACCACATTTAGAAATAATAAAAAAAGAAATGTCTTTTTTAGAAAAAATCAAAACCTACATGACAAAATAGGGAAATTAACATCTAAGGATTTGGTAAGATATTTGAAAAAGGAAACGTTATTTTTTGATAACATTCAGTAAATATTTATATGGCATGTATAATATAAATAAATAAATAAATATATATATATATATATATATATATATATTTTAATAGGATGATGAATTAGATAAATATATGGGATCTAGCAATGTAAAAACAAGATTGGATAATGATTTAGACTCATACTTTAAAAATAATGATGTAACACAAGGAGATATGAATAAAGGTTTTAATAAAATAGCAGAATAAATTTATTTTGTTATCATTATATGGATTCAATATTTTTTGAAATATATAAAGAATAATACAATTAAATGAATGTATAAATAAAATATTTGACACACATATATATATATATATATTTATTTATTTATTTATTGTGTAACTAATATTAAGTATATATATTTTATTTATATATTCTGTGAATTTATATAATATTTTTTATATTATATATAAAATGTGCATAGTCATTATATGTATGTATATATATATATATAATAAATATTTATTTTGCTTTACATTTCATTGTAAATTTTTGTATCATACTTTAAATATAACCCACTTATTATTTAATCATATTATAACATTTAAAAAATATAATATAACATTTATATAATTTTTTTTTTTTTTTTTTTTTTTTTTTTTTTTTTTTTTTAAATTAATTTTTGGATCTTATTTATTTCATGTGATAAAAAGCAAGTATGTAATATTTTACATAAATATTTATCCATTCAAACGTTATTATATATTTATACATTTATTATATCAAAATAAAATAAATTGTTTTTATTTTATTAACTTTAAAAGACTTAATTTAAGAAAAAATAACAATAAGAAAAGAATAAATTGAAATAAAATGCCTTGAAATGTTACAAATAAATATAAATAAACCACATTTTTTTTTTTTGTGGTGTCGTTCATATGTTTCTTTTAAGCATATTTTAAATTCTATATTTATTTCATGTATCATTATTATGTAATGCATAATGTTAACATAATTTTTTTTTTAAAGAATAAACTGCTTTTAATAATGAAAAGCTTTATTTTATATATATATATATATATATATATATATATATATATATATATATATTTTCTTTATTTAAATAAAGTTTAAAACTTAAAAAAAAAAAATAAAAAAACTGACTGTAAAAAGAATAAGGGAACACATTGTATATGTAAATATTACATATTGCATATGACGTTCATCTTTTTTTCTTATTTAAAAAAATTGAATAATTCACTGAAAATAATATTAGATAATATTTTCTTCTATATCATGATATATAAATATATACATATAATTATGAATATATTTTAAAACAAAAAAAAAAAAAAAAATACATATATATGTAAAAATATATAAAATGAAAAAAAAAAAAAAAAAAAAAAAGAATTAAATAATAAATTCAATCTTAATTCGGTACGTTCATATATAAAGAGAATTTTTTTTTTTTTTTTTTTAATTTATAAGTACACATATATATATATATATATATGTCTACATGGTTTATCAAAAAAATTAATTTTATGAATTTTGGATTTAATATTTGTATACAATATAACAGTCTTGATTTTTTTTTTAAATGCGTATATAACGCATGTATAAGATTATATTTTAAAGTGGTATATTTTGTGTATGTATGTTATATTCTCAAGGATAATATATATATATATATATTTTTTTTTTTTTTTTTTCAATATTATCGCAAGTGATATCCACTGTTGTGATGTCGTTTGGATAAATATGTTCTTATGGTCAAAGGAGAAGGGAAAGGGTTTTTTGAAATGTGTTCTCTTTTATCTTTTGGTTTCCATTTATTTTGATATTTCCTTGTTGGAGGATCCATAATCTTACGAAATGAAAATTCGGATGATTTCATTATACTTATAGCTTTATGTGGATCATAATTTGCATAATGTAATAATTTATATGCATATTCTGGTGAAAAAGGTACCCATTCATCAATATTTGATTTCCAGCTTTTTGCACATTCTTGTACATATGCTGATAATTCTATTTCATTTTTTACACATTTATGGTATCCTCTATTTTTTAAACATCTCTCTCTTACCCTTTCTAACATTATGGGAGAATATACTAATGTTGCTTCTCCTACTTTACAATGACACGGTAAACCTGAACAAGACAGGCACATCTGGTCATTCGTATTTTCTTGAGTATCATAATTTTTATACATTAATTCAGATCTACATAAGAAAAAGTTTGGCAAATTTGACACCTGATAATTATCTCCAACATTGATCTTCCCACTTTCTTTTGAACCTTCTTCGGTAACTCTTTTTTTCTTTCCCTTTTTAGGTTCTAATAAAATGAGGGGAAATAAAAATTAAATAAACATATAAAACAAAAGAAAAAATAAAATAAAATAAATATAAAGCATTAAAAGTATATTACATAAAAAATTATATGTTACACAAAAAATTATATGTTACACAAAAAATTATATGTTACACAAAAAATTATATGTTACATAAAAAATTATATGTTACATAAAAAATTATATGTTACATAAAAAATTATATGTTACATAAAAAATTATATGTTACATAAAAAATTATATGTTACATAAAAAATTATATGTTACATAAAAAATTATATGTTACATAAAAAATTATATGTTACATAAAAAATTATATGTTATACAAAAAGTTTGTTAGATCAAATAATATGTTACATGTTTACATATCTAATTATAAATATTATAACTTCACTTATTTTTACCAGTTTCTTCATGGGGATCATTATATCTGTTTCCATGACTAGTACCAGTATTGTTATTATGTCCAGCATAATATGTACCTTCATTGTTATTATTAAATGTTACTCTACTATGTCTATTTGTAAAATTATTTGTTGTGGAATTCTTTCCTCTATTATTAGTTGTATATTCAGCGTTATCATTGGTATTATGAACCTTTTTTTCATTTCCTTGTGTAGTTGTTGCATGAGCTCTTCCTACATTTGCGTATCTACCATTATTATTTTTATTTACATTTTTAGCAATATTTCTATTCAATTTATTGGATAGTTTTTTATTTTTTTTGGTTCTATTTGTTTTTAATTTCAAATGACTACCTCTTAAATTGGTATGTTTCCCATTTAATATTTTTTCATTAGTTTTTACAACATTTTCATTATTATTAATTATATTATTATCATCATCATCGTTATTTGCGTTTGTATCATCATTATGAATAAGATGATCATCATTTTGATTATGCTCATGTATTTCTTCATTATTATATTGATCACGGTTGTTTTCATTTTCTTCATGTTCATCTATATCATCATTAACATTACGAGCATGTTTAAAATTTATATTAGTCCCATACACATATTCATTATCTAAATTTAAATCTCTTGATACTTTTCTTTTCCTTCTACCATGGGGAACGTTATTTTGTAAATTATTTTCATCTGATAAAGTTTTAATAAAATTAGTACCACCTCCATTCATATTATTATTTTGATCCTTTTTTCCTTTATCAAATGATGTACTTGACTTATTTAAATTTCGTAAATTCCTTCCACCTTTTATTATGGTATTTGCATATGTAACATTATTTTGTAAATTGTCTTTTTTTTCTTCATCACCACTATCATAATCTTCTTTTTTTAAATTTTGTTCAGCTTCACTTTCTTCTTTATTACTTTCATCAATATCTATATTATTATTATGATTACTATCATGTTCATATTCTTCTTCTTCATTTAAATCCTCGTCTCTTTTTTGATCATTTTCTTCGTCCTCTTCTATCATATCATTATCAGTTAAATGGTTATCTTCTACCTTCTGTACATATTTTTCATTGTCATATACATATGTATGATTTACATCATCGTCATGTATTTCTTCCACATCATCATCATGAATTTCCTCAACATCGTCCTCATCATGAATTTCTTCAACATCATTGTCGTGATTTTCCTTCAAATAATATCCATTTCTCTTATCATACTTTTTTTCCTTATTATTTTTTTCTATTCTATGCTCTTGTTCTTGTTCTTGTTCTTGTTCTTGCTCTTGCTCTTGTTCTTGCTCTTGTTCTTTCTCTTCTTCCTCTCCACTTATATAAATTTCTTTGTCATTATAATCATTCATTTTTATTGTTAATTTTAAATTTTTAATGCATAAATATTGTATTTATATGTATATATTTAAATAAAATAAAATGAAATTAAATTAATTGTCACTATGGCATATATTTGGCTAGTTAGTCTTGTTTTTTTTATTGGATAGCTAGCTATTTCTTAAATTTATTTTAATATATATTTTTTTTCTGATAATTTATTATATGCATAAACATACAATATTTAAAAAATCAGACCATAAATTTACACTTCAATTTATATATGGTTTAATATCCCTAACAATTTTATAATTTTTTTCCGATTTGTACTTGTATTTCTTTATAGTTAATATATATATATATATATATATATATATATTTCTATTTGGGTTAATTATATCTGTCACAATTAATATGTAGAAGGATGTAATAAAATAAAATATATATAATATATATATATATAATTTATATATAATATTAAAATTATAGTTACATATATATTTTTTTCTTTTTTCTTTACTATTTGTTCTTCTAATTATTTATTATTATATTTTGAAAGTGTGCAATAAAGGTAACAAATTTTAAAAGAAATAAAAGAATATACATGTATATATATTAAAATGAATAAATTATATTAGCATGTTCAACATAAATGGAAATTATATAAATTTATTTATTAACATGTAAGAATATGTCTAATGTAATTGGAAACTTTTCTTTTTCAATTCATACATAAATAAAAAAGAAATATTAGAAAATCCATTAAATATGTTCCAATTTATAATAACTATAAATATATATATTGAAATATTTTAAAAATAAAAAAATAGATATAAAAAAAAACAAATAAATATAAAAAAAAAGTAGAAAAAAAAAAAAAAAAAAACCAAAGAAATCAAATAACATATAAAAACATACGTAATAATATATATATATATATATATATAATTACAATATATAAAGCAACATATGTTTTTTTTTAAAAAAAAAAAAAAAAGAAATATGGAAAACTAATATTATTTAAAGATTTATTTATACAAACATTCAAATATATAATAGTAATAAATACATTTAAAAAAAAAAAAAAGGAAAAAAAAAAAGTCTGAACTTTATAAATATATATATTTATTTATATATATAATAAATATTTTCTATTATATTGTATATAAATATCATAATAATGGTCTGTGTTCATAACATATAAAGAATGTATTTTACTTTTAGATATTTTTCCTTTTTTCAAATAATCTTTCTTTATCTACTAAATAATGTATTTTCTTTTCTTTTCTTTTTTTAATAATTATTAGTTGTTTCATAAATAAATATAATAACATAACTACTAGTCATACTATATAATATATATGTAAATATATATTCAAAAAAGAAACATATAATAATTATAAATACATAACATATGATAATATAATATATATTATATTATAATTAAAATCTTTTATTCATTTGTATATACTTGAAGAAATATTATTATAATGAAAACACAAAAAAAAAAAAATGTATGGATGCATCTCGTCATATAATATATATATATTTTTTTTTTTTTTCAAATAGTATGATAAAATTTCTATATATATTATAATATATAGTATATATTTTATAATATAATTATATACATATATAAATAATGACTTATTTTATTTTAACGTATTATATATATTTATTATTAATGTATATGAAAGTAGTTGATTTTGCATTATGGATTGATCATTCATATGGATGAGGAAAATGTATAAGATAAATATGCATATATTATATATTATTTATATATATGGAACCATAAAAAATTATTAATAAATAAGATATGAGAAAATGTATTTTTATAAAATATGTGATGATATTCGTAACTTATATGTATAATATGTATGTATTATTTATATATATTATTATATATATTATATATTTTTTATATCAAATGTTTTAATAATATTTAATCTTTTATATAGTAGTTTTGTTTTTTGAGAAAAAAAAAAAAAAAAAAAAAAAAAATATATATAGGTATATATAATAGATAAGTATATTAAAAGATATAATATATATATTAATAGTTAACACAATAACATATTATGTTGGAAGTTCATATAAATTAATACTATGGAAATATTAAAGGAATATAGCATAAAATATTCAAAGTTATAAATTTTTCTTAATATATAAATGTATTTTATATATTATAATATATATTTTTTTCTTAATTCTTCATATTATAAAAATATTACGTAGATGCATAAAATGATTCATATTAATAAGACTTATAAATAAAATAACAAAGTATATTTGACAATTTTATTTAAAAGAAAAAATAATAAAATTTCCTTTTCAATCATAAAAAAATATCTTGTACAGAAAATTAAAAAAGTGTATGGTTTTCCATTCTATATTTATAAATAAAATGAAAATATGGGAAAATATATATTTTTTATAATTATTTTGTTGTAATATATATAATATAAAAGGATATATTAATTAATTTTGTTAAATAATATGAAATAGACGTAGAAGATTATAAATTAGTAAAATATATATTTTTTAGAAAAAAATAAAAATATCACATATATATATATATATATATATATATTTCTTTTATGGTTACTACTTTTTTGTTTTTTGTTTTATTATTGCCGTAAAAAAAAAAACGTTCCATTTTTTTTTTTTTTGGTTTAATTTTATAAGATATTATCATCATATATGAACAATTGTATGTTCTCTTTTTTATATATTAAAAATACAAAAGTTGATTTAATTTTTTTTTTTTTTTTTTAGCAGACAAAAAATAAAATGAAATAAAACAAAAAATAAAACAAAAAAAATAAAACAAAAAATTGAAAAGTGAATAAACAAGTAGAATTTTTAAATACACATATTTGGAAATAACTTTTCCTTGATTTATAAAAAAATAAGCAAAAATAAAATAACAATGACTATACACATATATATATATATATATATATATATATATATATATATATATGTATGTATGTATGTATGTATTTATTTATTTATTTATTTATATTTATTTTTTGTGTTTTATATACTTGTAATCTTAATACCCCTTCATTTCATATATATTGAAACTCCTCTTGATCATTCGGATCAGGGTATATTTCATCTGTAGCAATTTTAAAATTATGATTATCATAAGTATTATGTTCTTTTTGTTGTAATTGAATTTTAGATTTTAAAGAAGAGTTCAATAAAAATGTTTCTAGATTTATTAACTTATGTCGTATGGATTGTACAATATAATTGAATACAACATTTGTGTAGGAAAATGTTTGTTTGATCATAAATAATTTTAATGGTAATGTGGTATGATATATATTACACCAGATATTATATAATAAGGGATTCCATATAATTTTACTACTTAATAAATAAAGAAAAGATTGATAAAAACTATCTTTTAAAAAACAAGATATTGATAAAAGAGAAAACAAAGTAAATGATTTAATTATATATTCCTGATCTAATATTTTATTTACAATAAGTGTTATTAAATTACAATTTTGATATATATGATCAAACGTAATATGAAATTTTTTAAAATATATATTTTTTAATATTTCTTGATTATTTCTTTTTATATTATTCAAAGCATATATAGAAATTAAAAAATTTTTATCTTTGACTTTTTTGGGTTTTAACATAACAGTTCCAATAGGTACATCCATGTAAACAAAACAATTTAAAGGATTCTTTTTTTCATTAATAAAAAAAGACCATTCAATATTTGTATTTCCTTTTAATTCTTCATTCATTTTTTCGTTTCTCATTTTTATAATTTCTTCAGTTAATTTGATAAGTTGTTGATTGATATATTTTTCTACTTTAAGTGAATCAGACATGTGTTGATTACTTGTTTTCAAATCATCTTTTAAGTTTTTTATTTTATCATATAAGGTGTGTGCTTTATAATTTCCAACATTATTATTAAATGTATCGTTATTATGTTGTTCATTTTCTTTATTATTATAATTATTATTATGATTATTATTATGATTATTATTATGATTATTATTATGATAATTATTATGATTATTATTATGATAATTATTATGATTATTATTATGATTATTATTATGATAATTATTATGATTATTATTATGATTATTATTATGATAATTATTATGATTATTATTATGATTATTATTATGATTATTACGATAATTATTATTTTTGTTGTTTGCTATTTGTTTTTCCATATTATTTTTCTTATTTTCTTTTTTAACATACTGAGCATAATCATAAGATACATTATCATATAAGCCGCTTTTCATATGAATTAACTTACCCAACAAAACATACTTATCCATATGTATTAAGAAAGTATTTATAAAATTTTCTTTTTTTCTATAAGGAAGTATTAAATCGTTTATAAGCGACCTCTTTTCTATAATATCATTATCATTATAATTATATTCATATTTAGATTTGTTGTTATAATATTCAAACATTTCATTATTAATTAGAAAAATATCCATAATTTTTTTTTCCCAACTATATTTTTTTTTGTTTTCATTATCATTGAAACCATTATTTTCAATTTCATTATCTCTTTTATTGTCTTTATTTTTTTTTATTTTTTTTTTATTTAAAAAGAATAACCTACGTTCAACAAAATATTTTCCTTTCCCACCAACATTTTTGTTTATACTAAATGTATTACATTTCCCATAATTGATATTAGATATTTTCGTTTTCTTATACTGTATTAATCCTTTAACTATACGATTCTTGTAAAAGGATATACAAACACAAATGAAAAAAACAAACACAACAGAAAGGTTATTTAGGGGAAAAATATACATAGGAAGAAATTTTTATCCAAGAAGGCATATATATTATAAAGATATGTATTAATATATACATATATACATATATACATATATATATATATATATATTTTTATATTTATATATTTATATATATATTTTTTATTATATAGTTGTGCTTTCTTTTTTTATAATTTACTTTAAAAAAAAAAAAAAAAGCACACACACATATGTGTATAAATATACATAATTTATGTATATATCATTTTGATCTCCTCCTCTTATATGTTTCTTCACATAATTATAAACATGAACTTTCTCAATTTTGCCATAAGAAAAAAAAAAAAAAAGAAAAAAAATTTAAAGATAAGTAACATCAATCATTATATATTTTATTATATTTCTGGATTTATCATTATGATAAAATAAAAAATGATACTTTTAAAAAGGATCCCAATATTTACTAAATTAGGTTATTATAAAATATATTTATTTTTCTTTTAATATTAAAAAATTAAAGATATAAAAAATGTTATTCTTTTTTTTTTTTCTCATTTTTTAATATTTTATTTTTATTTTATTTTATTTTGTTTTATTTGTTTTTTTTTCTTCGAATATTATATAATATATGCCCCTTAAAAAAATAGGTGGCAATAGAGAAATATATAATTATTGGGTGATCAAAAGGGAGAAGGGAAAAGTTTTTTTTGCTGTTTTTTTCTTTATTTTTTTTTAGGCATTATAATGAGAAAAAATTATATACATAACAAAACGATATAATATATTTGAAATAAATAATATAAAATATAAATTATTAAATTTTTTGGTACAGAAAATATAGTTATTATTTTTAAAGGGACATCAAAAAATAAAAAAAAATAAAAAAAAATGGAACCTCTATATAAAATATATATTCATAGGTATAAAGTATGTATATTATATATTTAATATATATAATATTTATATATGTATATTTTCTTTTCATATATGTAATTCAGCGTTTATGTTATTATATATATATATATATAAATATATACAATATTATATTCATTATATAAAAATATATGCCATTAATAATATAATTAAAAATATATATATTAATTTTACCCTTAAATATTTTTTTATACATATATAATAAAATATGGTATATTCTTCATTTAAATTAATATTATAAAAGTTTTCTATTTTATACAGCGGAGTATTAATAAATATATATTTATTATAAATATATTATATTATATAAAATATATATATATATATATATATTGTAATATATATTAATAATACATATTAATAATACATATTTAATTTATTTATTTAAAAAAATAGTTCTTGTGAAATATTCCCTTTTTTTTTTTTTTTTTTCTTTTTTTATAATATATATATTATATATTTATATACATATTAAAATTAATTTCAAAAAAAAAAATGAATTTTTAAAGTTTATAAAAATTAAAAAAATAAAAATAAAAATAACATATATATATATATTATATATATAATATTAATATATTCCAAAATTTTAATATTATTTTAAGTTTGTAAAAAGATATTATATTTTACAAAATAAAAACAATTTGATAGATTTTATATAATAAATATATATTTTATATAAAAATGCCAAAAAGTTACAGGAATTATTCTAAAACAGCAAGGAATCCAAAACGTCCATTTGAAAAGGTAAGAAAATTATAAATAAATTATGTGGGAATATATAAAATAAATAAAATATATATAAATATATTTAATTATATATATATATATATATATATATATATATATATATATAAAATGAGTCATTATTTTGTATTACTATATACCTTATTAACTTGACGTAATAATTTTATTCATTTCTTTCATTATTTTTTTTTTTTTAATATAGGAACGTTTAGATCAGGAATTAAAATTAATAGGTGAATATGGATTAAAAAATAAAAGAGAAATATGGAGGTAAGTATATTAAAAAATAATAAAGAACATCTAGCATAAAAAGAAAGAATAACATATATATATATATATATATATATATATATATATATTTATATTTATATTTATATTTATATTTATTTATATTTTTGTTTTATGTTTTAGAGTTCAATACTTATTAGCCAAAATAAGATCAGCTGCAAGGTACTTATTAACCTTAGATGAAAAGAGCTCGAAAAGAATATTTCAAGGAGAAGCCTTATTAAGAAGAATGGTTCGTCAAGGTTTGTTAGGAGAAAATGAAGAAAAGTTAGATTACGTTTTAGGTTTAACTTTGCCAAAATTATTAGAAAGGAGATTACAGACTAAAGTTTTTAAACTTGGATTGGCAAAATCTGTACATCATGCAAGAGTATTAATAAGACAAAGACATATAAGAGTTGGTAAACAAATGGTTGATATCCCATCATTCTTAGTTCGTGTGGATTCAGAAAAACACATCGATTTTGCTACTACCTCACCTTTTGGTGGTGCAAGACCAGGAAGAGTAAAGAGAAAATCTTTGAAAAAGCAAAAAGAAAAAACAGAAGCCGAAGCAGAATAAAAATATATAGATGCACATATATGTATATATTATATATATATATATATATATATATAGTTATATGTTTTATATTTTTTTCCTAATGGATGGATTCATATATATAACGAAGTATTAATATGTATACAGATACAGAGGTGTACATTTAAATACTCTAAGAAAAAGAAAAAATAAAAGAATTTTTTTTTACCTTATATGTATATATATATTTTTTTTTTTTTTTAATTGAAAACTTTCCTGAATTTTGAATGAATAATTGTAATTAAGTCATATGTATTATATTGTTCTATTAAAAATAATAAAATGAAATAAAGGTAAAAGGAAAAGAGGAATAAATATATTATATGATCCAAGAGGTGATTAAGCATATTTTTATGTTCCTTTTTCTTTTATTTTTAAATGAAAAATATTTAATTAAAAAAAAATCCCCATTTGTATTAAGCTTATATATATAATGAATATATATATATAATACGCGAGACACAGAAAAATAAACAAAAATAACGTTTTACGTTATTTTATGAGAATACTAAATATATATATGTATTATATATATAAATCTACCTTATTTTTGTCACATTTTTAATATAAAGAATAATGTTGTGTTAAGAAAAAAGGTTTATAAATTTGGTTATTAATTATTTTTTTTTTTTTGTTCTTAAAAAAATAGAATCAAATAAAATTGTTATAAGCATTAAAATATTATATATAAAATTATAATACAAATATATAAATATTTTGGAAATATATAATATTTAACAACGCTACAAATAATATTATATATATAATATTTATTTATTTTTATGGTTATTAAAATTGTATTATGAATATAAAATAGGAAATGTAATATATATATATATATATATATATATATAATTAAATATATAATACACTACACATATGTATATAATATTATTTTTATAGCTTTTTCATTTTTTTATTTTTTTTGACCTTAATATTATGTTTATATATATATAATATAAAGTACCCTTTATAATTTTGTTGTTTTTATAATATTTCTTTTTATTGACATATTATTCTGCTTTTTATTATATTAATTGAATGCTTAAAAAAATTGATAACTTTTCTAGTAAATATTATGTTCTAATATATTATGAGTAATAAAGGCTTTTATTAAATTAACATACATACATAAGTATAAAAAAAAAAAAATATATATATATATATATATATATATATATATATATATATATATAGATATAATACATATGATACATTAATTTTATTCTCTACAATTCTTATTTTTTTATATATTTTTTTCTAATTTTCAGTTATATTTTTTACTTTTAAAAATTAAATATTAAATGTTAGAAAAAGAAGGAAAAGAAAAAGAAAATATAGGAATATACATATGCTATATATCTATGTATATATATATGCGTATTATAAAATATATATATTTACTGTTTTTTTTTTTTTTGTTGCTTGTTCAAAAATGAATACATAAAAATAGTTGTATATTTAAAATATGTTTTTCTATAACATTATTTTGTGAGTAAAAAAAATTATATGATATAATATTTAAGGGGAATCAAGTACCATTATAATATATAAATAAATAAATATATATATATATATATATATATATATATATATATAATACTTAAATATATGTATATATTATTATTTTTTTTTTTCTATTATGAGTTTATTAACTAATTATAGGGATAAGAATAATAATGAAACTATGATAACAGAAAGGAGTGTTAATAATATGAGTGAATCTCAGAAGGTTAATAATATAAAAGAAATGAATAATGTGAATGATATGAATAATTTTAATAATGGAGAGAAAATAATTGAATATAATAGTATAAATGATTTAAAATCTTGTAAAAGTATTATAGACATTGTAAATTATATTATAACTATTGGCATATGGGAAATATATACATACGAATGGGTATTTAATAGAAAGACGTTTTTATATTATCATACCTTATTAGAGAAATATTATTTTTATGACAAAAATAATAATTTGACTTTATTTAATGAGAAGTCTTTTTTTTTATATGTATGCACATTTGAAAATAATGAATTTGTATCTAATTTTTTTTTTCAAAGGAATAAAAAAAAAAAAGAATTAAAATTAACTAGTTATACAAAAACTATGCAAGGTAGAAGAAAAAAACAAGAAGATCGTTACCTTGTTATAACTGATCTTACTAGATATATTGATTCAAATGACTATAAAACTTTATTTTTTTATAAAAAAAATCCATTATACTTTTATTCTATTTTTGATGGCCATAGAGGAATAAAGGCTTGTGAATATTGTATGAATCACATTATAAAAAATATTATTTATTATTTTTATAATCAAGATATGGAAGATGATCCATCTTCTAGCACTATTAATAAATTGAATTCGAATGATATTAATATATCACCTGATAAAAAAAGAAAATTTGATAATGTAAAGAATGAGGATATAACATTAGGTAATACAACAATTAATATAAATAATATAAATGATGTGTGTAATATCAATAATAATATAAGCAAATGTAATGATATTATAAATGATTTACATACAGAATGTGATAATACTAATGATAATAATTATTGCATTAACAATAAAACAGAAGAAGAAAGAAAAAAAAATTTATTTATCAATACAACATCTGAAAATGATTATTTTATAAAAAATATTTCTTCTGTTAATCATATATCAAGTGAAAATATTCCTATAAATGACAATATTTCAAATAATATTGATAGAAATAAAAAAGATATTGAAAATAACACACCAATAAAAAATAAAGATAAAAGATTAATTAATAGTTCCTATTTAAATACTATTAGTGATGATGTAGAATATAGGAAAAAAAGAAAAGTTGAGGAAATGGATATTATTAAGCAAAATAAAAATAATGAGGAACAAATAGAAAAAGATAAAATGAATGAAATCAATTATACAAATGTGAACAATAAAAATGAACAAATGTATTTGAATATATCTCAAGAAAGTTCCAATAATATAGACCACGCTCATAATAATAGCAACAATAATAATAGCAACAACAGCAGTAATAATAAGAAGAATAATAAAATATCTGATAATTCCACTTCTTATGAAAAATTAAAATTTCTAGACGAATTAACAGATGAACAAATAATGGAATATATAAAACTAGCCTTTTTAAAAACTGATGAACAATTTTTAAAAGTATCAAAATTTCCTAATCATGGTTGTACTATTATTTCATTAATTATTTTTAGAAATAAAATGTTTGTAGCTAACTTGGGAGATTGTAGAGCCATAGGCGTTGTTAATATAAATAACACCTTGGTATATATAAAAAGAAGAAAAATATAAATAAATAAATAAATACATATATACATACATACATATATATATTATTCATATTTATTTTATATATTATTTTTTCATATTGCTCTTTCTTTATGTTTTGCATTTTTTTCCTGTTAAAATATTTGATAGAAAACAGAAACGTTGTCAATTGATCATAAGCCTAATGATCCTAAAGAAAAGGAAAGGATCAAAAAAATGGGAGGAGATGTCATATGCCTACAAAATGTTTATCGTGTTAAGGCTAATGCTAAAAAGGTAACGATATAAAATAGCAACAAATAAAATTATTACAAAATATATATTTGTATATTTATGATTATGTATGAAAATTCATTATTATTTTCATGTAGAATAATAAAGACAAGCCTAGTTTGCTTGAGAGACTTTCCATGAAAGAGGAGGTATATCTTGCAGGTAAATATTAATAATAACACATATATACATATATATATATATATATATATATATATATATATATATATATATATATATATATATATATATATTAATTTATATCCTATTATTATTTTCTCCTTTTTTTTTCTTTTTTTTTTTAGTTTCCAGAGCTATTGGTGACAAAGACTTTAAATTTAATAATGTGATTTCAGCTACTCCTGATGTTATATGTAAAGAAATATACAGTGAAAAATGTAACGAGAAGAAAGAAGAAAAGGAAATTACAATACGCACTAATGTTATTGAAAAAAGCGATATTGATGAAAATTATTTTAAGGAGACTGATAATTTATATTATTCAGCTCATGAAATGAATTATCATTATGTTGTTATGGCATGTGATGGAGTATGGGATACCATGTCTAATAAGGTACATACGAATCTGTTAATAAGTACTATTATGTCATATATATATATATATTTATTTATTTATTTTATTTTTTTCGATTTTATTTTATATTTTTTATAGGACATCGTTAAAATATTACAAGCATATGATAACGATCCGGATAAAGCATGTAGCGAAATAATAAAAACGGCTTATGCCTATGGTAGTCAGGTACATTGAAATGTGAATAAATCATATATATATATATATATATATATATATATATATATATATATATGTATATTTATTCATTTATATGCCTATAATTAATATGAATTAATCTATATATTTTGATTTTTTTAAATTTATTTCTGTAGGATAATTTAACCGCCATGTTGCTCAAATTTTATTGAAATCATATTCTTATTTTATTTTCTTTATTTTTTATTTTCATCCTTATTTTTTAAAAATCACTACGAATAATATATATATATATATGTATTACTTTACGTTCTGTTTTAACCTCTGTTCATATGTCTAAATTTTTTGGTGATATTTTTCTCATACATTTACCAGAGATGTGATTCAGTTATATATATATATATATATATATATAAATTTATATATATGATGTTTGTTATTCATTTATGATAAGGAATAAATAAACATTTCCTAGCCATTGGTATATTTATACATATTTTTATTCAACTAAAGAAATATTCTAATGTTATTATTTTATTCCATCCTATTTAGTTTTATCCAATTTTTTTTATTATTAATTTTTATTTATTTATTTATATATTACCATTTATTATTCTGATTCATTTTTTTTTTTTTTTCTTTTTTTTTTTTTATGATTTAATAATTTATTTGTATATCAAAAAAAGGAAAAAAATAAAAAATTCAAATTTCAAAAATATAAATTAACTTATAAAAATAATTAAAGAATTAATAACATGATTTATAATAATATGTTTTATAAGATTAATATTTTTTTAAAAATTTCATATTTATATTTTTTTTTTCTTGCTCATTATAAATAAAAAAAAAAAAATAAAAAAAAATAAAAAAAATAAATATAATAGTAGTACTAAATAAATCATAAACATCTGGGATTTATATGATTAAATTCGTACATAAAGACATGCATAATATCTTGTATTTTATCTCTTTTGTATTTCTAAAATATTATTCATATAGAGAAATATTAAATAATATTAGCTTGAGTATATTGTTTATGACATATGTTGGAATTTTCAGATAACAAAAGGTTATATATCTAAGTGTTGTATTTCTCTATCTATTATTAAGGTCCTATGAAGTTATCTTTCACTCTTAAATATTTAATCATTGATGATAAAAACCACGAAAAGAAATTTGTAATCAATGTATTTGAACGATAATCAGAAAAATTATTTTGATAAATTAATGGATGTATATCTGCTGAATAATATGGTAACTCGAAAGAAAAATATTTCCATGAACAAATAAATAAATCTCTTATTTTGGATAGTGATAAATTTAAAAATAGTTGTATTAATTCATAATCTATAGAAATAGCTTCATCTTTTTCATATAAGATATCATCACATGTATTATTTTTTTTAGTTATTGGAACTTCCTTGTTGTTCATATTTTCTGAATTTTTGATGTTTTCTGAATATTTGATGTTTTCTGAATATTTGATGTTTTCTGAATATTTGATGTTTTCTGAATTTTTGATGTTTTCTGAATTTTTGATGTTTTCTGAATTTTTGATGTTTTCTGAATTTTTGATGTTTTCTGAATTTTTGATGTTTCCTGAATTTTTGATATTTTCTGTATTGTTTGCTTTCTCATATTTACTCATTTTATTTGTATTATAACTATATTGACTATCAATATCTTTATTATGCCCAGGAGTATTTTCATCTTGATATATACTACTTTTATCCTCTGTGAAATGGGGAATATCTACAGATTCATATGAAATTACTAAAGAGAAATCTACAGGAATATATTTATTCGACAATGAAGGTATTTTTATATCATGAATTAATAATTCAAGTGATTGATGATTTATTTGTGTACAATGAATTTTAATTTTTTTATGTACATGTGGTATATTATCCAAATTGATTGTTAAGTCATTATTTTTGTCCTTTAAATTATTAGCTTGCTCAGCTAAAATAGAAAAAATGGATTTATCTATTAAAACCCATTGTGCTTTAGATAACTTTTCATGAACTTTTTTGGCTTGATCAAAAATAATGTTCTTTGGAATTACAATTTGTGGAAACATTTTTTCCATTATTTTTTTTTTTTTTTGTAATACGTTTTCACTATTTTCAAGTTTATTATTTAATTTAACATTAAGAGGGAGCAAATTTAATTGTAACATATAATTATTTTCTATGAAATGAGAAGCTATTCCTTCAAATTGAACTTTTATATTACTTGTATTATCTAATAAGTTAAATATTTTTATTTCGTCTTCTTTAATGTTCGGATAATAAATTTTATAATTCTTCTGATTATTATTTGTATACATCTGTTTATGTAAATCATCTACATTTTTACAACCATTTGTATTATTTCCTTTTTGATAACCATTTTGATCAAAATTATTATCAACTGAATCCATTAGAAACGAACTCTTTCCCTCTATATTATCATCAACCATATCACTATGCTCACAACTTTTATTAACGTTAGAATTGTCTAGTTCTTTATCATAATTCAATTCTGACATATAATTCTCTTTTTTTTTTGAAATGTTCTTGATTATATTTTGCATATCTCCTTCTTCTTCTAAATAGTTTAATGAAAATGTTATATGAGCATATTGTGATTTAAAAGGTGAAAAGGATGGAAAAGGAGGCCAGGATAAAAATATAGGGTTTGATGAAAATTTCCAAAATATAGAAGGAAGAAAAAAAAATTCTACAGATAATTGAGTTACATAAGGAAAATTATTATCAAATTGCATATAATCCATTTCTGAATATTTTTTATTCAATATTTTCCAATGTTTAATTAACTGATTTATAAAACATAGATAATATTTTTGTCCTATAATTCCATTAATTGAATCAATTTGTATTTTTGTTTTTTCACATAAATCTCTTAATTTCTCTAAAAGTTCTTTTCTACTTGTAACAGATATATACAAATCTTGTTTATTTTCTTCTGAATCTTTATTATATTGACATTTATTAAAGGATAAAAATTTTCTACCTTTGTCAAAATTAAGTGTACCTAATAACATATCAAATAATATCATTAATTCTTTTAAATCATTTTCTACTAAAATTCGATATTCTTCTGCTTTATTCCATTCTTTATTATTTTTTAAATTCTCATCAATAACTTTTGCTTGATTCATCTTATCCATTACTGAATAAAACAACTGAGCATATTGTTGTAAATTCTTTTGGTTTCTGTCTTCTTCATTAGGTATTTCTTCAAAGACACATGAGCCATCAGGTAAATACCTTAACAATCTATAATCACCTTCTCCATATGCTTCAACTTTTATATTAACGTTAGAAAAAGTATTTTTATTTTTTCCTTCTTCTTCCTTCTCCAGTTCGTTATGTTCTTTCATATTACTTCCAAAAATGATTTTATTATATATGTATAAATAAAATATATATATATATATATTAAAGTATAATACAGAAATTTTAACTTGTGTTATTATATTTTTTAATATATATTTACAAAATAAACATACAATATTTTATATAATACTATTATATATATATATATATATATATATATATATATATATGATTCCCTACACTTGTATACACAATTATAATTATACGTAAATTTATTTATTGTTCCCAATTTAGTATTTCATTATTTATTTATATTTATCTATATTTTTTTTGTTTAAATAATTAGAGATTTTAGAAATATATTACATATAACATTTTATCTTAATACATTTTGCTATTTATTATAACCTGTGGAATTATTTTTCCACGTCCTTCATTTTTTTTTTTTTTATTTATCTCATATATATATATAATATATATATATATAAATATATATAATGTATGTTAATATTATTAATTTTTTTTTATATTTAATTTTTAATTTTTTTTTTTTTTAAATGTAACAATTACTATTGCTTTTATTTTTATTATTATTCTTTTTTTTTTCTCCTTTATTTTTAAGCACATGATCAATTAGAATTGCCTTTGGGTGATATGTAATTAGTATACCATATTATATTATATTATATTATATTAATAATATATAATATAAATTTTATACTATTCTTAATTACATCTTTTTTTTCTTTTTTTAATTATTTATTTTATATTTTTAAGAATTTATGATGTACTTATTAAAATGATATTATAAAATAATTATAATTTTTTAAATCCCATTTTCAGTGAACAAATTTGTAAATATTATTAGTACTAAAGTTCATTAATTTTTTCTTCCTTTTTTGTTTTATATGATATATATAAATATATACAATAATAATAACAATTTTATTATATCTTCAATACCTTGAATATCTTATAAAACCATTTTTAAATTCTAGAACAAAATGGTAAAATGGGAGAAACTACATATTTTTAAATAACAAACTTAAAATAATTCTCAACAGATCATGTGATATGTTATATATATATATATATATATATATATATATATATATTTTTTTTTTTTTTTTTTGTAGCTTTTTTTTACATTTTTTCAACAACTAGCTGAGAAAAATCATCATGTTACTGTCGAATTAAAAAACGATTTACAAATATCAGGAATCTTGCATTCAGTTGATCAATATTTAAATATAAAATTAACGAATGTGTCAGTAAATAATCCAGAGAAATATCCTCATTTGGTATTTCTATTTTAAATATAAGAAATGTCTACATATATACATATATATATATATATATTAAATTCTACATATACATATTTTTTTACATTATTATAATGTATATAAAATGTGAATTAAATTACATAGTATATACAAATTATGCATATATTTATTTGAAAGGTAACATATTTATTTATATTATAATTATATTTTGTTTTTTTAATTTTTGTAGTTATCGATAAAATCATGTTTTGTTAGAGGATCTGTAGTTAGATATGTTTTCTTACCTTCAAATGAAATTGATGTTCAAAAGTTACATCATATGTGCAGACAAGAAGCAAAAATGGTAGCCGAGAAAGAAAAAGAAAGGAAATAAAAATAAAGTAGTATAAAGTAAGGATCATAAAAATAAATAATTGAAAAACACCAAAATATGATTTTCCATAAATAAATAAATAAATATATATATATATAAGTCTTTTATATATGAACACATTTGTAGTATATTATTATTTTATTTTATTATTTTTTTTTTTCTGTTTTTGTCTTTTACTTTAAACCAAGAATCTATTCATTATATAATATATATATATATATATATATATATATATTTATTTATTTACTTATTTATTTTATAATTCATTTTTTCATATTAATTTTTTTAAAAACATATTTTTAAAATGTTCAAAAGTATATAAAAACTAAATTATCATTTTTTATATGTGAAATATTTAAAATTTATTAATACGAAGAAAATTACGCATCACAATAAAAAAAAAAAAATAATTTAATAAAAAATATTAAAGTGTGAATATATATGTCCAAAGAAAATAATTTGGTTGAGGAAAAAAATATATATATTATAAAATTTACAACATATATATATATATATATATATATATATATATATATATATATTTATTTATTTATTTATTTATTTATATATATATATTAATATTGTTTTGCCCATCCTATTAATTGAGGTAATAATAAGTTAGCAGCTTTTTGAAAGAGCAGAAATTCAGAAAAGGAAAAACTTACGTGCAATTCTTCAAAATTGTTTCTCTTTTCATCATTAACTTCATTAATAATCATATTTTCATTAATATCCGTATCCATATTATTCATATCATTAAAATTGTTTTCGGGACTATTAGAAGGCTGGTATTTATATTTTATTACAATATGATCTTTTTTCTCTTTATGCTTATCAATTGTTAAATAATTATTATTACTTCCTTTGATGATTATAGGATTTTTTAATTTTTCCACATCATTTAAAGATAAAACATTTGATAAACTATTAATTTTAATAAATATATTCATTTTATTGTTTTTGTCATATTTATTAGAATTACTTTGTTTTCTCATAAATACAAATTGAAATCCACCCTTACCATATATAGTTACTTTGTTTTTATTTGTAATATAATCAGGAAATATGGGTTTGATTAGACACATAGCTGTACTTCCAAATATACTGAAATATTGATACGTCGTATTATTTTCATTAGTTTCATTATTTATATTATTATTATATTTAGGTTGATAATAGTTATTTGGATTTTCATATTTATAATTACAATTATTTTGTAAATGGTTCATATTATTATTTTCTTGGTTGTTCACATAATTCGACGGTGTATTATTATACATAGCTGAATTGAAAACGCGATTTTTATATGTGTTATAATGTTTTTTATATGATAAATTGATTAAATTTTTATTTACATTTTTTTCATATAACACTACAGAATTCCCATTTCTTATATTATTTAACAACCCTTTACTCATACTATTATAGAAGTTTAAACCACATTTCTTAAATAAGTGTCTAATCATAAAATTCTCCTTCATTATAGAAATATTTTTTTCGTTTGATCTATATGTTTATATATTTTTATATATTTCTTTATATTTCTTTATATTTCTTTATATTTCTTTATATTTCTTTATATTTCTTTATATTTCTTTATATTTCTTTATATTTCTTTATATTTCTTTATATTTCTTTATATTTCTTTATATTTCTTTATATTTCTTTATATTTCTTTATATTTCTTAATATTTCTTAATATTTCTTTATATTTCTTTATATTTCTTTATATTTCTTTTTGTTAAATATGTTCCAATATGTATATTCAAAAATATATATAATTACATGTATATATATATATATATATATATAATTTTGTTTCTTTGGTTGTTTTTTTTTTTAACTTGATTATTATAATCTCTAAAACAATCTTATAAATATAAAATAGTAATTTTATATAATTATTTGAAATAACCAAATATTTTGTATTTTTTTCTTTTTATATTTTATTATTGAATATTGTTTAACTTAGCAAGATTTTAATAACATTTACCTATATTATTTTTGAACATATAAGATTATATATATTTCTCTCTGTCCCTTTTTTTTTTTTTTTTTTTTTTCCTTAGTTTTTAATTGCTATTTGTTTTTACATATAAAAATTATTATAAAATAAATACTACATATATATATATATATATATATATATATATATATATATATATATATATATTTAATTACATTCCACTATTTTTATGTGATTGAATATTTATTATATAATGAAATTAAATCATTGTTTAATAATTATTGAAAATTTAAAGATTTAAATTTATAAGGCTTTTTACTTTTTATATGTAAATATAATTTTGTTTTTTATTTTAACCATATATATATTACTTATTTAAAATATGATAATATTTTTGTATGACACCCAAAAAGAATGCCATGATATATATATATATATATATATATATATATATATATATATATATATATATATAATTATATATATTTTTAAAATTTGTTCTTAGGGTGTACACTTTTACATAAGGAATAGAAAAATATATTACATATATAATATATATATTATATTTATTTTTATTTTTATTTTATTTTTAAGAATATTGAATTTTTATTTGATTGAAAAATATATATTGTATAACATATATATAATAACTAAAATAATAAAACAGAGTAAGAAATAAAGTTACAATATAATAAATAAGTGTAAATAAAAACAAAGTGGAAATGAAAATGCACATATTAATAAGGATGAATGGTATATATATAATTAATGTTTAAAAAAAAATATATATATGTATATAATATATTTAAGGTTGTCATTTAGCATATTATAACATGTATATATATATATATATATATATATATATGTGTGTGTTTGTATTGCCACGATTTATTACAAGTTTTAATCAACTTTAATAACTTGTAATTCACTGAAGTCTGTTAAATGTTGTGCAGCTTTTAAATGATTTAATCCTTGACTTTTACTTCCAAGGTCATAAGCATAATTAATACAATTATAAATATATTTTTTAGATTCAATACAAGCTTGTATAATGTCATATTTCTTGGATAAGAAACATGATATAGCTGTTGATAAAGTACAACCTGTTCCATGTATATCTTTTTGTGGATTTCTCTTTGATTTTAATTTATATACATCATAAGATATATTTTGTTTTATTTTTGTATCATAATCTTTATTATTTTTTATACATAAATGATCAACAGCATATAATTTATTTTCATCTTCCGTATTTATATCTATATTACAACTTTTAAATAAACAAGCATTAATATTTAATTTTTCTGTTACTAACTTACATAAATCACTTGTTCTCATATTATTTATATCTATATTAAAATTTAAAGCTTCTAAAATAACTTTACATTCATAAAAATTCGGTGTAATAATACAACTTAAAGGGCATATTAGATCCAATGCATATTTAACATAATCTAAGCTTTCTACTAACATACATCCAGAACTTGATACAAAAACTGGGTCAAAAACTACCAGTAGTTTTTTCTCTCTCATTTTATTAATATTTGTTATATAATTATGAATTAATGATATTATTTTCTTAGAATATAAAACCCCTAATTTAACTACCTCGATTGTTATGTCTGTAAATATTGCATCCAACTGCTCAACAATAAATTTCTCATCTACCTCTATAATTGATTTTACTTCTTTAGTATTCTGAGCTGTTAATACAACTAAAATAGTACAACAATGACAACCTAAACTCATAGCTGTTTTTAAATCAGCTTGCATACCAGCTCCAGCACAACTATCACTACCTGCTATGCTCAAAATCTTTGGATGTTCTTCCATATTTTTTAATATAAAAATATATATATATATATATATATTTATTTAGATAGTTATCAGGATATATTTATATGTATATATATTATGGATAACTACACATATTTAACTATAAACAAAATTTAAATACAAAAACAAAGAAAACCAGTTAAATACTATATAAATATTCTGTAATTTTTAACTGTTGAAAAGTGCAGTATAAAAAAATTAATTAAAATAAATAACTTATACAACCTATATACATTATATATTATGCTCATTTATATGTAAAAAAATATATTTATTTATATTATTTTTACAAATAAATTCATATTCATTTTCAAAATTTAATTTCGGATGTATACTTTTTTTTTTTTTTTTTTTTTTTATGAGAGTTATATTAAATATATATATGCCATGTGGAATATATAAATAAAAGAGAAAATGAGAAAAAAAATTTATAAAAAATTCGTGATATGTTTATTTTTGTAAAATAAATACAAATATATATATATATATATATATAAAATAATATAAAAATCAATTAAAAAATATATATGTAATAGTTCATAAGGGTTCAACAAATAATTATTGATAAGCTGCAGGAAAAGAAAACATAAAATAGAAAATATAATTAAATATTGAACATGTGTATTGTATATTAAATCAAATAAATAGAATTTATATTATTTTTTTTTATTTTATAAATAAAAACATAAGTGCTAAAACCATAAATTTTTTTCCTTTTGGAAATAAAATAAAAACACAGTTACATTAAATAATTATCATATATATATATATATATATATATCATATTGTACGATAATCAATATTATATATGTACATATTTTTAGTTTTGCAATTTTATATTATTAATAGAATGATATGCTATAGTTGTTCTTTAATTAAAAATTCTTCTGCTTCTTTTAATAAATCAGTTAAGGATTGAGGCAGGTTATAGGTATCTGATTCATGGCTTCCAATCCATCTACAAAATAAAAATAAATAAATAAATAAATAAATACATATATATATATATATATATATATATATATATATATATATATATATGTGTTTAATTAATGTATAGCAATATATGTAAAAATACATACAACATGATAACATATATTTCAAGGTTTGTTTTAAATGTACATATAAATTTAGATTATAATAATTTTGAATAATCCAATAACATACTTATAATCCGTGTGTTCATCAGATAAAATTACATTTTCCTCGTTATTTAACAACATAGCCAAATAATACGTGGTCTCTTTTGGTTTATCTTTCACATTATATTTTAAAGTCTACAACAATAATAAACAATATATTTAATTATATACGGAGCTTATTATATTTTTAAATAAATATATATATATATATATATATATATATTACCTTTTGATAATTGAGAATTTTATATTTATCCTTATTTATTCCAGTTTCTTCCAATGTTTCTCTCACTGCTGTTTCTAAACCGCTTTCATTATTTTCATGCAGTCCTACAAAAAACGTTAAAAATAATCATAGTAGATACGAATAATTTAAAATTCTAATAAATATTTATATAATAATTAATATTAAAAATTTTTATTAACAAAACAAAATAAAAATAATTTAGTAATTATATAAATAAAATCATAAGATATTGTACCTTTTGGAGGTGTCCAATGTCTATCTGCATATGAAGCTTTCAAAAAGAGAAATTCAAACTTATTAATATATTCTGTAGTAATTGAATTATAGTTTTTAGGTCTACATAATAATATGCCAAAAGCTTTAATAATATCAATTCTGCAACGGAAAAAAAAAATATATATAAGGAAATCAAAATTATATACACTCTGGTAGATTAAATATATAAATATAATGTTATATATATTATCTAATATTTAATGTTCTAAAATAAAATGGTATATTTTTAGTACATGACAAAATTAAAATAAGAAAAAAAATAAGATTATATTTTTCTAAGGTTTTTTTATTTTTCAAATATTAACGCATTTTTGTGCTTTTGCTTTAATTATTATTATTTTATTTTTTTATTTTTTTTTTTTTCTATTCCTCTTACTTCATCTTTGTTTTATTTACTTTTTTACAACAATATTATATTTAAATATTAACGGTCCTTCAAAAATATAATGTAAATATTTTTGCTCAGAATAATATAATATTTCAATGGATATAACAATTTATATATTATATATATATATATATATATATATATATATAAAATATTCTCACATAATAATACTATATAATAAAATATTTCTGAAAATTATGCAAATATTGTTTTTTTCTTATCTAATTTATTAAAATATTATTTTTAATTATAATATTATATGTAGAAAATGAAGAGTTATGAGGAAACAAGAAAAAAAAAAAAAAAAAAAAAAAATAGAATAGGATTAGGTATATAATGAAAAAAAAAATATATATAAAATAAATAACAGGACATGTATTTTATGATGACATATATATATATATATATATATATATATATATATTTATAAAATATAAAGGTTAAGCATATAATAATTATGTATGTATAAAAAAGAAAAAAAAAAACTAAATATATACAATATATATATAATATTTTATGCTCTCTCCATTTAAATTGATAAATTAATAAAATAAATATTTCATACAAAAAATTAAACTTTATAAAAATAATGCATAAATATATATTTTTTTCAAATTTAAAACAAGTAAAAATATACTTGATAAATATTTTCTCTTCTTTTGTTTTATTTTATTTCTTTATATCATTACCCAATCTGAAAATAACATATGATAAAATTTTATTTTCTTATAATTATTGCTTCTTTTTTAATTTATGATATTTTTGAAAATAAAAAATTTGCATCTTATATATATTATATAAACAAATTATTATGAAGCAATATGTATGTTATAATACATTATCATAGTAATTAAAAAATATAATATATAATATTAAATACATATATATATATATATATATAGAAATAATGACACATTTCCTATTTTAAACGTATTCCATTGCTTTGTACTAACTGATTTTTTTTGGAATATAAAAATTTGAATCTCTCTTTTGTAGGATGAAGTGCTCTATTTTCTTCCAGAATTTTTGCACAGCCAAATGATCATCATTTCTATGATCACGATTTAATTTAATTATTTCCATATTACTTTGTGATAATAATTCATGTGGTATTATGTCATCATTATATATAAATAGAAAATTTTTAAAGGGATAAAATAATGTTGTAGTAATTTGATAAGGATAATATTTGAAAATATATTTGATAGATTCTTTTGAATTTAATATAACGGCAATTACGCATTTCCAATCGTTTTGTGTGAATTTTTTAATATGATTAATTTCAACAAATAAAAATTTTATACTTTTATTAAACATTTTATATATAAGGGATGTAGAATGAAATACATTTTGTTTATGTTTATCATTTTGTAAGATATCATCATTATTCGTAGTTAATAATTTATTATGTAATAGGAATGACTTAACATTATTTTTATTAATAATTGGCTTTCTAGCATTATCAATAATACTTTTATTATCATTATTTGTTATTATTTGATTTTTTTCAATTATAATAATTGGTCTTTTTTTATATACCAAATGTATTTCATCTATCCACTTATAATTTTTTTTTTTTATTTTTTTTTTATCATCCATTTTTGATTGATCATCAACAATAATATTTTTCTTAATACCATTTATAAATACATTTTTTATATTACTTTTATTTAAAAGCTCCTGTTCAAAATAATTATGTATTCTACTAAAATCAGCTGAATTGTTTCCTAAGTTATCATGAATATCTTTAACATTCACTTCTTTTACACTTACAGATTTTATTAATTCAAAATTATTATCTTTAATATTATTATCTAATTGGATGGTATGAAATATGGAGGAATTATTTAAATCGCAACTATTAATTTGTAGATATTTAATTTCTTCAAATTTTTTTTCATTATACCTTTTAATATTCCTATTTACGATATCATCTACATAATTATCATTACTTAAATCTACATTTTGATCTTTACATATTTCTAACATATTATCATCATCATCATCAAATTGATTATCACTTTTATGATCTTCATCTTCATATGACAACTTTTGTGGTGGTACACACTTTTTTTGAGGTAATATAATATTGTAATATTCTTTTATATCATTCAATGATACATTATATTGATATAAAAAATTATGAACAAAATTTATGGTTTTTTTATTCTGCTCATAAAAATGTTTATCACTAATTGCATATATATATTTAGAAACCATATTGTTAAAAAAAATTAATTTATCATGATCATTAAAATTTTTTAAATATTGTAATGAATATTTATCATCAAATGAAAGGTTATGATATTTTTTCTTTTTACGTATTAATAATGGAATAACATCCATATTGTTATTATTTTTATTATTATTATTTATGTACGTATTTTTATATTTTTCGAAAGATGGTGATATATTGTCCTTATATATTTCATTTATGTCTACGTAATTTTCATTGAAAGAAGATAACATTACATCCAACTTATTTTTATCAATATATTCGTCGTTAAAATAATATTCATCATTTATAATATCATTTTCTAGTTCATTCGTATTATTATTTTTTATATTTTTACTTTGTTCTTGCCTCTCTTCATTTGACATTAATACATATTTATCATAATTTTCAATATAATAAATAAAATTATTATAAAAGCTTTGGATAATAAAATGTGTGCTTTTATCTATATATTCTTCATTAGATATATTTGTTAAATATATATTTTTTATTAAGGAATACAAATTCATATTCTGAAAAAAAATATTTTTAAAGACATTATTTTCATAATAATGTTTTACAAGATTGTAAGTTTTTATTTTTTTTTCTTTGTCATCTGAAACATTGTTATCATTATAATAATAAAGATCATTATTATATGTATGATCATCTATATTATTCTTTTCATTATCATTATATAATTGATAATTTGTTTTATTCATTAAATGTTCCACATTATGTTCTACTCTTATAAAATCGAAATTATTATTTACATTATTATGTCCCTCTATTATTGTATTAATTTCATTGTTATTAAAATAAACCATTTCGTCATATATAGTAAAACATACATCATCTTGTATAAAATTATATTTACGTTTTTTAAGTTTATTAATTTTTTTTTTTGAGCTTTTTCTCATTTTATATTTATTATATAGAGAGGTAGAAAATATATCATCATTTTTCATATGTATTATAAAGGACTCATTAATTTTATTTATATCAAACAATTTTTTGGTATAATCAAATGAAATTAAATTTTCGTCAGTACAATTATGTGGATTCTCATTAATATTTTTTTTTTCTATAATTTTGTCATTAATATTAGATATATATTCATCATTATATTGTTTGTACTCATTAAATTTATCATAAATATCATTTTTATTATTCTTTTGTTCAAATAATAGGTCACTTTCCATGTCCACTTCATCCAATTTATCAAAGAGATCTATATTTATTAAATAATCATTATGTGCATTTACATATTTATTCAAATTAATATTCTTTTCTTGATCATATATATAACAATTTATTTTAATTTCATCAGTATCTTCTTGATTCTCTTCAATAGTTTTTATTATTTTATTTCGTTCTAATATACTAATATATTTATAACCAATCGAATTAATATAAGAAAACGTATAATTACTTTTTGCTAAACATAAAAATAAATATATATCACCAATATTATATTTTTCTTTTTTTCTACTTTCAATTCCACATAATACATTAGTATATATATAAAAATTCTCTTTTTCAAATACTATTATATCATTCTGTTCTTTACTTATAAATTTAATATATTCCTTCTCTTCTGTAAGGAACTTTTTCATCAGAATATTTATGTTTAGCATAATCTTGTTCTCCATTTTTTTTTTCTTTTTTTCATATTATTATAAAAGCATATAAATTATGGTACGTAAAAATATGGCATATTATACAAATGAATTATTATATATATATAATATATCAAATGTGATATATATTATATAAGTTTGATAAATAAAAGGTCATCTTAAAAAAAAAATAAAGTAATAAATTACAATATATATATTTAATTTAATAAAATATCTTGAGAATATTATTACAATAATATTTAATAAGCTTATTTTTTATATTCAAATTAATATAAATATATTATATATAATATATATATATAATATATATTTACTTATATTATATTATCATTCGGGTAAACTATTTCAAATTTTTTTTTTTTTTTTTTTTCGTATATAGAAGAAATTGTACATAAACAGCATATATATATATATTATATGTATATATTATTGTAGGGGATATATATATATATATATATATATATATATATATATAAATTTTTAGTAAAAAGAATTAGAATTTCCTGTTTTATAGTTTTTAATATTCTTATGTTTTTATTCATTCCCTTTATTTCTAAAACTATTATAATATATACCATTCATACTTCTATAAACAACGTAAAAGTGGCTTATAATATAGTATATGTATATATTTATAAAGAAAAATCATAAAAATAAAATGATTAAGATTGAATTTATGAGTTGAAATATATAAATAAATAAATATATATATATATATATATATATTATAAATTTTATATTTCTTAAAAAAAATGACATAAACAAATGCAAATTGTCCTTATAGACATACAATTGGTATTTTGTTATTAACAAATTAATTAATAGAAAAATAAAAATATATATAATAAATCTGCATCTTTTGCAGTTGACTGATCAAAAAATAAGCAAAAAAAAAAAAAAAAAAAAAAAAAAGAAATTTTATATAGAATAGAATATACGAAAAAAAATAAAATAAAATAAAATAAATAAATAAATATATATATATATATATATATATATATATATATATATATATTGGGAATATATGTTTTAATTATTTTTTTTTTATTTGCCGTCTCTATACATTCACTTATTAGTGTAACAGCGTTTTGTAATTTCCTTTTATCATATTAAAATAACGAATTAATATCAAAATCGGAAGATATGTCTAGTTGACTTAAAGCTGCTTGTATATCTTCCTTTGATATATTATGTTTCTTAACTAGATCTTTTAAATTATCAATAGTTATGCTATTCGGATCGATATCCTTATTAATTTCTGTTTTATTGATTTCATTATATTCCTTTATAACATCTCGTACTTCGTCCTCTACATTTGTTGAAGTATTATTAACTGTATTTAATATATTTTTTTCATTTATATCTGCAAATGTTTTTTTTTTATTATTATTAAACCATAATACATATTCGTCAAAATTTTGTATAGCATTATTATCCTCACTACTTGCTACAGTAGTTTCTTTTAATTCTTCATCTTCATTTTTTTGTAAACTGACATTTAATATATCTAGAGCTCTTTTTGTAGAACATGCTTTACTATTAATTAAAAGATCATATAAATGTCCTGTATTATGCCTAGTTGAATAATCTAATATTTTTTGATTTTCTAATTCCGTAAGGTTATTTATCCACTCTTCATTTACATAATTAAAATTTATAGGATATTCTCTTTTTTTTAAAACATATTGTATATATTTATACATGTAACTTAAATAAAACGTTTTAATATCATTAGGTCCAAAAACCAATTCAAAATCATCATTTTTCATTTTTGTGTTTTCATTATTTATATTATTATTATCATCTTTATTTGAGATTTCATTATTGTTTTCTTCATTAGATGATAAATATTTTATTGCATTTATTTTGTCATATGTAAATAAATATTCTTCTAAACATTTTTGAATTTCCACATTATCGTTATATTTGACTTTACGAAATTCCAATATTTCTTTAAACATTTCATCATGATCATAAAATGCAATTTTTTTTATCAGTTGTTGTATATCATATTTATCTTTTTTGCTTGCAAGTTTTTCTCTTTCTTGGTTCTTTTCTGTTTCTGTCATATTTGACATATCTTTTATGGGACTGTCATTTTGTTTGTTTTCCTTATGATTACTTGATAAAATATTATTATATGAATTTAATTTGTTATCTCTACTGTTTATATTATTATCACTATTAGATGTATTATTACTATCATCGGTTATATTATTAACACTTACTGGAGCCATGGTATTCTCCATTTTAATTTTTTTATATCCATTTGTCATATCCTTTTCATCAAAATCAAACATTTCTGTATCTTCAAAATTTAAAACAGGTTTAGAATATTTATATATTACTGGTAAATATTTACTTCTATATTCATTTTTAAGGTATAGTTTATTTTCCTTTTCTATTTTAGTATCATTATAGAAATAATATATTTCAGCCATTTCTTTTAACAACACATTTGCTAATATATTAACAGAATAAATATTATCATTAACAAAAATCTTAGAATTTTGAAAAGAGTTAATATAATTAATATGACTTGATAACATCTGATCATCCTTTACAAATTCAATTTGAACATTGGTAAGTTTATTATTAAATATGTCTTTATTGAATAGCTGAAATAAATTATGTGTAACATTTTTTCTATTTAAGAATGTGGTTGAACCACATTTTTTTTTTTCCTTATCGTATAAAAATAGTAATTCATATATATTTTGGTTTTTTCCCTTTTGTATTGATGAACCATCTGGTATGTTTGTGTTTGTTGCGACATTTTTGAGAATATCTTTTTTCATATTAGGATTCATATTATCAGCATGTACAACATCATCTTTATTATTATTATTATTATTATTATTATTATTATTATTATTATTATTATTGTTGTTGTTGTTGTTTTTGTCCATATTATTATTTATTATATCGTTGTAACCACCTCTGGATGAATTAGGAAGTATGGAAGATATTAAACCTATAAGCGTTTGAAATATATCCTTCTTTTTGATTAAACTAATTAAAATAATTTTTTCCTTTAATTTATCAAAATAATATTCTATAGAACTAACATTCTCGTTATACATTGTGAATAATAAATTATGACTAGAGGATTTTATTTGTTCTAATCTTTTATAATAAATAATTTCACATGCATATTTACATTTATTCATTATATAATTTATTTCATCCATATTTAAAGTTAATAATACATTAATACCTTTTTGAAATATTTTATATAAATTCATATAATTATTTGTATATAAAGCTGCGGCTATATGTTTTATAGGTATTTTTTTTTGTTCCCAAATATGTGTACAGTCCTCTTTTTTTATACTATTTTGTATGATTTCCATAATTCTATTATTATTTAATAATTGAATCTTTTGCATATTTATATAAAAATTATTTAAGCTATTATTATTTATAAGTTTTTTTTCTTTTCTCCATAATGATAATTCTTCTGAGTTTAGATAATTTTCCATATTTATTGTATCATCTAAAAAGAAAGGCCAATTATTATATTCAATTATAAAACGAATAAATTGTCTCATACGGTTAATTTTGAGATAATTAAATATATCTACATTTTCATCATCAATTATTGGTTCTTTTTCTTGTTCTTCCATATTGTTCTCTTTTTTTTTTTTCATATCATCAATAAATTTCATATATTCATTAGATTTCATTTTATTTTGTTGATCATAATTTATTTTTGGTATCTTTTGTTCTCCGCTTAAACTATTATCCGTGTTACTTACATCTCTAATGTTATCCAAGTTTATACTATCTACATTTATATCTTCTTCTGTATAATCGGTTGCATTTTTATATTCATCATCTTCATTCATATTAACATTACTATCATCATTTTCATAATTATTATCATTTAATTCTTCTATTATTTCTTCTTTTTCATCTTTTGTTTTTTCTTTTTCCTTGATTTCTTCTTCTCTTTTCTTTTTGGCTTTTTCTATGGTTTCACTATCACTGTTCCCACCATACTTATGCACATAGGTAGTATATTTCTCATAAATATTTAAACATTCATCTAATAATACCCTTGACAATATTAATGAATTAGTAATACTTTTATTTATATATATAATGTTATCATTGGTTAGATAATCATAATTATAATCATAATATGTTAATCCTAAAATATTATCTACAAATTTGATAACAATATTATTTGGTAAATCAAATCTAAAAATATGTTTTGTATAATAATTTAAAAAGTAGTATGCAATTTCTTCCCTATTTTGATCATTCAATGTTATATTATTTTGTAAAGGATATTTAATTTTTAAATTATTTATAACGTATTTCATATTATCTATATCCATATGTTCATCATATATACTTTTATCTTTATATAAATCTGTTATAACGTCTGTTTGTATTATAGGTTTAAAGAAATATTTTTCTTTTGTTCTTAACTTCCTTATATTTCTAAATAACTCACCAATTACTACCATCATTTGTAATGTCATAATATTATTGGTTGTTTCTACTTTTTCATTTTTTTCATATTTCTTTAGCAGACTATCTACATCTTCATTTTCATTACCACAATCGTGAAGAAATTTCAAACACGTATATGAAAGTGCATTATGCACAAATGTTAAATCATATTCTTTTAATTCTTTTAATTTTTCTAAGCCCTGTGTTAAATATTTTGTAGAATTATTTACATCACATAAAAAAAGTGATGAAGCAAATTCGTTTAGAGGGATTCTGAAACGTTGCAATTTGTTTGTATCATTTTTATCATTATCTAATACTATAACATTTGTTTTTTTTTTCATATTTTTATTTGTTGATTCTTGTTTGTTTGATACGTACTCTTGTCCATCTTCGTTTTTAAATATTCCATATGATGTGTTACCCCAAATATTATTAAGGTTTCTTTTTTTGTAAACTTCTGTTACCATATTCATAGCTTTATTAATATCGTTTGTGACCTTGGATTTTAGTATAAGAAAAACGAGATCGTCTTCATCGTTTTCTAAAATATTATTTTGTAACACCATGTTAGTAGATATATTATTATGTGTCCCATCTTTTTGGGAGATATTATTTTCTGCATTAGATAACACATTACCCTTTTTATCTTTTTCATTTATTTTTGTTGCTATATCTGCTTTTTCTGTACGATTCAATTTTATTTGTTTATTATTATTGTTATTATTATTGTTATTATTATTATATTCACCATGTGATATGTCTTCAGACATAATTTCTTGTTTACTATAATGTGAGAGTTCATCATTATATTCCATTTGATAAGATAATTTATACTGATCACCTACTACATTTTTTAAATAAGAAAAAAATTGAGCAGATTCTTTATTTGTCAAATTTAAATCTCCTATATACGGAGTGTAGAAATTAAAATCTATATTTTCTAATAATCCTGATATTCCATGAACAAATTTTATAATTTTTTGTTTCGTATCATCAAATTTTTTTGATATTTGATAATTTTTAACATCTTTGAAAGGTAAAATATTATTATCAGTATCTAATAAATTATAATATTCATACATAATTTTTAAAATAGTATAATTTAATAATAAAGGTGAATTTTTTAAAGGTGCACATAATAAAATATGTGGCAAGTTTATAAAATTTTGGTTAACAATTTTATATGTTTTCATATTAGGTATATTTAATAATTTATCTACTTTTCCATATATCCAATAAAAATTAATAAAATCAAATGATGGTAATGTGTTATTAAAAATTTTAAAATTAAAAAATGTCCAGATATTTTTTATATGTTTTTCTGTTTCTTCATTATTTTGAAATGTATATGGAGTATTATAAGTAATTATACTATTTTTTTTTATTAAATAATTCATAATTCCTTCTTCATTAATTTCATATTTTTCTTTTAATTTTTCAATAAAATGTACAAGTATATTTACAATTTCTTCATATTCACTATTTAATTCTAAATATAATTCATTGTTTATAAGTTTTTTATTATTTGATAGCATGTTTGTATCACCATCTATATCTATTTCATTTTGTAGCTTAATTTGAAATGTTTTATATATTATATGTAAAATATATTTTTTTATATATTTTAATATAAACATTAGAAAAACCTTATCATCTATACTTCTTTCAAAATTATGTTCATAATAATCGTGTAAATATTTTTGTAGACTTAATTCAATAGAATTCATACCTTTCTGTAAAAAATCATTAAAAGCATCTTTTCCAATATAAATTGACATTAATAAGCTCCTCAAGGGTAGTATCATATTAGTTCTTTTTGTCATATCAACAATTGATAAGTTATTAATTTCTTCTTCGTTTAATGTCGTTGTTTTTTTTTGATGAAAAGATTTTTTCAAAGAGTTTTCTTTTTCATTAGGACTATCAAATATATTATTATTATTACTATTATTATTATTATTATTTTTATTATTTTTATCACTTTCTTTTGGTGATAAATAATTTTCTTTCTTATTTACATTATCAGTCGTCTTATTTGTATAGAAATCGTAACTTAATTTTTCATTTATATGTTTTGTCAAGGGTTGACACATTTTCTCTTTATCTTTTCGATTACAAAAGGGAACTAACTGTATAGATAAATCTTCCATTATATTTTCTTCCTTATATATATGATCATTTACTTGATTTATTTTGTCATAATATTTTGTGTTTACACATTCATTTTGTATATCATAATAATATTCTTCGTCTTTTGATAATATAAATCTATCACTCCACTGTTGAAATTTCATATGTTCATTAATTTCTTCTTCATTTAATATTTCTCCATTTAGGTATTTTTCATCATCATTCATATCATTATCATAACTGTGGTTTGTTGATAAATGATGATCATCAAGTATAGGATTCATATGATCAACCTTACTTCTGTTATCAATTTCATTTATGTTATTAATTATGTTATCATTTAGGACACATTTATTGTTATCGTAATTCTTCAAATCTTTTTTATTTATTATTTTTTTAAAGTCATCAGTGTTGGTGTCCTCATCATATAATGCCTTTTCATTAATATCGGACACACCTATGTCTACATTATTCACAAGGGGAAATTCATTCCTCCCCTTTTTTTCCCGTATTACATTAAAAGGTGTACTTAAATCATATTTTGTAATATTTCTAAAAATGTTGGGCTGTATAAAATTTAAATAGTCGTTAATTCTTCTAATTTTTATGGTAGCATTTTTTTCAACAAGATGACAAAAAATAATAATTATTACATAAATGTTTATATGATTTATCATTTTAAAGTTTCTTTTTTTTTTTTTTTTTTTCTGTAATAATTATAAAAGGATATTTAAAATAAAAATTTCCTAGAATCTAAGCAAAAAAAAAAAAAAAAAAAAAAAAAAAAAAAAAAAAAAAAAAAAATATAATAGTATAAACTATTATATATATAATATATATTATATGTATAATTTTATATATTTTCTATCCTTCATATTTTATAATAAAAATATATAAATTAATATTAATATATTTTACTTATAATATATATATATATATATATATATATTTATATTTATTTATTTATTTAATTACATATTTATCATATAAAATTTCACTTTTTTTTTTCACCAACATGTAACATATAAATTATAGTGATCATACATTATCTTAAAAAAAAATATTACGCATATAAAGTATTAAGAATATATAATTCAATAATAGGTATATAATAAAAAAAATATATAGCATTATATTATATTATATTATATTATATTATATTATATTATATTATATTATATTATATTATATTATATTATATTATATTATATTATATTATATTATATTATATTATATTATATTATATTATATTTATATTTATATAAAATGAACAATGAATAAATACATAAATAAAAAAAATTAATAAAATTACAATTATAATAAATATTTATATATCCTTTTTTTTTCTTTTTTTCCTTTTAATAACCTTAATATTTCTTATATATAAAAGAAATTATAAGTATGTATTCTAAAAAAATTATATATATATAATATATTTTTATCATATAATACTTATTGTATATATTTATTCTTTTTTGAAGGTATAATTCTTACATTTTATAATCGCATCAAAATTATATATATATATTTATTATAACTCCATGAAGAGTATATTGAACTTGTCAATTTTTTTGTGAACATATAAATAAAAGCTAATAAAAATATTTTTTTATTTTATTTATTTATTTATTTATTTATTTTAATTATTAATATATATATATATATATATATATATATTTATTTATTTATTTATTGATTTGTTTTTATATTTTTATATATATTTTTTTTTTCTTCGTTTTATATTAAAGAGGTAATAAATATCATACCCATCGGTATATAATTTTTCTTCTTTTTATATATTTTTTTGAGAAATGGTTGAAAATAAGAGTAAGGTCAAAGATATCAGTTTGGCCCCCTTTGGAAAAATGCAAATGGAAATTTCTGAAAATGAAATGCCCGGATTAATGAGAATAAGAGAAGAATACGGAAAAGATCAACCATTAAAAAATGCTAAAATTACTGGTTGTTTACATATGACTGTTGAATGTGCTTTATTAATTGAGACTTTACAAAAGTTAGGAGCTCAAATTAGATGGTGTTCATGTAACATTTATTCAACAGCTGATTATGCGGCAGCAGCTGTAAGTACATTAGAAAATGTAACGGTTTTTGCTTGGAAAAATGAAACGTTAGAAGAATACTGGTGGTGTGTTGAAAGTGCCCTTACGTGGGGTGATGGAGATGGTAGTGGTCCAGATATGATTGTAGATGATGGTGGGGATGCAACGTTATTAGTTCATAAAGGTGTTGAGTATGAAAAATTATATGAAGAGAAAAATATATTACCTGATCCAGAAAAAGCAAAAAATGAAGAAGAACGATGTTTTCTAACTTTATTAAAAAATTCCATATTAAAAAATCCAAAGAAATGGACAAATATTGCAAAGAAAATTATAGGTGTATCTGAAGAAACTACTACAGGAGTATTAAGATTAAAAAAAATGGACAAACAAAATGAATTATTATTTACTGCTATTAATGTAAATGATGCTGTTACTAAACAAAAATATGATAATGTGTATGGATGTAGACATTCTTTACCTGACGGATTAATGAGAGCTACCGATTTTTTAATTTCTGGAAAAATTGTTGTCATATGTGGATATGGTGACGTAGGTAAAGGATGTGCCTCTTCTATGAAAGGTTTAGGTGCAAGAGTATATATAACAGAAATTGATCCTATATGTGCTATACAAGCGGTAATGGAAGGATTTAATGTCGTTACTTTAGATGAAATTGTAGATAAAGGAGATTTTTTTATTACCTGTACAGGTAATGTTGATGTTATTAAATTAGAACACTTACTTAAAATGAAAAATAATGCTGTTGTTGGAAATATTGGTCATTTTGATGATGAAATACAAGTAAATGAACTTTTTAATTATAAAGGAATAGATATAGAAAATGTAAAACCACAGGTTGATAGAATTACTTTACCTAATGGAAATAAAATTATTGTTTTAGCTAGAGGGAGATTATTAAATCTAGGATGTGCAACAGGTCATCCAGCATTTGTTATGTCCTTTTCATTTTGTAATCAAACCTTTGCTCAATTAGATTTATGGCAAAACAAGGATACAAAAAAATATGAAAATAAAGTTTATTTGTTACCTAAACATCTAGATGAAAAGGTTGCCCTTTATCATTTGAAAAAATTGAACGCTTCCTTGACGGAATTGGATGACAATCAATGTCAATTTTTGGGAGTCAACAAAAGCGGTCCCTTTAAGAGTAACGAATACAGATATTAAAAGAATAAAAAGAAGAATATATATATATATATATATATATATATATATATATATATATGATTATATATGATTATATTTTATTTATGTCTTAATTATAAAGTATTTATATATTGTTTTATACGTATATCATAATTATCATTTCTAAAATTTTACCTACATATACAAACTAATTAATATATATTTGTCAATATTATGTTTATGTGAATAATACGTTATTATATATTGAGCAAATGTATATATTTATAAATTAATATATATGTACATGTCATATTCTTAATTTTATTATATATGTTTATGCTTTTCGTCACGTGTAAAATATTAAAATGTATGTATATTAGAATGCATAAAAGTATAATAATAATTAAAATACATACATACATATATATATATATATATATATATATATATATAAAGAAAATTTTTTTTTTAATTAATATATTTATGTTTTGTGTTTAGTTGATACACATATTTTTATTTCTCAGTGGAAATGTAATTTTTCTTTAACGTATATTTTGGAAGTTTTATCTTATTAATATATTATATATTTCATTTTTTTAGATTTATCTTTTTTTATATTGTATGTTTGTCAATTTTTATGTAATAATATGTTGTTTGCACATAAAAATGTTAATAAAATTAAAAATTTTCTTTTGGTTTGTAAATTGTTTTTATATATAAAGTATTAAATGTGTACATATATATATATATATATATTGCACATTTATTTAAAAATATATATATATATATATTTTTATTTTATTATTAATTTCATGATAATTATGTATTCATTTCATATTCTTTTTTGGCGTATAAAACTTAAAGTTAAGTTAATTTTTAACATAAATAAAAATATTATATATTGTTTTGAAATTGTCACGTAAATAAAATATTTTTTATATAAAACCTAGGGGTAAACCCAAAGATTGCATCATTTTTTCCTCTTGCAGTTTTTCTTGCAACTTTTTATTTATTTCATTCCTTTTTTTTAATTTTTCCTTTTCACTATTATCACTATGTATAACATCATCTTCTTCCAGATTTTTATCTTTTTGTATATTGCCAGTTTGCTTTGTATTCCCGCTTGAATTATTTTGCTCATTATTAACAGAATCATATTCTTTTTTTATATCGTCTACTTTTTCATAATAATAATTATCTCGTAGTTGTGTTCTTCTATTATGAAAATCACGTGTTCTTTTTGAATAATCATATGTATGCTTAAAATTTTTGTGAATATCATTTTTTTTATAATCATATCTTCCATAATTATTATTTTCTTTTGAATGGTGATATTTTCTATGATATTTTCTATCCTTATATTTTAAATCCTCATCATTAAGGGATACATCAGATGTATAATGTCTTCTTTTATAATCTGTATCTTTTCTATAAGTTTTATATTTTTCTCGTCTTTTATTTTTATATTTTTCTTCATCATATTTATTAGTATCATCACTTTCCATGCTACTACTAGCATGACTATCACGACTATATTTCCTCTTACTTATATATTTGTAATTTTCTCTATGGGATTTATGTTTTTTCCTGCTTCTTTTATTATCTTCATCATTTTTTGATGTTTTTCTCTTTTCTCCATGATAGTCTTTAAGGTAATACGAGTCATTTTCTTCATCACTATTAACATGGACATTTTCTTTTGAATCATATTTTCTATAATGTGTATCTTTTTCACTGGTGTCAGAACATGATTGGATTTCAGCTTGATTATTCTTTTTATCATATTTTTCTTTATTTTTACCTTGATCACTAACGTTATCATCATTCAATGATTCATAATTACTAGTTTGTTCTTTATCATTCTTATTATCATCTTCATCTGATAAGTTGTGAGAGTTTTCGATTTCTTTGTTTTTCTTTTTTTTCTTATCTTTATGGTGCTTACTATGTTCTGTTTTATCTTTTTTCTTTTTTTGTTTTTCATCCTTCTTCTCATCATCACAATAATATTTAGATTCACTATCGCTATTAGAAGATGTATATAAAGATGGAATACTTGATAAAGGCGAATGACTTATGGAGGGAGAATTTTTCAACTTTTTATTTTTTTCATGTTTTTTATTTTTATGTTTATATGAATAACTTGAACTACTGGATGATTTATCATTATTTTTGGATTTATAAGATATATTAATCACTTCTTTTTTTTCTTTTCTTTTTTTTTGGATATTTTTGGTAACATCGTCATCTTCATTTTCAGTTGACGTTTTCCTTTTTTTTGAGTAAAGGCCTTTTTCATTCTTCATAATGTTTTTATTTTTCCTAGAAAGAACATAACAAAAAAAAAAAAAAAAAAAAAAATATATATATATATATATATATATATATATTATGCACATGATTAAAATATGCGATAGAACTTTATATTTATATATTACTTCAGATGATATTTATTATCCAAATCATATTCTTCTTCATTTTCATGTTTACTATTTTTTTTTTCTTTTGTTAACGAATGAATATTATCCCACTTACGATGCTTTTTTAACTCTTCTTCATTTTGCTCCTTTAATGATTTTTCATTATCATAAACAGGTATTAATTTAGGCATTTTATTTTATAAATATAAATATATATATTTTTTTATTATGTACGGTAGAAAAATATATTCTTTATTTTAAAATGATAAATGAGAAAATGTAAAAACAAACAAACAAGCAAAGAAAAATATATATATATATATATATATATAATATTATATTTTTTTATTATAATTCATACTTCTATATTATATATAGTAAAGGTAACGACCATGAATAAAATCCTTTTAATATTAACCTTCGTTCATGTAATGCTACGCATATATTTTCCCCAGAATAAGTAAATTATACAAAAAATGAATAATAAACGAAAAGAAAATAAAAGAAATATTATATATATTATATATATATATATATTTATATTTATTCTGTTCTTTTTTTTTAATACAGGGTTAACTATATTATATTATATTATATATTTATAATATATTATTATATATTGTATATGCTTAAAAAAAAAAAAAATTATATATATTATATTTAAAGAACTTATATTGTTATATCTGTGTATATGTTTTTTAATATGTATAAATATTTTTGCGATTATTATGGAATCATATATTTTTCAAAGGAATATTACTTTAACAAAGATCAAAGGAAATTCATATATATGTTTGAATTGTTCTCAAAGTTGTTGAATACTATATTGTAGGCATATATGAAATGAAAAAATTGTTTAATTTTTTATATTATAAATTTTGTTGCGTCTACATAATTTCACACAATAATATTAAAAAAATATAAAATGTTAATAAAATTTATAGATGAATAAATAATAATATAAATAGTTTGTAATGTAATATATATATATATATATATATATATATATATATATATATATATGTGAACGCATGAATTTAAAATAACATAATTTATCTTCTTTTTATTTATTTATTTATTTATTTTATTTTATTTTATTTTAGTTTCCTCTATAAATATGTCCTAATTATATAATTACAAACATCCAATCTTTTAACATGTTTAGTTTTAATATATGTATCTCTTAAATCGGTTAAAATGTCTACAAAGAAATATATTAAATAGCAAAACAAAAATATAAGAATATGAAAAAAACATAAAGATAGAAAGATATTTCATTTTATTACTTATACATACATTAATAAAAATTTTAAGGATATTACCCTTATAGGAACTACATAATATGTTAAGAATAAAATTTATGCATTCGCAAAATGATTCTTCAATCAACGTTTTTTCCTCTGAATGAGGAAAATATAATATATATATATATATATATATATAATGTACGTAGATATATTTTTATGATTATATATACCTAAGTGTTATATATATATATATATATATATATATATTTTTTTTTTTTTTTTCTTCTTCTTCTTTAACCATCGTCTATAATAAGGCTACGAACAATTTTATGAAAAAACTTATTATCTATATGTTTAATTCGATTGACATTCTTTATTTCGGCTGTTTTTATTAAGCGCCCTTTCAATATATGTTCATTATTCAAACATAACTGTTAAATAAGAGATTGTGATATAAAATAATATATACATATATATATAATATTTATGCATATAATTTTCAACTTTTATATTTACCAAAATAAGAATATTAAAAAAGGCTTTCAAATTGCGACAGACATAAGAATATTTTTTTGAAAAGAACTCGTCACATAATCCTATACCCCTCTTTGATAATAAAGAAAAATTAACCGTTTCAGATATATCTATTAGAAAAAAATCATGAACATAAAATAATAAAGAAGAATATAATAAAATTATAATAGACCTATATTCTAATATTTTAAATGGAATATTATAAATTTTATAATTTTTCATATATAAAATGAAATCGTGATTTTTAAAATAATTGAATAAATTAGTTTCGTCATATTTAATATATTTGATTTCTTTCATTTCATTATTCGAATTAAAAAATGTTTCCATATTTTTTATAAAGTCATCATTGTTATGTTGTATTTTATTATCATCCCCATTTGTTATTTTATTTACATTTTCATTTGATACTTGATTTATATCCCCGTTTGAGATATTTTCTTTTTTATTTGAAGAGATCCAAGAAAAAAAGGAACTAAACAAACTATTTTCATACTTATTATATTCATAGAAATAAATAAAAAATATGGGATTTAAAACAAATGTGTTAATACTATTTAAAAAATCATATGAATGTTTGTAGTACTTATGAATATTTATAATAAGATGACTATAATCTGTTGATTGTAAAATATAATTTTTCAAAAATAAGAATTCTGAATATTTGGGGTTTTTTAATATATCTTGAATAGATGTCATGTATGTATTCCAAATATTATAATTATTCTTTTGATTTATTTTTACAATTTTTAATATTCTTTCTTGTGTATTCTCAAAATATGATAAAAATAATGTGTGGGTATTTAATCCTTCTATCTTTTCATTCGTACTATTTAATATAAATGAAAAACAATACAAGGCTTTATAATAAACTATATAAATACAACCACTTATATAATAAAATAAAAGATCTATTTGGTCATTTATTTTTTTACGGATATGTAACTTGCTTTTTATATTTATATTATCTAAATATCTTATATCTCCATCATTGTTTATGTATTTTTCATAATTTATATGAATATCCTTAATTATGTATTTGCAGAAATACATACTCTTCACATCATTACACTCTAAAATATCACAAAGCTTCTCAACCAAACTTAAAAAAAAATAAAGAAAAAGAAAATATAGGTATATATAAATATATATATGTGTATACACACACACGCCTAATACATACATATATATATATATATATATATTTGTAAACCGAATTATGTATTTACTAATATTTATTATTACCTTGTGTATTTAATAAAAAATAAAAATGAGTAAGGGTTCCTTATTTCAATCAAAAGGTGATAAATCATTTGACAGATTTTAATTATATTTTCAAATGTTTCATATATGTTTATATTCTTAAATATATATAATAAAAACATTGTACTTGCATATTCTAAAAAGGAATGTTTCACTTTATTTTTATTCTTTTTATAATTCTCAGATTGAATATCCTTTAATTCTAAACTTTTTTCATGTATTACGACTTTAAGTAAATTCTCTTCATTTTGTTGAAGATTAAAAATTTTTATTATTATATTACATAAAAACAGACAAAAATTATTATCAAAAAAGAATGTCTGTTTTTTAATAATATATTGTATTAAGAAATATACATAATATGTATTATACAACACTTCATCTGATAATAACTCTAAAATTAATTTTTGCTGGTTTATGTTATCATCTGAAAATTTGAATACTTCATAAATAATCTCTGAGCTTATTTTAATATTCAAAAGGTCATTACTAAGATCGAGATTTTCAAAACGTTTCTGTTTCTTTATTCTATATAAAAGGATAAATAAAAAATGAATTACATTGTTTATTTCATAAAGAGGATACATTATATATATATATATATATATATATATATATATATATATATATATATATATATGTATTTATGTATGGATGTTTATACATTTTTATTAATACTTCATAAATACAAAATAGAATATACTAATTTATATATATATATATATATACAATGGAAATATTTAATTTATATATTTATACGATGGAAATATTTTATTTATATATATATACAATGGAAATATTTTATTTATATATATATACAATGGAAATATTTTATTTATATAAAAATTTTCACAAGATCCGTTCTTACAACAAATCCTATTTTTTTTTTTTTTTTTTAGCTTCACAATAAATACTGTTTACCTGTCTATATAAAATTGAAGATCAAATATTTCGACAGAAATATAACAATTTTTACTTATGCAGATTCTGTCTTTTTTCTTCATTATATTTTTTCTTATACTACTTGTTTTATTAAATATTATATATAACAAAATTATTAAGTAAATTATATTTTTTTCTTCCATTCTTTGATGAACACATTCGTCCATAATTATGGTATGTATTATCTAAAATTAGAAGAAAATAAAAAAAAAACAAAATAATAATTTTCTTTTTTTTTTTTTTTTTTTTGTTTCATTACCTGTAAAATGAGAACGTACTTTTCCATATATTCATGTTCATTTAAAATGAGAAAGAATAATTTTATTAGATCATTCAATATCAATAAAAAACTGTCATGTATATATGAATCTGTTAATCCTTTCTTCTTAATATTTTTATATGTTTCTATTGTTCCAGTAAATATTTGATTTAACATATATAGACAATTTATTGTGTTACTTTTATTATCTATTTTATTTTTCAAATAATTTTGAAGAAAGAAATAATAATTAGTAGGTTTAACATAAGATCCTATTAAATATAAAGAATTCATATATATTACCCATAGTTCGAAATTTAATTTGTTTTCAAATATGTCCAATACAAAGGTTATAAAAGAAGGTATATGTTCTGTTATATTATCTTGAATAAAATAAAAAATTAGTAAAATAATTTTACTTCTCTCTAATTTTTCAAAATTTGTACAGCCATCTATATTTTTATATAAATATTTAAAGTATGAATTTAATAGTGTAAAAGCTAGTTGTTTACATTCTACATTAAATTTGTTGTCTGTTATATTAATATTTGTTATTTTATTTTCTATTAAGATATTTGAAATATGTTGATTACTTTTGATGAAATTATTTAGTAATACTTCATAATATTCTTTACTATATTCGTTTTGTTTTTTATGACATTCTATCGAATTATAATGAATTTCGTTTTCATTATCAGATATTATATTTTTATATATATATTTATTATTATAACTATTTTCTTTTATATTAATATTTTCATTCATATCATTTCTTGGGATATGACATTTTATATGAATTTTTTTTTGCATTTCATCTTGATATGGTTCTTCTTTTTTTTCTTTATCAATTATAATATGTAAATTAAGTTGATACATATTTTCGTTTATTAAATAGGAGTTATTATGTGAATGAGGAAAATAATAAAGTGTTAATGGTAAGGGTAAGGTAAAATTTGTTTTATATGACCATTCAGGATAAAATTCATATATAATTTCTTCTTTAATATTTTTATTTACATGAAATGTTTTCTTTTTTGATAATAACTGTATATATAAGAATGATAATAATCTAAATATCTTGTAATTATCAAAACAGGCGGAAAAAATATAAGGTAATAAAAATGTAACGAAATCATTGGAATCGGGAAATTCATACAATAATATAAATAGAAATGAATAAAAATGGAATTTAACTTTTATACTTTTATCATTAAATAATATGCATAAATAATTTATATGCACATAATTTGAATCATAAAAACTTTTTATAGGAATTATATTAGGATCCTTATAACCAATTAGCATCTCAATAATTTTATAATTTTTAGAATTATTATTATTTTTTATAATTAATTTAATCATTGTCTCCATACACAGAATTTTTATTTTACTATACCTATTACATAGACATTTTAAAAGACTTGTACAAATTATATAATGATAATTTATGTATTCATCTTCTATTTCGTTTATTATCTTTTCTATCAAATTCATCATTATCACATTTATGTAACAGCAACAATCAAACAAACCAACTAAACAAATTCGAATAATTTTGTCTGAGTAATTTGAAAACTGAAAAAATATAATATGAAATAAATGACAATTTAAATAATATATATATATATATATATATATATATAACGTAGCAAATAATATATATATGTATATATGAAGTGAACAGGAAATAAAAATTGAAAAGTATTTATATATAGCATGTACAAATATTATGTATAACATATGAAAGCGTCATATAAATTAAGCGTCTATACTAAATCAAAGGAATAATCAAATTGGATATGGTATATGTTCTTTTTATTTATTATATATATATATATATATATATATATGTGTATGTATTTTATATTACTTGTTGTTTAGATATTATACATAGGAGGTAATAAAAATATAGGAATAAGAAATATCGTCCATTCTCATTTACAATATAATTTTTAAGTACCATAGGTTTATGATCAAACAAACGATGTGTGTCATCTCTTTCATCAGTGGGTAGATTATACTTATCAGCATTTAAGATAAGAATGAGACAATCAAATATATATGAAATATATTTATTAATATTATTTTCATTTAATAAAATGAGGAATAGGTATATGACAAGTAAAATATCTTTTTCTTCTTTTTCATTAAAAACTAATAATAAACTATGAAACATTTTTGTTAATGCGTAATCATAATAGTTATTGATGTTACAAAAGTAAAAGTATAAATTTTCTAGAATAAGGAAATTATTTTTTTTTAATTCATATATATATGTTTTTAATAATCTTTTCTTATCATTAGCACGTAATATTTCATGAGTAATTTTATCTTTTACATCATATACATATTCATTTATATGATATTTTATTTTATTTAATATGTTATCTTTCAATAATTCTTTTCGTACACATAAGTTAATATTAAAATTTCTAAAATAATATTCATTATTACATTGAAATGTATCTTTTCTTACATCATTTAAATGGATGACATTATTTTCTTTATTATTATCTTCTTTTTGTCTTATCTTTTTTTCAACGATCAAATTATTATAATTATTATGATTGTTATCTTTTTTTTTATGGACACCACAGTATTTCTTATAACTAGATAAAGTTTCTGCTATAATATTATCATATTGCTTAACTGTTTTCCTTTCCTTTTTTTCATTGACGAAATTAAATGTGTAATTTTTCATTATAGGAAATGGAGTAGAATGGAATAAGAGAAATAGAGAATAAATGAATTAACTAAAATAAAATAAAATAAAATAATAATAAAATAAAATAATAATAAACAAAACAGACAATAGTAAAGATGTTAATATGAAAAATGATTCTGTTGGAAAATATAATTATACTTTTTAAATTATAAAGGAAAAAAAATATATAAACACAAAATATAATCCTATTACCTTCATTATATATAAATAAAATGTTTTGTATAATTGTTATAATGATTTATTAAATGTTTTCAATTATATACATTAATATATAAGGAATAATTTTTTTTTTTTTTTAAATGATTACAGAAATGAGTAAATAACATCTATATATTATAATATAATAGCAGAAAGATAAATGAACAAATATAAATATAAATATAAATACATATATATAACATTTATATTCCTCATTATTAGATAAGAAATTTTACTTTATATAGGACAAAACAAGAATGGTATTTCACGATTTTTCATTATATTATATAATATTATTTTTTTTTATTGTCGCGATAAGATATATAATTAATGTATTATATAATCCTTTAAAATAGATATTTTTATAAGAATATTTTCTAAGATATATATGAAGAAAATTTTTACCTTTTTTACTTAGATGTCAACTTAATTGGGCTCTAATAATATTATAATATTTCGAAATATGAATATATATATATATATATATATATAAATATTCATATAGTTATTTTTTATAAAACAAAGAATAACATTATATAGAATACCATTTCTTTAGCGCTAGATATATATGTGTAAAATCATCGGTACATATTTTGATACCAACTTCTATGAATATTTTTTATATCATCTATTTTAATTTTGATATAAATATATTTACTTAAAAAAAAAAATTCTTTTATTATTTATATACTATTGTGTGTATTTTTTTTTTTTTTTTTTTTAATTCAGTTATTAAAAATATATTAATTGTAATTATATAATATATATATATATATATATATATATATATATATATATATATTAATAGTATAAATACTATAATAATTATTTGTATATAATAGTCAGAATATATTTGTTATTTTTAAAACAAATAAGGCAATAAAAAAAAAAAAAAAAAACAATATATAATAAAGAACAAAAGAATTAAATAATAAAAGCATAAGAGAATGGATTAAAATATACTTACAGATATAGAATTAACACTTATTTCTAATATATAACTATATTTTTTCTAATTTTTATTAATTTTTGTCCTCCTATTAGAAAAAAAAAAAATAAAAATATGGGGATAAACAGTTATTTTATGAAATATATTAAGGTGACGTATATCACTAGAAGAAGAAGTGAAATGAAAAAAACGATAGAAAATTTGAAGAATAACATTTACACATACAATACATATAGTTGTAAGAATATAATTTATCATATGAAAGATGTAGAAGGATTAAATATTAATAATAATGATTATATTGTAAAAATAGATGAAAACATTGAACATTTATTAAAATTTATTAGGCCATTAAATATATGTAATAAAAAAAAAGATAATGATAAGAAAATAAAATCTTTTTATAATATTAATAATAATAATTTTGATATTAAAGAAGATCATAATTTATTATCAGGAAATGATATGTACATTTTAAAATATAAAATCAATCATATTATTGGAAAAAGAGGAAAAAGAGAACAGTATAGATATACGTATTTAAAATCACCATTTAAATATAAATATGCATTAAGACATTATGTTTTTGAAAGATATAAATATCATTTTTATTTCTATAATATAACACATTTTAATATACATATAATATTTAATATTATTTTATCATCTATGACAAGTAACACATCAGTTAAATGTAATATAAATTGGTTCTTTCCAGGTAAACATTTATTTCAGTCGGATTTCTTAAGAAAATGCTTTCACATACTCATGGAAACAAGTCTGAACAACAAGACATTGGAAAATTACAATGAAATAAAAAAAATTATAGAATATTTTCAAGATGGTGATAATAATAATAATAATAATAATAATGAAAATAATCAACATACTAACAATAACGATGGAAATTCTAAGCTGACGCCTTCTCACGATATCAACTTAGACCTTACAAAGTATAACATACAAAATATACTACCACTTTTTTTTGAAAATAAGTTATTCAGTGAAAATTATAAAAACTTATTTTTACACGAAGAAAAAAGTTTTAAAAATATAAAATCAAAAATGAGAAAAAAAAATATACACTGGTTTATAAATAAAAGTACAAATATATAATAAGCAAAGAGTAAAATCCAAACACGAATATATGCATTAATCAGGAGTTTAAAAGAAAAAAAAAAAAAAAAAAAAATATCGAAGGAATGGAAAGGAAACAAAGCAAAAAACAAACAAAAAAGGAAATGGAAAGAATATAAAAAAAAGGAATTTTACACATAAAAAAAAATAAATGAAAAAAAAATAATAAAACAAAATAAAATAAAATAAAAAACAAAAAATAAAACAAAATAAAATAAAATAAAAAACAAAAAATAGCATCATATATATACATATATATATATATATAAATTTATGTTTAAGCACTTTCATTTTTTGAACCTACTATTTTGCGTAATTTTTTCAGCTATCATAAAAGATGAATTCTGAAATGAGAAAAAAAGTAAGGAATTAAATATGAAGGCTTATATGTTATTATAAATATAAATATATATATAAATATAGATATAAATATAAATAAATATATATATAAATATAAATATATATATATATATATATTTTTTTTTTTTACCGCAGTTTCTTGACTCAAGCTAAACTTGGAGACAGCCTGTTTGTGAAAATTTAAATCTGCTATCTTTATAAAAACAAAACGTACATATATGTAAAAATCATTATATAAGTATATATATATATATATATATATATATATATATATATATATGTGCGTACATGGAAACAAAAGAAAAATAATAAATATAATGTAAATAATTGTTGGAATAGGAAAGTATAATTTATATAAGCTAATTAATCATTCACTAAATAAATTCTTTATATTAATAATGTCTATTTTATATTATTTATTTTATTTTTTATTTACCTGCTGTTTTAACTCTCTTATAATTTGCTGTTTTTCTTTTATGATTTTTTTTTTTTCTTCTGCCTTCATTTCATAATTATTTATTTCCCTCTTTTGATCATCAGAAAGTTTTTTATTTATGAGCTCGAGATTTTGAAGCTCCTTTTTTAAATTTTCATTGTTAATACTTTTTTCATGAAGTGTGCTTATTTTTTTTTTTATATCATTTTTTAAGTTTTGATTTTTTTGTTGTAAAGTTTTAAGATGTTTGAAAATTTTATTAGCTTCATTAAAATTATCCTTACTAATATTTTCATAATTTTTTTTCATTTCTGATATGGATTCTAAGAAATTGTTTCTTTGACTTTCTAATAAAGCACATAATAATTGATTATATTCATATATATACATTATGATATTTTTTTTATCTATGATTTCTTTTTCATCATTATGATTTGTTATATTTACAGAGTACATATTATTCAAATTTTCTTTATCTTCCTTTTTGAAATTTATAATTGTTTTCGTATATAACTGACTACTATAGTCATATACAGAATTTTTAGAAATATCATAAAAATAATTATGATTGGTATTATAAAAGTGTTCTATTGCATGATCCACATTGTTCTTTCTATTACATTTAATATATTTCTTGTTCTTGTTCTTGTTCTTGTTCTTGTTCTTGTTCTTGCTTTTGTTCGTGTTTTTTTTTTCTTTTTTTTTTTTTTCATATGATAATGTATATTCAGTAGAATTATTTAATACCACACTGTATAAATTACAGGTGTTTATTTTTTTAATTTTTTTTTTTTTTTTATAACTAGATATATTAAAGTGCACTTTATTTAGTATTCCTATTTTGTTACTCTTAAAATTATATACAATATAATTTTGTTCTATTTTGTTTTTTATTATTCTTATATAAATATATTTGTAGAATATATTCATACTGTATCTATGCTTATTTTTTCTAGGACCCATATGCTCGTATATATTTTTATTCACATTTTTATCTCTATTTTTGTCTTCCTCTTTAATAGATTGAATTTCAGGAAACTGCTCAACTTTGTTGATATTTGTTTTATGGGTATTATATCGAATATCATTCATTTCTATTTCCGTATATTTTATATACTTATTTTTTTTTTTTTCCACTTGTTGAATTATATTACATTTTCGATGTAGATATATATTATGAGGTCTTTGTAAAAAAGGATATACAATTCTTATAAAAATATATAAAATCCTTTTAACAAGATATAATTTCCTCTTAATAAATTTATGTTTTTCTTTTAATTTTTTTTCTTTAATTTTACTTTGTTCTTCATAATTTATGGAACACCCAATGAAACAACAAAATAAGCATATTTTTATATTTTTATTTTTTTCACAAATATCACAATTAGCTATTTGATAATTATATTGTTTATATCTACATATAGGACAAGAGGTAAAACAACAATTTTTTAAACAGTTCGAATGAAATATATGACCACAAAGTATATTAATACATACATTATTATACATCTTATTATTTTCATATATAGTGTCTACATTATTTTGTTTTTTCTTCCACTTATTTTTAATTTCGTTATCATATTTATTTTGTATAGAACTAATATAACGTATAACATGTAAATAGTAATTATATTTTTTTTTATTAAAATTTTTGAATTCTTCATTGTAGTCCGATTCTTCTTTACATGTAATTTTCTTATTTAAGATGTCATCAGTTGATACATCTTTAAATGACTCCTTATTATCTTCATATTGTTTTTCAAATATTAAAGAATCTTTAAGATCTTCTTTCTTCTTAAAATTTTTTGTGTCACTTTTTCCATACATATATTTAAATTTTAAACTTGAAGGAACATTTTTATCCTTCTCTATTGTTATGATATTATCAGGATCTTTTTTTTTTTTTATTCCAGTAAAATTTTTATTCTTTTCAAAATGATTATGAAATATGTAGGATATTATCTTACTCAAATTTTCTGAATATAAAGGTTCTAAACAAACTGCACATGAAAGTTGAAATTTATTTTGAGAAATAATATATAATGGATTAATAAATACTTTCTTTTGGATTTCATATAATTTGGTACGCATATGATAATATGCTAATGAGGAATCTTCTATTCTATTATTTTTTTTTTTTTCATTGTAGTGAGAAAATGTGTCCGTATTAATTATAAATTTTTTTTTTTTTTTTTTTTTATTTATACACGATTTTCTATTCATTGTAATATCTTTCACAAGATATAATTTTACATTTTTTTTTTTTTTCATATTAAAAAAAGTAAGTGTACGAGATTTTTTCATTATTTGTTTTACATATATATGAAATGTTAAAAAATAAATCATATATTCTTCATTACTTTTTGTATTTAATATTTTTAAAAAGAATATAAAGTTATCATAAGGATAAAAAAGTTCCAAAAATTCAGAAGGAGATATACAATTAGACACATTCACACAAAGTAATAACGAAATTTCGAATTCATTTTGCATATTATTTATATGATTTAATTTTTTCCCTTCTTCATTATTTCTTTTTTGATTTTTCAATATTTCATGTTTTTTAAATTCTTTATATAAAGAATAATTCTTGAAACATCTAATATATCCGGTTATAAGTTGAATTTGTGTATTCCCACAATTATAGGGGAATATATAATATATATTTTTTTTTTTTTTTAAATGTTTCTGTAATTGTTTATCGTCTAAAATGTTTTTCTTTTTTATATTAAATAAATTATTTAATAAAGTATAATGTCTTGTTTTCGTTGTGGAATGTGAACATTTTTTTTGTTTTTGTATTTTTCCATATATATATTTTTTTAATTTATATGTAAAAATATGATTTTTATTTTGTCCTTTTGGTACAACATATGTATCATTTATTTTTTCAAAAAGCATATTATTTGGGACATTATTTTCATTAGTATTTAATATATTATTATTATTTAAGTTTTTTGTTATTTCTTCTTTATTTTGTTCATTTATATAATTATTATTCTCATCAAAATTATTATCATTATTATTATTACTATTACTATTACTATTATTATTATTATTATTATTATTATTATTATTATTATTATTATTATTATTATTATTATTATTATTATTATTATTATTATTATTATTATTATTATTATTATTATTATTATTATTATTATTACTATTATTATTATTACTATTATTATTATTACTATTATTATTATTATCATTATTATTATTACTATTATTATTATTATCATTATTATTATTATTATTATTACTATTATTATTATTATCATTATTATTATTATCATTATTATTATTACCATTATTATTATTATCATTATTATTATTATCATTAATATTATTATTAGAATAAACTTTATTATTTGTATTATCTAAATTATAAAAACGATTAAATGTGTTTTGAAAATTTTCAATTTCTTTGTCAATTCTTCTATCCATTTCAATGAGATAATCATCCTGTCCCTGTTCAAGATATGAATAAGATTTATGATCTATATCTATTGATGGGAATAGATAGTTTGTTTTTTCATCTATATCTTTTTTATTATTTAATTTCAAATAATCTATTATTTCCTTATTATTAAGTATTGTAGATAGTTCCCTTTTATAATTATCATTATTTTTGTTTGTTTGTTCGTCTATATTACTATCAGAAGCAGATTTTAAAAGACTAGAATTTGAATTACAAATATCGTATTCTTTTTTTTCATTTTTAATGGGTTCTATATAATTTATATTATTATTATTATTATTATTATTATTTTGTCCATAAATGGAATCTGTATTCTCACTGATATCCATAACATTTATATTTTTAGAATTTTTCAGAACATGTTTATGATTTATTTCGTTATTTTCTTTTTCATATATCTTATTAGGATATAATAAAATTTTATCCCTTTCATTTTTTATATATTTATTTGAATTTATAATTTCTTTATTCTCATTTTCATCAGTTCGTTTTTGTAAGAAACAATTTTCTTCGTTTAAATTTTCTTTGTTTAAATATTCACTGTTTGAATTTTCTTTGTTTAAATATTCACTGTTTGAATTTTCTTTGTTTAAATTTTCTTTGTTTAAATATTCACTGTTTGAATTTTCTTTGTTTAAATATTCACTGTTTGAATTTTCTTTGTTTAAATTTTCTTTGTTTAAATATTCACTGTTTGAATTTTCTTTGTTTAAATGTTCTTTGTTTAAATATTCACTGTTTGAATTTTCTTTTTGTCTTAATATGTCAACCATATCTTTCTCAGGATATATTATTGGATCACAAAACGAATCGTTTGCTTGTTTTTTTGTTTTGCATTTTACTTTTTTTTTATTTTTTGGACCTTTTTTAAACATCTCAAGTTATTAAAAAATAAAAACAATAAATCAAAGAAGTTACATATGTATGTGTTATATTATATTACTGTGTTGTAAATAATAATATTTATACGTGTGAATATGTATTAAATATTGTATATATATTTTTAAATATGTAGAAATTATAATCCTTTTGTAACAAAAATGAGAAGATCTTTTTATAAATATATACTCATGCGTTCACATTTTTTTTTTTTTTTTTTTTAAATCGAGAATATAAGTTTCATCTCATTTTTTATAAAAGCATATTTTTCAATATTGAAATACATAATATACAAAGATATATATATATATATATATATATATATATATATATAATATGAAGACGTCAATTAAAATAAATATATTAATTTATATACTTTATTTTACCATATAATATATAAGAAACAAAATTTAATATATTCTTATATACACATAATATATATGATAAAAAATTCGGATGCTCAATAATACTCTTCATATAAAAGTAATACAAAAAGAAAAAAAGGAAATATTACATATATATATATATATATATATATTTATATTTATAGAAATAAAATTTTGCATTTACTCAAAAATATATATAATATAATATATATTATTAATATTATTAGAGATATATTTAATTGTTATATATATATATATTATATACGAATGCTAAAATATGTTAACACAAAATTGTGAACAAAGAAATGAAGGTTTTCTTTATATATATTGTAAAATATAATTCCATTTAATAAAAAAAAATTTATAATATATATATAAATATATTTTATAAAAATTAGGAACAGAAAAATATATGTTACATATCTATATGCATTCAAAAAAATAAAAAATATAATGGCTTATTTTGGTTGTTTTACTTTCAAAAAAAATTATTTTTTTAAAATATTGTAAATTATATAATTGAAAGTTTAAAAAAAAAAAAAATAAAATAAAATAATTAAAAAAAAATATAAAACATATTAAAATTTTAACATAATGATGTATAATATTATATGTATATATATAATATATATATATATATATACCTACATACGTACATTAGATACTCTTATTTAATGTACAAAATTTTCAAACTACAGTATATAATTTAAAAATAAAATTCGAGATATATTATTATGAATATATTTTTGACATATTATAGCCTCATAATTAAAATTTCGTATGTTAAATAAAATTTTTATATTTTTATTTTAGTAGATTATTTTTATAAACCTTTTAATTTAAGCTTTAGGTCATCATATAATTGTAATAAGAAAATTTTAACATTATGTAGACGTAATTCTGTATTATCCGTATACATTAATTGTAGTTTAGTTTGTATATTAGCATGCATGTCTAATGCAAGAAATGAAAAATATTCTAAATATAAGGATGTAAAGAAATTAAGTTTATCTTCCTTAAAATTTATAGTTTTATTTATATTTAAGACATTAATATATTCATCAATTCGTTGAGTAATATTTTCTACATGTTTTAATTTTTCATTTTCTTGTTTTCGTCCTACTTTTTCATTATATAAAATTTTGAGTTGCAATATTTTATCATATAGATTCATAATAATTTTTTTATTTTCTTGTGTTAAATCAAAATTATTAAGTGTAGTATTATTATCTACAAAAAGTTTACAATTTACTAAGAAGTCATCATTAGTGATATTATAATTATCGATTTTGAATCTGTATAAATTTAAAACAGATATTTCTCCAGTTTTATCTAATAATGAGATATCTAGAGGATGTGCTAAAATACCTATAGGAAACATATTATGATTAACTGTTGATGATTCTTTATCATTTGTATGTTTATTGTCAACAAATATCATAGCTATACTTACATTTCTATTTTTTCTTATTTTTTTTAAAAACTGAACCTTTTCCACTTCTGAAAATTTAATTACTGTTCTTTCTCCAGGTAATATATTTGAGTGCTCACTTAATTTAGATACAAATACAGACAAATCAATATTTTTTCTTTCTTTCCACACTAAAAGAAAATTATATATATTTAATATATGATTATTATCATATATTTTATTTAAATAATTTAATTCATGTCTTTCTAAAGTTTCATCGGTATCGAAAAATGATAAATCATTTCCAGATATTTTATTTTGTATTTTCTCATTAATAATTTCTTTATTCACTTCATTAATATAATTATTACTTTCCTGAATTATTTGTAGAATTTCTTTTGTAAATCCACCTGAAGGTTTCAGTTGTGTTCCAATAATCGGCAACTTTACTTTTTTAATAACTTCATTTTGTTCATTGGCTATTTTTTCTGAAATAATTTCTTTTTCTATTTTTTTTTTTAAATTATCATCTAACTGGTTCAAAACCTTTTTATCATCATGTGTATTGGACACATTATGACTAATAAAATTGTCTATATTCTTTTTATTTATATCATCCACATTAATATTATTATTATTATTGTGTAAATTGTGTGTAGTTTCATTATTCATTTCATTTGAGGTCATTTCATTTTTCAGATTTATATCTTTTACTTTCATACTTGAACTATATTCATTATTTGAAATATTTTCTTCATTTGGAGATTTAAGTTTGATATATTTTTTTACATTTTTTCTTTTCCATATTTTTTTAAAATCATTATGTACAAAAAAAAATGGATTATAGTTTAATGTATAACAATTTTTATGTTTTAAAGAATTAACATTATTATGGATATTAATATTCTGTGATGTATAATTCTTTATGTTCCTCTCTCTTTTGTTACATTCAAAAACGCTTGCGTCATTTTTTTTATTTTTATTTAAATAATAAAGTATATGATAAAATGAAGCGTTTCTTTTAATCCCTTTTTTAATACTATAACTTTTTTTCCAAAATAAAAAAAGAAGAAATAGTACTTTGATGAGCCTTAACATAATATATAGTACGGGTCAGTACAAAATATGAAAAGGAATAAATATTGTATATATATATATATATATATAATAATAATATATATATAATTATATATATTATATTTACATTGTTATTGTTTTGATTTAATATAACATTCTTGTTCGTATATTTTTAATTTTATTATTATAATATTCATTTTGAAGAAAAATTAAAAAGAGATAAAAAAAAAAAAAAATTAATCAAATAAAAGAAAAGAAACATTTCTGATATTAACGAAATTATTTAATATAATTATATATATATATAATGATCAAATATTATATGTGTATATAAATATACTATATTGTATTATATATATATATATATATATATATATAACCATTTAGAAAAAAAAAAAAATATATTATGTAGATATTATATATTTACGTTCTATCAAAATAAATACATTTATGTTATATTTTTTATTTTAAATTATAATTCATATGAATATGTGAAAAAATAAAAAGAAAGAGAAGAAAATGATTTTTAGAAGATTAATATATCAAACGTCGAAACGAATTAAGGAAAAAAATACATTTTTTACATTTTTAAAAAAACAAAAATATAAAACTATTGGCAATTATAATATGAAAGAAGAAAAGAAAGAATATGAAGCATGCCCAAATCATGTTACAACACCCTTATACAAATCATATAAAGGTCACGATTTAAAAATAATATATGAGAATGATTATTTTTTAGTTATTAATAAACCATATGATATCAAATTAGAGAAAGGAAAACTCGATGACATATATCCATCTGTAGAGACGTTACTTTACCAAAAAAGGGACTTGGATGTGCTCAGGTAATATATAATGAAATTATATTTTTGTTGTATAAGAGGATATATATACTTCATAAAAATAAATTAATATATATATATATATATATATATATATATATATATATATATATATTTATATTTATATTTATATTTATATTTATATTTATATTTATATTTATATTTATATTTATATTTATTTTAATTTTAGGATATGTGGACAACTTGATTATGCGACCAGCGGTCTTCTTATTGTCGCGAAAGATAAGCTAAGCTGTAATATTTTAAATTATAATATAGAGAGTAAAAATATAAGTAAAATATATTTAGCTATATTATATGGTCATCTTCCATTAGATATCCTTCATATAAATACACCTATAAGTAAAAACAAGGAAGGATTTAAAATGAAACTTTGTTATAATTATAATGATTATTATGACAATGGTAAGTATTGTTATAGTTTAATATATCCTTATAAACACAGTTATATAAATAATGAAAAGGTTACTTTATGCGAAATGAGGACAGTAACAGGGAGAAGACATCAACTGAGGTTACATTCTCTTTCTTTAGGAAGTTCGATTGTAGGTGATGAAACATATTTTGATGATATGATAACAAATAAATATAAAATTGATTATAATAATGTTAATGGAAAAAATGAGAATGACAAGGATAATGACATTAAAGAAAATTATAACAATAAAAACAATTATGTTAATTGCCATGATAGCAAATTATTATGTAATGAAAAAAAAAAAAAAAAAATACATGTTGAAAGGATGATGTTACATTGCTGGATTATATTAAAGAATAAAGAACTCAATATTTTAAAGAAAAGTGAAAGTATAAATAATTTAGAAAAACAAATTTTTGATCAAGATTTTATAATTTGTGAAGATGAGTTAAGTCGATTTGCTAATGAAAATTCACGTACTTTTGAAGAATGTGTTTTAAAAAATAACGATTTAATTAATACTAGCTTTATTAATTATAATTTAAAAGGTATTAAAAAAAATATAAAAAATATTGATAGAAAATTAAAGAATAATTTAAACAATAAGAGCAATGTAACTAGACACGTGGATACGTCATTCAATAATTCACATAATAGGAAAATAACAAAAGATAATAATATAACAAAATATGAACAACATCCAAATAACCATGTTTTATTAAATTCCAACAAAGCTCCTATTATTAATGTAACAGATAATTTCTTAAATTATGAAAACGTAAATAAAAATAATATATATGAAATAAAAAATGATAAATATAAAAATCCGAATGACCTTTTTGACGATATTCATGATACATACAATAAATTTAACTGGGGATAATTTTTTTTTTATTAACGCTTATTATAATGTGTAATAATTCAATGTGGTATCCATATTTATATATTTCTTTTTGATTTTTATATATTTTATTTTTTTTTTTATCTTTTGTTTGAAACTTGTGTTACCAATTTTTTTTTTTGTTATACGAATTTTTTTTTTATAGAAGAAAATAATTTGAATGTTTTTGGTAAAAATAAATAAATAAATGTAAAATGAAGATATAAAAAGTATGTAGCTTTAAAAGAATCAAAACAAATATATAAAAAAATAAATTCTGTATAAATATATATATATATATATATATATATATATATATATATATATTTATTTATTTATTTTATGTAACAATATAATTTATATGTTCTTATTCCCATACATCCATATATTAAAATTTTGAAATTATCTCCTATAGATAACTGTTTATTTATGTTGTCGGGTTTGTTCTTTATTTTAAAGTAATTTACGAATAAACACTTTTCTTCTTTACCTTTTTTTTGCTTTTTATGTTCTGTATAATATTTTCTTTTCACAATATTTGTATCTGTAGTCTCATCACTTGAAAAGGTAACATCTTCTTTTAAATTAGATTCTATATAATTTTCTTTATAATGTAAATACTTCATTTTAATGTATAATTTTTTTATTTTTTCAAAATGGAAAACTTACTAGTGAAAAAAGGAAGAAAATATAAATACACATAATGATGATATATATATATATATATATATATATATATATATATATATATATTTATTTATTTATTTATTTATATTTTTATATCATTTATTTTATATTTTTGGAGAATCTGTTTATACGGTAAATAGAACTTACTCTTTACAAGTACATAAAAGAAATAGAAGGTATGATAATTCTTTTCTTTTCCTTATCATATATAATTTGCTGACTTTTTTATTTTGTATATGTAAAATAAAAGATAAATGTATAAAGGTTCTGAACCTTATTATTTATTTTTTATTTTGTATATGTAAAATAAAAGATAAATGTATAAATGTTCTGAACCTTATTATTTATTTTTTATTTTGTTCATGCATAAATACTTAAGTATATTACACCTGAATGGTTTTTATAATGTTTTATTTTTTAATAATATAAAAATTTTACAATAGAAATAATAAGACAGAAATTAAATATATAAAAAGTATAATATATAATTATTTGATTTTGATTTTGATTTTTTTTTTTTTGGGGTGCATGCAAGACATATATTTAAAAATAACCATATTATTGATGAGTATTTTAATAAATGATTAAATATAGAGAAATAAATATTTTTCCCCACGATAAAATAAATATATATATATATATATATATAAATACTCATGTTCCTTATATGTTATTGTTGAAAAATATACATATAATAGTGTGCATAATATATATATTTTATATGTTGTAAAAAGAAACCTTCTTTATAAATATGCTGCATCCATATGAATGAATAAATAAATAAATAAATAAATTATATATATGTATAATTTTTCATATATACAAAAATATGTTGAGCACTTCTATTATACCACCTGAAACTGTGGCATATGAATATTTTTATAAAATTTCATATTAAAAAAGTATATAAGATACTATATTGGTTTTTTGGTATAACTTCATTTTATTTTTACCATTCTCGTATATATATATATATATATATATATATTATATAAATAAAGATAATTTCAAAACAAAGGGGAAAATATATATATATATATATTATTTATATTATATATTTATTAATATAATAAGCTTTTTTATTTATTAAAATATATGAACATAATAATCTATACATTTTCTTATTTTTAATATATTCCTCAAAATATACTTTTTTTAATAAAAAAGGACAATAATCATTATTTGTAACAGTGTTTCTCTCGAAATATTATATATGTATTTTATATTAATTATAGAGAGAGAAAAAAAAAAATGTATACATATATAATGTATGTTATAAATTTATATTTAAGGTTTGATTTAAATAGAAGAATTGTTTAAAAAAAATAAAACATAAAATAACAAATTAACATTTTTACAACATAGAGTTTATTATATATATATATATATATATATATATATTATGATTGATTGATTCATTTATATATATATATATATATAATTATTATTCTTTTTTTAAATAAGAAAATATTTATCCCTTCTTTTTTGATAGCGATAATATAAAATACCATCATTAAATAAATAAATATACATATATATATATATGTTATATTTATATCTTATTATGCGTAAAAATAAATATATACAATAAACCCACTGTATCATATTTTTTAAAAACTATATATCGATGAATAAATAATTTCTTATTTCGATATATAAAACCTTTTTAAGTATATTATGTATGAATTATACAATTCATAAATTTAACATATATATATATATATATATATATATATATATATATATATATATATATATATATAATATATATGTTGATATTATATTTTAAATAATTTCATTAAAATTTTTTTTTTTTTTTTTCTTTTTACAAATTACTTTATATTACGTGACTCCCCTTCAAATAATTAAATATAATAATTTCCCCATATTATATATTATTATTATACTTTTTTATTATGTCGGCTTTTGAAGAATTGGGGTTACATAGCGATTTATGCGCAGTTCTAGAAAAAAATGGCATTGATTTACCAACGGCTATTCAACAAGAGTCCATCCCTCTGACATTAGGGGGAGGAGATTTATGTGCTTGTGCTGAAACTGGTACAGGAAAGACGTTAAGTTTCATATTTTCTTCTTTACAGATAGTTCACGAATTAGTTCGAAATATAGGTAACTATGAAGATGTGGGTATTAGAAAAAATAACAATAATATTGAGAATAATAATGATAGTAACATTTGTCACATTGGGGATGATAATGATAAGAATAAAAAGGTGAGTTACATAAAAACTGTTAATAAGAACTCAAAAGTAATAATTAAAGACAATGAATGCATATGTAATAATAATAATAACAATAGTAATTTCCTTTTTGAAGAAATTAAAGTTGACTGTGAAATAACGAATGGATTATATGCATACGAAATTGAAATATTATCTAAAAGTTATGTGAATGTTGGTTTTTGTCCATCCATTAAAGAAACATTAAAATATAATTATACCTACTGTAGTAATGGTAATAAATATAATAATAATAGACAAGAACATTATGGTGAATATTTTTCAAATAATGATATTATAACATGTTTAATTAATAAAAATAATAATACTATATCTTTTAAAAAAAATGGGAAATTTTTAGGTAACGCTTTTAAAATTTTTTATAAATATAATGATGTTGCATTTTTTCCATATATATGGGGAAAATATTTCCATATTAAACTGAATTTTGAAAATTTAAAATATGTTGATCGTTCATTACATTTTAATGAACTATGTATTTTATTAACTTCAAATTATCATGATAATGATACTTTAAGTGATAGGAAAATATTTATTTCATCTGAAAATATAAGGGACGAAAAGAATTTTAAAATAGAGAAAGCAAATACGCAAACACATAATTATCAAACTAATAATAGTATAATAAACGAATATACACATAATTATAATCAACAAAATTTCAATAATAAAAAAAAACTATACTGTATTGTTTTATGTCCTACTAGAGATTTAGCACAACAAACATATAATAATTATTTAACGTACTCTGAATGTTTTAATAATCCTTCTATTAATATTGGAATATTAGTAGGAGGAGAGCAGAGAGGTAAAGGTCATCATATTAATAACGATGGATCTTATAATATTGTTGTAGGTACATGTTTTAAATTAATTGAATGTATAAGAAAAAATTCTATAAATGTTAATGATATAAGATTATTAATATTAGATGAAGCAGATGAATTAATAAATAATGATGAAAAAACAGTTTTAGAAATTAAAGATTCTTGTATGAAATATGGACATCGTGTCCAAACTTTATTTTTTTCTGCGACTTTGCAAGACAAAAATGTTAAGGATTGTATTAATAAAATAACCAATAAACCAATATTTGTTGATTTGAAATATGGAAAAAATAGTATACCATCCCACATATATGTATGTCTATATTATGTCAATGATGAAAATTCGAATTTATCTTATATTATAAAAGAAAGTGATAATAATAATCATAACAAAGAAATATATAATATCCTTTATAATGAAAAATTATATCATATGAATACAAGGGAATTATATGAATATACAGATAAAGTACATATCTTAAATAATTCAAATTGCAATTTAAAAAAAAATGATAAGGAACAAATTTCTTTAAATATAAAAATGAATAAACTAAAAAAATTAGTTCAAATAATTAATGTTTTTAATATGCAAAATGGTATTATATTTTGTCGAACAAATTTAGATTGTGACAATGTATATAATTTTTTAAATGCTGTAGGTGATGGTAAAGCTTATAAAGGTACCGTTGAATCACTTAAAGAAAATAAATATTCCTGTGTTATATTAAAAGGAAAAATGTCAAATGATGAAAGAAAAAACAATCTTCAAGCTTTCAAAAAAGGTGAAGTACGTTTTTTAATATGTACAGATGTAGCTGCAAGAGGTATTGATATACAGAATTTAAGATATCTTATTATTATGACCTTATCTGATAATATTAATACATTTTTTCATAAAATTGGTAGAGTAGGAAGAGATGGAAAAAACAGTTTATGTATTGTCTTAAGTGCAGATAATGAGCAAGAAGAAAAAGTATGGTTTCATACTTGTCCTAGTAGAGGAATTAATTGTTACAATAGAAATTTGAAAGAAAATAAAGGATGTACTGTATATATTAAAGAAAGTGATTATATTAAAACTATTAATGATATGTTAGAAGTACCTATGCATGTATTAGATTCCAAATATTATTATGCTGAAAATGTTGTTGATCCTTTAAATTATTTTAAAAAACATCCAGTTTCTAATAAAAGTAGAAGAAATAAAAATCAAAATGCTAACTCTATTTTTCAAGAATCAGCCCATATAGATGTATTATCTTCCTTTGCTTCAAACATTAATGGTATAAAAAAATTGCAGTCTGCTATTAGTTATAAGCACTATGAATTGTTGAACTTTCAAATATGAAAAAGGATCATTAATATATATACACATATATATATATATATAGTACAAATTTTTTAAAAGAGAAAACTGACTGCTAGTTGGTATTTGATAAATATAAATCTTAATTGATATATGCGTATAATTGAAAAATAAATATATACATGTATTTATATTATTTGTAAGTTTTTTATGATTGAATGTTTACATTTTAATCATGCCAATTTCTATTTGTGATTTAATTAATATAAAAAGGAAATATATATATATATATATATATATATTTATTTATTTAATTAAATATGTTTATATTTGAGAAATATATCCCAATTTGAAAAATTATATATTCAAAAAATTAAGCATTATAATTCTTCCCAAATACAATATATAAGAATATAAAAATGTTCATGTATTCCTTTTGCTTCGTTTTTTTTCAAATAACATTTTTATAAAAATTCTTTTTTCTTTTTCTTTTTCTTTTTCTTTATTTTTTTTTTTTTTTTTATTTCACAAATGTATCATATATATATATTTATAATTTTTCGTACACATTTTTTAAAGATATTATATACGGAAAAAATATATAATTAAATACATATATATATATATTATTTTATTTTATTTTATTTTTTTTGTATAATTATTAAAAGAAATAAAGTCTTTAAATATGCACAAAATATTTTAACAATGAACCATTTTTTGAATTATTTAAAAGAAATAATGTATGAATCATATTTGATATAATTATAAAAGAATATATAAAAAAATATAAATAAATAAATATATATATATATATAATTTCTATGTAACATCATGATAATATGGTATAATTATTCAGTGGGGTGTGCTAAGAATTTTTTAAGGTCGAAAAATTATTATAAATACTACCATTCTGCAAAGTTGTTTCAACGGAGGCAATTTTCTCTGTTCAATAATAACAACAAAAATTGTGTAGCAAATAATTTGAATAATAGAACAGATTTTATTCAATTATATCACAATTTAATAGAAACGAAGAAAATTGAAAATGATCCTTATCAATTTAAGCTAATTTTAATATTGCAGGCATATCAAGAAAAAATTATAATTAATAGATATATATAAATATATGTATATATATATATATATGTAATATTTATAATTTCCCTATATTCTTTTTTATAGGCGCTTGAAAACAATCTCAATAATTACTATCACCATGTACAGGATAAAAAAAGAAAAAATATGAGTACCGAAATAAATAATAAAAAGAAGTCATTTCTGAGTTCATGGTTTTGTAGAAATAAATATATAGAAGGAAAGGATCATTCGATTAATGATTCAAATGATGAACATATAATTTTAGATAGTTTAAAAAATGATGATAGTTTTTTTTTATTTGACAATGATACATATAAAAATTATAAGGATTTAAAATATGATGATATAAAAGATGAGAAATATTTTATGAATGAAGTTAATATAGAAGAAAAATCTATCACATATATAAGAGGTTTATATATATATGGAAGTGTAGGTAGAGGCAAGACATATTTTTTAAATTTATTATTTGATAGAATAAAATTAAATAAATTAAAAATGCATTATCATAATTTTATGCAAGAAATACATAGAAAGTTTCATGAAGAAAAAATGAATAATTCAGAAGATCCAATAAAAAGTATATCAATAAAAATGAGTAAAAAATATAAAGTTATATTTATAGATGAATTTCAAGTTGTACATATATCTGATGCTATGGTTATAAAATCTTTATTTAAGCACCTTTTTTATCAAGGAACCATTTTATTATGTACATCAAATAGAAATCCTATACATTTATATCATAATGGTTTAAATAGAGATCGTTTTTTACCTTTTATAAAATTATTATTTAAATTTAATTATATATTTGAAATTGATAATTATCATGATTTTCGTTTAAAAAATATACACACTAAAGATGATATATATACCTTACCAAATAAAACATTTGAGCAAGTGAAAAATCTTTGTAGTGATTTATATTGTAGATGTTATAATAAAGATATAAATTATGTAAGACAAAATGAGAAATTTAATCAAATTTTAATTGTTTCAAATCTTAAAAAATGTATTATTCCATATATGTTAAATAAATATTCTGTATTTTCTTTTCAAGATTTATGTAGTAAAAATGTAAGTATTGATGAATATAATGCCATATCAAATAATAGTCATACTATATTTATTCATGATATAGAAAAAATGAATGAAGAAAGTAAAGGAAATGAAATGAGAAGATTTATTTTGTTAATAGACATTTTATATGAAAAGAATACTAAAGTTTTCTTTTATAGTAATATTCCTATATTTCAAATTTTTCAAACAAATTGTATTATTTCGCACTTTCAAAATTTATTGGACAAAATGAAATCTCAATATGATCACTTTAAAACTTTTAAAGAATCACTGAAGGAACAATTAAAGGATGGGACATTTAATAGGGAGATATTTAGAAGGATAATGTTATCATTTGATACAACTACAGAGTAATAATATATATGTGTCTAAAATAATATAATATATAATAATAAAAATAATTATCCATTTTATTATGTATATTTCCTTCTTGTAGAATAAGTGATAAATTATTTGATTCTATAAATTACAATTTGAATAAGGAGTACATACCAATAGAACACCTTAGGTAAATAAATATAAATAAATATGTACATATTATATATATATATATATATATATGTATATTATAATTAAGGGAGAAATATATATTATTTATTCAATTTAATTGTATTTTTTTTTTAGGAGAGTTTTGTGCTTTCACATTATGAATTACGAAATTGATATAAAAGAACATTTAAAATTTTTGGAAGATGAAGATCTAATAGTAGAACCTATTCCTTATTTACTATTCGAGTAGAAAGAATATATAAATAAATAAATAAATATAAATATATAAATATATATATATATATTTATGTGCAAATAAATGTTTTCATTTCTTATTTCCTTTTAGCGAAAACGATATAGATACATCACAAGAAAATACCTTCGCATCAATGAGAACATTATCGAGGTATGATAAAATATACTACTTATTATATGTGTAATACTTATAAAAGTGACATATTTTTATATATGGATAAATTTTAACTATTATAAGAATTTGTAGTTTTTTCCACTTATATATGAGGGTTTACATATGTATATTTTTATTTATTTACTATGTATATACTTTATTTTTGTAGAATGAAGCATATGTGCACATCATCATATTTGGACAAGCATAAAAAACTATACGAGAATAATATATAGCATATTATATATATATATGCAATGTTATTTAAATATAATATTTTTATATGCGATTTTTTTATTATATACTACATATATATATATATATATATTTTTTTGGACTTTATGTTTCGTTTTATTTTTCTTCATAAGTATGAAATAACATAATTCTAATATATGTTTAAAGCACAATTTTTAAAATTAACTTTCTTTTATTAACACGTTTCCTATTTTTTTCTTTATTTGTATAAAATTGTATGTTATAAAATAACAAAAGTTGATCATATATTATAATGAAATTATTATTTTATGGTATATTATGAATATACGATTAAAATAAAAAAGATATATAAGTATATACATATGTATATATATATATATATATTAAATGTATAATATTTTTAATACTTATTTGGGATTACACTTTTAATAATGAAAAAAGTATCTGAAAAGACACAAGTAATATATCATATGTGTATAATAAGATAATAAAACTATAACATATTTATATAAGAGAAAATGATAATTAAACTTTTATATGTTTTTAGATAGAACTATGACACAGAAAAAAAAAAAAAAATATATATATTTTTATTTATGGAATGAATAAGCAGTTATATAATGAAATGTTAATATTAGAACAGAGGCAAAAGTGTTTACACAAAACTATTTATGTACATTTATGTATATATATATATATATATTTATATTTATTTATTTATATATATATATATATATCTATAGTATGTCATATAAATTTTTGCCTTTAGAAAGTATATAACAAGGAAAACTCCAAATCCTTCAAAAGAAGAGAAGAACAGAAAAGAGAAAACAGAAAAGAAAGCAGAGGGAATTACAAAAAGGAATACAAAAATGATAAGAATGAAACAAACAAAGGAACGAATAAAAAACTTAGATATGTCTTAAAAGTTGATACGGATGGTGAGTACAAAAATAAGAGGAATAAAACAAAGGCTGATATACAAAAAAAAAGAAATAATAAAAGAAGAAGTTTATCAGTAGTTATACCCAATTATGAAAAGGATATAATGAATAATATAAAACTAGCTGATAAAATATATAAACTATCAACTAACAAATCAAGCGATGATGATTCTTACGAATCATATGATGCTAATGAAAGAAGTACTAGTTCAAAAAATGAAAATAGAAAAAATTATTGGAAAAGCAAAAAAATTAAAAATAGAAGAAGCCTAAGTTGTGGGAACTATAACTCAGATAGTAGTAATACTCAAATAAATAAAAAATTTGATATTAATATTAATGAGGTTCAAACAAAGTATAAAAATAAAAATATAAAAATTATATATGATGATGGGGGAGCTAAAAGGATTGTAGTGAAAAAGAAAAGAAAAAATAAGAAGGAAGGAAAACGAAATGAAGATAATGATGAAGAGGTCGATGGAGATGCTGACGAAGAGGATGACCATATAGACGATGAAGATGAAGATGAAGATACTGTTGATGAAGACGAAGATGAAGATACTGATGATGAAGACGAAGATGAAGATACTGACGAAGAAAATGACGACTATGGTGATTATGATAATGAATGTGATGAAGATGAAGTTGATAATAAACGAAATGTTCTTAATAATCGTAGGGAAAAAAAAAAAAAAGAATCAAAAGATAATACAAAAAAATTAAAAAATGGGGGGAAAAAAAGTAGTAAGTATAAAAAAATAAAAAGTAGGAAGAAGGAGAAAGAAAACGAAAAAAATACAAAAAACTCATATAATGTAAAAAAAAAAAAAAAAAACATGGCATTAAGTAACAGTTATTCTAGAGAAAATACAAAACTAAATATAAACAAAGTGAAAAATAAATTATATGAACTCAATGACGATGAAAACGAAAACGAAAACGAAAACGAAAACGAAAACAAAAAACAAAATATTAACAAATTTGATAATGGTAAAAAATATGTAGATATGGATTATGAAAATATGAAAAGAGGAAATAAGCGATATTCAAGTATGTATGAAAAAAGGAGGGTACATAATACTAACGAATATGGAGAAAATGAAAAAATGATATATGATCAGACTAAGTGTGATCAGAATGAATATTATCTAACTAAATACCAACCAAATGAATATAATCCAAACAAATACCAACCAAATGAGTATAATCCAAACAAATACCATCCGAATGAGTATAATCCAAACAAATACCATCCGAATGAGTATAATCCAAACAAATATCATCCGAATGAGTATAATCCAAACAAGTATCATCCAAATCAATATAATACGAATAAACATGAGGATGCTATATCGAATGAAATTAAAAATATGTACTATTCAAAAGAAAAGAAAAGTACATTACATGCATGCTCCGAATATGTTAATATAAAAAACAAAGAAATGAACAATAAGCTTTTTCTTAATATAAAAGAATTTATTTTCAAAATGCACTTAAATCTCGAAAATATTAAAGAAATGATCAAAAATAAGAATGATTATTTATTAACAACATTTCAGTCATCTTATCATAATATTGTAGACTATTGTAAAAAAAATGAGGTACAAAAAGAGAATTTTTATAAAATAATATTTCAAGATTTGTTTAGTTTGTTAAATGAATTTATTATGGTGGATGATTACACTAAGAGGTTTTTCTTTAGTGTTGAAAGAGATGTGAGACAAAAATGTTTGGAAAATATAAAAAGTGAATTTTATAATTTTATAAATAAATTTATAAATCCAAATGAGAATAACAAAAATGTATTATCTTCACATTGTAAAAATGACGAATGGTTTGTTTCATCGGATAGATACAAAAATAGTACAATGAATATACAAGAAATGCTCACAAGTAAACAAGAGAAACCTAGTAATATATTTTCCACAATATCTATGTTACACAGTAATGCTATTAGTAATAGTCAGGTTAATGGGATGAATTTTAACAACAATAAATCTTATGATCAAAATATTAGATATACAAAAAATTCCTTATCCAGTTTACATAATATAAATAATGATAATATGGTTAAGAGTGAAATTTTAAAAATTGATCGTTTGAATAACGACTTGGTTCTGAAACTTAACAAATCAAGTATATTTCAAAATACAAATGATGAAAATCTTAATGTAATAGAATATTTAAAAACTCTTATAAAAAATGAAAAAGAAAAGTATGATAGGTTAGAATTTTTATATGATGAGATAAAACAAAAGTATGATTTACTTCAAAAAAAAAGAGAAGATGACATATATTATAAACAATCACATATATCGCATAATAATAAAATACATGAAGAAGAAAACTTATCTTTTTTTGAAAAATTGAACAGGAAACAATCTATTATAAAATACGAAGAACAGAAATTAGAAGATTCTTCCAAAAAGATTGTGGAAGAAAGCTTGAAACTTAGCAAAATAAAAGAAATTAACGAACGAAATAAAAAAGATTTAGAAATAGAAAAAGAATTAATAAAAAAAGAAAACGAGGAAATAATAAATGAAAATGAATTATTAATAATGAAAAAAAAAGACATGGAAAATGATATACTAATTATGCAACAACAGAAAAAAGATATTGAATTGGAAATAGAATTAGTGGAGAAAAAAAAGGAAAAAATGCAAAAGGAAAATGAACTCTTAGATGATAAAAAAAAAAAATTGGATGAGGAAAACATTCTTTTGGAGGAAAGAAAGAAAAAAATGGATGAAGAAAATATTTCTTTGGAGGAAAGAAAGAAAAAAATGGATGAAGAAAATATTTCTTTGGAGGAAAGAAAGAAAAAAATGGATGAAGAAAATATTTCTTTGGAAGAAAAAAAGAAAAAAATGGATGAAGATAATATTCTCTTGGATGAGAAAAAAAAAGAAATAGTTAATGATCACAATACGTTCATACAAACAGAACATAATTTATTAAATGAAAAGAAAACCAAAATACAAGAGGATTATAATATAATTGAAGCGGAATTAAAAGAAATGCATAGTAAACAAATATTATTGGAAGAAACAAAAATAAAAATAGAAAATGATGAAAATGATATAAAAAGAAAACAATCACAGATAGAAAATATATATAGAAAAAATAGTATGATGATAGATAATATAAATTCATATTCATATAAATCCATTATAAAAACGAAGACATTTAATTTCGACAATAATATAGAAGAAGAAGATAAAATAACACAAAAAAAAAATACTAAAATATATACTGATGATATATCAAATATGCTAAAGGAAAATAATAAATCCAGTATTTACAATATAAATAGTGAAAAGGATATAATAATGAATGAACAAGAAATATATAATAATAAAAATAATACTTTTAATAATGATATAGAAAAGGATCTTACGAGTGTAATGGAAAATAATAATTTCAATAATATATCATATAAAAAATGTCAAAGTAAAATTTATGATATAAATGAAAATAATAATAAGTTTCTTATGGACAGAGAAAATATTATAAAGTTTCAAAATGATATTAATGAAAAGGAAAAGTTACTTAAACAAAGAGAGGAAATATTATATGAACAAAAAAAAAATTTTGAAAAAGAAAAAAATGAATTACATTTATTAAAAGAAAGTGTTTTAAATAAAATGAATATTATAAAAAATAGAGAAAATGAACTTAATAAAAAAGAAGAAGAATTAAAAAAAATGAAAGAAATATTATTAAGTAAAGAAAATACAATAAATTATTCATTAAATTCATCCAAAATAAGTAAGGACATATTGGAATATAATAAATTAGAAGATGTCACGAAAAAAGGAGACATCAATATGTCAACAATGAAAAATTTTAAGTCTCATTTAAGCCATACAAATAATATTGAACCATTTAAAAACGATATCAATAATGATAAGTTCTATGAGGATAATATATCATCTTATGGGGATAACTTATCACATGATAACAATGTGAAGTATAATAGTAACCTATTATGTGATAATAACATGACACTTGATAATAACATATCTGATGGTAATAATATATCTTATGATAATAACCCCTCGTATAATACACATATGAAATTAAGCGAATTAGAAGAGTATAACGAAAATAAAAATAAAGATAACATAGATTATTATGATAAAGATAATTTTGTTGATAGAAATAATATCATTAACAATAATAACTTTAATATATCAAAAATCTCAAATGATAGCATTTCAGGAAATATGGATATGAATGAATTACATGATAATTTAAATAACAGTTTGAAGGAAATACAAATGTATAAGAGTTTATTAAAAAGTAGAGATTCAGAAATAAATACATTAAAATTAAAAATTGAAAAACAAAGGAGTAAAGAAAAGTTGAAACAAAATAATATAAACAATTTAAATGATAGAAGTTCTGATACGAATAATATATATATTAATGGCAACATAAGTAATGGAGTGAATTATGACAATTCAATGAATGTCCTTGAGCTACCAGAAAGGGTAGCACACATCAATTAAAAAGAAAGCATATACATACATACATACACATATATATATATATATATATATATATATATATATATATATATATATATACATATTTGTGTGTACTTTTATAACTTTCCTCTTGTTTTTTTTTTTTTTTAGAAATGTTTGAATTTATCTGAAGTGGAACATAATGAAAAAATGAAAAATATCCTCAGTAATGAACTTATATCATTATATAAAGAAATAAATAATATCAAAGAAGAATACAATATAAATGTACTCAAGAAAAATGAATTTATAGGAAATCTTTTACTTAATTTGTAAAAAAAAAAAAATTATAAAATGAATATAAATGCACATATCTATATATATATATATATATATATATATATATATATAGATGTTGAATTTTTTCATTTCATTTTTATACTTTTTATTTTTCAAGTTTAAATGACTTAAGAAATAATTATAGATTAAAAGAAAATTATTATGAAAAAGAGGTTCATAAAAGTCAAATAATTATAAGCGAAAGGGAGGATTACATAAAGGAACTGCAGTATAAAGAATACATAAAAAAAAAATAATAAAATAAAATTAACATATATTAATATGTATATATTTGTTTCATTCCTTGTTTTATTTTTCATAAAAAAATAAAGACGTGTATATTTTCCAGCATAAAAAAATATATATATTTTTTTGAAATATTATTTATTATATAACTATTATTATATATATATATATATATATATACATATAAATTTTTTTTTCTTTTTTTTTTTTTTTTGAAGGAATACATTGAATGAAAAAAAGTTGAAGGAAATATCTTATAAAAAGATGCTGTTAAAAATGAATCAAATAAATGATACATATAAATTAAAAAACAAAAGAAGTTTATCAACTGTCGAATTATTAAAACAAGATATAAAATTTCTAAATGAAGATGTTTTAAAAAAAAAAGAAATGGTAACTTTGTCTACAAAATTATTAAGAAATAAAATTTGATTTAATAAATTATATGTTGCATAAAATATAAAATTATAATACGATAATCATACATATATTATTTGTATATATATTATAAAATATTTTTAATTATTTTGAAAAATATATTAATTAATTTCCTATAATAAATAATACATATTATCAGAAATAAAAGAAAAAAAAAAAAATATATATATATATATATATATTATAAATAAAATATCTAATGTATTATTTGTGTTAAAACTATATGTATATATATATATATATATATATATATGTGTATAATATAATATTTATTTTTCCCTTAACCTTTTTATAAATACGTAAACATCATTTTCATTGTATTTTTATTATTTTCATTTTATAATTTTTTTTTTTCTTTTTCCATTTCTTTTGAAGATTAAAAAATTTGAAGTATCTAAGTGATTAAATAAGTACAAAAACAAGTATGAGATTCATAAACATGCGGTCCAATTTGTATATATTAATAAAAAAATTATAAGTGGAAACAACTAATACCAATATATAATATACCTTATTATAAATTAAGTACATATATAACATCACATTGGATATATATATATATATATATATACATATATGTATTTACAATTATATTATATAAATATTATATATCATTTAATTCTTTTTTTTTTTTTTTTTTTTTTTTTTTTTTTTTTATTAAATGTAAAAAAAAAAAAAAAAAATTAGCAGGAATATATTTTTTCCTATTTCCTATTTTTTTATTTCTTATTTTTTTATTTCTTATTTTATTATTTTTTATTTTTTTATCTCTTATTTTTTATCTTTTATATTTTTATTTCTTTTTCTTTTTTTTCTTCTTTTTTTATTTCTTCTTTTTTTATTTCTTCTTTTTTTATTTCTTACTTTTTTTTTTTTTTTTTTTTTCTTCTTTTTAATGTAACATAATAATATTGTCACATATATATTATTATTATATATATAAATATATGTATAAAAGAACAATTTCCTATTTTTATATAATATTTTATATGAAAAAAATTTATATATGTGAACTACAAATAAAAAAAAAAAAGAATAAACATTTAATTTTTAATGAAATATTAAAAAAAAAAAAAAAAAAGTGTAATATATTATAGAAACATTGAATTTTCCCTTTTTCTAAATTAAAAAAATATATTTTTTTATTATAAAAGGAGAGAAAAAAAATAAATAAATAAATAAAATAATAATAAAATTGAAAATTTTTGAAACAAAATAAAAAAAAAATTAAAGTAAAATATAATAATACAAAATCTTAATGTATAGATATACAAATGGGTAAAAGTAGTAACAAAAAAAAAAAGATTTATCAAAATGTTGCAAAAATAAAATTAAATAATAAGCCATCCTTAAAAGTACTAACAAAATAAAAAGAATTATACTATTCGAAAATATTAATATATTTTGTTTTTATTATTACGAATACATTTTAATAATAAGAATGAAAAGAAAAATAATTAAGATTCATATTATGTTATATGTATATATATATATATATATATATATATATATATATATTTGTATATGTTTTATTTTATTTTTTCTTTTATAGTGGCGTCTAATAAATAAAGAATCAAATTTTTTTGATAGGGTGTTTGAGGAAAATTTAATGAGTGTAAGTATATATATTGTATATATATTGTATATATATATGTACATATTTTGTATGGATATATGTCCTACATAAATATTTTCGTGCATATATTATTCTCATGTTTTTGATATGCTAAATATATTATAAATGTTATGTATGTATCTTTCGAATATATATATATATATATATATATTGATTTATTTATTTATTAATATTCGAATAGTTTCAGAAAATGTCCTTGAATGAAAATGATTATTCTTTAGAAAAAGAAAATCACTTGGAAACCAAAATTGTACATGTGGTTAAAAAATTAAAAAGAAAAAAAAAAAAAAAAAAGGTAAGTACATTTATAAAAAAGAAAATTTGTGTATGAACATATTTCTTTTTTTTTTTATGGTGAAAGCAGTAGTACAAATAGTTTCAATAGTACAACCCAATTGAGAACATTTTTTCCTTCAGTGCAAAGAATATATATATATATATATATATATATATATATATATATATATATATATTTTTATATTTTTATATGTATAATTATTATTTGCCTTTATCATTATATTTTTTTCCAGATAAAAATCAGAGGTAGAAAGAAAAAGAGCATAATTAAAGGGAGGAGGAAATATAATTGTTCATAATACCTTCTTTTACGTTTAATTAATATACTTTTTATTTTTGTTTTTATAGATGTGAATTTTTTTTTTTTTTTCTTTTACATATTTGTACATATATAAATTTATATAAATATAAATATATATATATATATATATATATATATTTCACGTGTGGGAAAAATAAAAAAATGAAAAAATAAAAAAAATAAAAACAATATAACGAAATTAACTTTAAATTTGGACTTTATATTTCAAATTTTTTGCTTAAAATGAGAAAAAAGTAATATGTATACACATTAATTGTAATTAATACAAGATAATAGGTATTAATATTTATATCGGTAAAATGATCACCAAAAAAAAAAAAAAAATAAATACATAAATAAATAAAATGATAATTTTTTTAAACAAAAAAATAGTATAAAATAAAAAAAGAATATTAAATATAAAAAAGGAACATCATTAAAATGTAATATATATATATTTATATTTATTTATTTATTTATTTATTCATTTGTGTCTTTCTTCTTTTTCTCATTATATTATATGTACTTTAATATCCACTTGTTCGAGCATATTTAATAATAAATTTAATCCATTATTTCCCATATTATATCTTATACATAATTTAGCATTGCTTTTTCTTCTATTACTAAACAAATCATATTCAGGTATATAGCTAACTATATGTGCACCACTATTTTTGATAAGTTTTTTTATTTGTTCATCTGTTACTGAATCTTTTAAATTACTTAAAGATAAATATATTGCTTCTACATTATGATAATCTGTAGGTATATATGTTGTCATATCATTTTGTAAAGCTGATTGTAAATGTGCTTGTAAAGAAACTTTTGCTCCTCTTTTTATAGCATCTTGAAGACGTTTTGTATTATCATATCCGTCGTGTTTAAAAAATGATTTTCTATGGAAATTTTCCTTTTTATTATTTTCTAAATTATCTGATGATTTGTAATATAATCCATCAGAATATTTCCTTCCATCTATAGGACAATATATCCAATTACTATTAATAGTTGTGGGTATAATTTTTTCATACGTTATATTTTCATTAACATCAGGTGTTTTCCTTCCGAATAAATCACTATACATTGGATTTATTTTTCGTTTTTGTTTTTTTTCTATATCCATACTATTTTGTTCAGGTTTCTTTATTTCATAAATATATTTGTTTTTTTTTTCTATAGAATTTTTCTCTATATTTTTTTCGTTTGTATCCAAACAATAATCAAATATATGACTAGAATTCATATTATATCTTCTCTGTTCAATAGATATGTCTTCATTATTTTTATTATAGTTATTTATATAATGATAATTTGTAGGGTATATTTTTTCTACATATGTAAATTTATTTTTAGATAGCATGTCATTTTTGGATCCATTACATAAATGAAATGGATACTGATCAGGTAATTCATTATTTTTTTTTCTTTTATCTTCTTCTGATAATTTATTGAGATCTAATTTAATTTTGTTAGCTTCTAAAATTGTTATGTTATCATTACCACATAAAGAATTATAATGAATTTCTTTAGGTGAAATGTTATTATATTTAGGAACAAATGTATTCACTTGTTTTTTATTTTTTTCTTTATTTATATTTTTATCTTTTTCATTTTCTACATAATCAAATATAATTGTATGTTTCATATTTCTTTCTCTATTTATGGAAGCACTAGAATGGTTAAATTCATCATATGCGACAGATGATATATCAGAATGAGGATAATTATTATAACTATTAATATTACTATTATTATGTATATTATCATTTTTTACACTATTCATATTATTATTATTATTATTATTATTATTATTATTATAGTTTTCATGACCATTTTGTAAAATTTTTCTTATTGCATTATTATGTGACACATAATTAAAATTATTTTCCGTGTCATATTTATAACCATGCTCAACATTATCATTTTCCATATTGATTGGATAAATTAAATTTGGTATATTATTATTCAGATTGCGGGACAACTCACTATTATTATTTATTATATGATCATTTTCTGACATATTATTGTTATTGTTGTAAGGCTTCGATTCTATCTTATAATCATTATTATTATTATTATTATTATTGTTGTTGTTGTTGTTGTTATTATTATTATTATCTTTATAATTATAATTCCTATGTGTTGTATCATTATAATTATTATATGTGTTATAGTTATCTGTGTTCATACTATTTTTATTAGTATTATGATAACTATAATAAAAATTTGCATTATCAACATTATTATTATTGTTATTGTTATAATTATAATTCGATTTTTCTTCACACTTCTTATCATATACATCAGAATTATTGGCTAGTTGAGTGTTTTTACGAAATGACATATCACTATTAAACTTATTATTATTTACTTCACGTTGTTCATATATTTCACTTTGTTCACAATTATCGTTAATGATATACCTCTCATCTTGTCCTAAATTCGATTTATTAGTAGATTCATTTATAAATATTTTATTGTTGTTATAATTTATAAGGTTACATGAATTACTTCTAAAGGGTTTGTGTTGTTTCATTTTATTATTATCACATTCTTTATTACTATTATTACTATTATTATTATTATTATATTTTGTATTTATGATGTTTTCATTGATATTTAAGTCACTATAAGGTACATAACTATCATCATTATTATATATATCGTTCGTTTTATTCTGTATTAAATCATCCAAGTTCTCAGGTTTTCCATATGTAGTTAAGTCAGACATTTTATAATTGTATACTTTTGTACAAGGTTCATATTTATTTCTGTTAAGAGGATCACATGAGTGTTCGTTATTCGAAACACTAGATTTATGTAAATTTACCATCTTAAATATATATAAATTGAAAAATATAAAAGTAATATATATATATATATATATATGTATATGTTTATATTAAATTTCTATACAAAATAGACAACTCAGAAATTGCTTTATCTTTTCATTTCCAATGTTATAATATATAATAGTACTGTAAATATATAGAATTAATTTTTTTTTTTTTTCTTTTTTTTTTTTTCTTTTTTTTTTTTATTCATAAAGATAGTGTTACATAAAAAAAAAAAAGAATATATACACCAAAACTGTTATATATAATTTTTTTGTGATTTTCATCAATTCAATAAATATGAAATATATAATATTGATCTTTACTGTTGTATATTAAATATTAATTTTAAGGAGAATTATCATATATATCTTTTATCCATATATTTATTACCAGTTATATTTTCCGCAAGTGCTATATATTATACATAGTACAAGTTGTAATTGTATGAATTAAATGAATTAAATATATATATTTTTTTTCTTATATATATATATATATATATATATATATAAATTTTATGAATGGGAAATTATATAATATAAAATGTGATTATAAAAAAAAAAAAAAAAAAAGAATTATATATAAAGTGTGTATGATATTTAAATCTAAAATATTAAATGAAAAAAAAAAAAAAAAAAAAAAAAAGAATTAATTATATAGAAATCATAAATATTATTATCCATAAAAAGGAAAATCAAATACAAATTGTGTGCTAAAGTAAATATTCATATAATTTTTTACAATTATATACTATTTTCATATTTATTGTTTTTTTTTTTTTTTCAAATAAATTCCACTACCACAAAAAAAAAAAAACATATATATATATATAATTATAATAATTAAATGAATATAAAAAAAAAAAAAAAAAAATTTATATAAAACAATAATTTATTGGATGAAAAAGAAAAAACAAAAAAAATATATGTAATTTTTTTTTCCTTTTATGAAATTGCAATATATATATATATATATATACAAATATCAATGTATATATTATTATCCAAAAAATAAAAAAAAAAAAAAAAAAAAGAAATAAAAATGATACGGCGTTAATCACAAAATTATTTTTATTATAAAATAGAAAAAAACAATAAAATTAAATATTATCATGGATAAAAAAAAAAAATAAATAAACATTAAAGAAATATTAATTATTAATCGGACATATAAATATATATATTACATGGTATGGAAAAATATAATAAGATAATTTAGAATAAACAACAGTCTTTTATAAAAAAAAAAGAAAGAAAAGAAAGGAATAACAATATGTAGTATTATATATATAATTAAAAAAAATTACACTAAGACTGGCAAAAAATAATATATAAAAAAATAATGTATATAAAAAATATGGTATATTTACATGCAATATAATGAAATATGTACTAAATTTATATATATATATATAATATATAAATGTATTTATTTTATTTATTCATTTATATGATTTTTTTTTCTTTCAATTTTTATATAATTAAGGAGTTTATAATAAAATAATTAATAACTTTTAATTTTTTTTTTTTTTTTGTAAGTAATTCCATATTTTTGTTTTATACATATTGGATATAAAACTTTTCCTTAAACTTTAATATATTTTAAGCATAAAAAGAAATAAAATAAATAATAATATAAAATTAATGGTAAAATATATTTTGTAGTATAAATTTTAAAAGTATGTAAACTCTTTTATGATGGATAAAAATTTTGTGAATGAACATGATGAACAATTAATAAAAACATTGCTTAAAAACAAGCCAACAGTAATAAACATAATTATATATCAAAATAAAAAATTGAAAAATAATATATATATATATATATATATATATAAGTTATATATATTTTTATATATCATAAGAAGATAAATATTAACATATTATTCTTTTTGTAATGTTATTTATAGTTCAGTGAAGACTTGATTGATTTTTATCTTTCACAAAGTGGATGTCAAATTAACGAAAAATCATGCTTGAGATTAATATCATTAGTTTTACACAAATCATTAGATAATGTGAGTATTGAAATTATAGAAAGTTCATAACCATTCATTAAATTTTAAAATCCATATATATATATATATATATTTATATATTTACTTATTTATTTATTACTTTATTTTTGTATCCTTTTGTAGATAATTAATAAAACAATCAGTCTACAAGCCAATGAATCTTTAAATAATGAAGAAAACAAAAAGAGTTTCAAAGTATGATTTTGAAAATATAAATGTAAAATAATTGAATGTATATTTTTCTGATTTTATAAATAAATATTTATCTCTTACCACATTAATCATTTTATATTTATATGTATTATTTTTTTATAGAACGAATTAAATTATAAAGAATTAGTAGAGGCACTAAAACAACTTGATGACACATATGAAAATGAAGAATTGTTTAAAAACTTCAATGTATTTTTAGAATAAAAAAACAAAAACAAAAAAAGAACATTACTACGAGTAATAATAAGAATAATAATTATTTATATATTTTATCTTTATTTCTTATTTTATTATTTTTTTGTGTATTAATAAAATTTAATGTTAAAAAAAAAGTTTTATCATGTATATATATATAGTAGTTTTAAGTTTTTTAATATACATATACAAATAACATATGTATATTTTTTTTTTGAATTAACTTTAACATATATTATATATATATATATATATATATATATAACAATAAATGTGATCATCATTAAAAATGAATAATAATGTAGCTTTTACATAAAAATACAAAAAAAAAAAATATATATATATATATATATATAAAATAATATAAAAATAAAAAGTAATTTTAATAATGTAAAAATATTATATGAATTATATAATTTGTTTCATTATGTTATTTTAAAATCTTCCCTTTCTTTTCCTGCCTGTATATTTACTATCTCGTTTAACATCCAAACCCTATGAATATAATAATAACAAAAAAATAAGGGTACATAAAATAAAGTATATATTAATATATTTAATATTTTTAATATTAAAAATAAAATAAAATAATTTAATAAATAATAAAGCACTTCAATTACCTTCATTCTCCTCTGGTCTTTTTTCTTCAATATCCATTCTTTATTTTTCTTAATTTGTTTTTTTGTTTTTTTATTAAACCTGAAGTATAATAAAAGTTACATATATATATATGTGAATGTGCATACATTTATCCTATAAAAATTTCTTTTTTTTTTTCTTTTTTTATTACTTTCTTTTCTCGTGGGAAATTATATTTTCTTCTTCATCATTTAAAGCGGTTGGCATTGTTGCAACTAATGATGACCCTGCCCACAGACATAAGTAATATCTGAAAAATTATAAAAAATAAATTAAATAAATAATAAATTTACTATTTTCATCCTTTCATCAAGTATATATTTATATAAATAGTTTTTCTTTTCATCTATTTTATATTTTATATTTTTTACTTTTTCGATTTAGCTGAATTTGGAAAATCAACCACAACACCACCACCAAATCCTGCCTTCATGGCGAAGTTGGTTAATGTCTTAATTTGTTCTGGAGAATCGGGGTAAAATTGAAATACCTAAAAAAAAAAAAACATATACACATATATATATATATATATATGCATATTTATAACATACAAATGTTTAACACTTTTTAAATATTTATCTTGTCTTCTATATAAATTGTGCTCATAAATGAGATTATATATATTTATAAAATTTTTAAGGTACATATTTCACGCACACATATACACATGTTTTCTTTTTCTTTTTTTCCCCCTTACTGCTCTTGCTCCTCTTTTTAAACAGTTATATAACCACTTAAAAAATGTACTAATTCTTGACACAGGATTTTCATCTTTCTTGTCCCAATTACATAGCCACTGCAATGCTGATATGCTAAATAAAAAAATAACAGTATTATTGACATATATATATATATATAATATATTTATAAATATAAATAATATATATATATATATATATATATAATTATATATACCTGACTACCCCATCAAAAATACAAGGTTGAAATCGCATCACTAAAATAAAAAAAAAAATAAATAAAATAAAATAAAAATAATTAAATATATGATATATTATTAATACCTACTATATAAAAAATTATACATATACGACGTCATATAAAATTTGGGTTAATATATAATATTTTTTTTATATATAGAATAATTATATATAATGATTATTATAATTTTTACATTTTCCCATATCAGCTAAAATCATATCTCCTCCTAGATGTGCTTCATTTTGCAATCCTACATCTAAAGAAGAAA